>CM042249.1:53396596-53411596 GCA_023566225.1 Romanogobio albipinnatus
AATGACATTCTACACTGAAATTATGACAAAAGTCAAAATTATGACAAAAGGTCAAAATTATTACTTAAAAAGTCAAAAATATGATTGTCAAAATTGGGACAAAAAGTCAAAATTGACATACAAAATGTTGAAATTATGACAAAAAATAAAAATTATGACAAAGTCTAAATCATTACTTAAAATGTATGACATACTACATTGAAATTATGACAAAAAATAACAACTATGACTTAAAATTATGACACTACATTGAAATTATGACAAAAGTCAAAATTATGATTGTCAAAATTGGGGACAAAAAGCCAAAATTGACATACAAAATGTTGAAATTATGACAAAAAATTTAATGTATGACATGAAGTCTAAATTATGACTTAAAAAAGATGACATACTACATTGATATTATGACAAAAGGTCAAAATTATTACTTAAAGTCAAAAATATGATTGTCAAAATTGGGACAAAAAGTCAAAATTGACATACAAAATGTCGAAATTATGACATACTACATCAAAATTATGACAATAGTCAAAATTATAACAAAATTAAAATTATGACAAAGTCTAAATTATGACTTAAAAATTATGACATTCTACACTGAAATTATGACAAAAGTCAAAATTATGACAAAAGGTCGAAATTATTACTTAAAAAGTCAAAAATTTAATTTCAAAATTGCGACAAAAAGTCAAAATTGACACAAAATCTCGAAATTATGACAAAAAATTAAAATTATGACAAATTCTAAATCATTACTTAAAATTTCTGACATACTACATTGAAATTATGACAAAAAATAACAACTATGACTTAAAATTATGACATATTACATTGAAATTATGACAAAAGTCAAAATTATAACAAAATTAAAATTATGACAGTCTAAATTATGACTTAAAAATAATGACATTCTACACTGAAATTATGACAAAAGGTCAAAATTATTACTTAAAAAGTCAAAAACATGATTGTCAAAATTGGGACAAAAAGTCAAAATTGACATACAAAATGTTGAAATTATAACAAAATTAAAATTATGACAAAGTCTAAATTATGACTTAAAATTATGACACTACATTGAAATTATTACAAAAGTCAAAATGATGACAAAAATTATTACTTGAAAAGTCAAAAATATGATTGTCAAAATTGGGACAAAAAGTCAAAATTGACATACAAAATGTCGAAATTATGACATACTACATCAAAATTATGACAATAGTCAAAATTATAACAAAATTAAAATTATGACAGTCTAAATTATGACTTAAAAATAATGACATTCTACACTGAAATTATGACAAAAGTCAAAATTATGACAAAAGGTCAAAATTATTACTTAAAAAGTCAAAAATATGATTGTCAAAATTGGGACAAAAAGTTAAAATTGACATACAAAATGTCGAAATTATGACAGTCTAAATTATGACTTAAAAATGATGTCATACTACATTGAAATTATGACAAACGGTCAAAATTATTACTTAAAGTCAAAAATATGATTGTCAAAATTGGGACAAAATGTCAAAATTAGGATAAAAATTTAAATTATGACAAAAAATTTAAATTATGACATAAAGTCTAAATTTTGACCTAAAAATGAAGACATACTACATTGATATTATGACAAAAGTCAAAATTATGACAAAAAGTCAAAATTATTACATAAAAATTCAAAGATATGATTGTCAAAACTGGGGAAAAAAGCCAAAATTGACATACAAAATGTTGATATTATGACAAAAAATAAAATGTATGACATAGAGTCTAAATTATGTTTAAAAAATGATGACATACTGCATTGAAATTATGACAAAAGTCAAAATTATTACTTAAAAAGTCAAAAATATGATTGTCAAAATTGGGACAAAAAGTCAAAATTGACATACAAAATGTCGAAATTATGACAAAAAATTAAATGTATGACGACAGTCTAAATTATGACTTAAAAATGATGACATTCTACACTGAAATTATGACAAAAGTCAAAATTATGACAAAAGGTCGAAATTATTACTTAAAAAGTCAAACATTTTATTTCAAAATTGGGACAAAAAGTCAAAATTGACACACAAAATGTCAAAATTATGACAAAATGAAAATTATGACTTAAAATGATGACATACTAAGTCGAAAGTGTAAATTATGACATAAATCAAAATGATGACTTAATTTCAAATTTCTATGACTTTTAAGTCGAAAAAATTCATGCCCAGGTCAATCATAATTATGAGTCGAAGACATACTTAGTAGAAATTGACATAAAATGTTTTAATTATGACATACAAAGTCGAAATTCAATTCACGTTCATTTTCAACAGAATTCACAGCATCTAGATGTTCACTTGTTGGCCAAATGTCACTTTCCGTGTGTGTGTGTGTGTGTGTGTGTGTGTGTGTGTGTGTGTGTGTGTGTGTGTGTGTGTGTGTGTGTGTGTGTGTGTCTCGGCTGGGACAGTAGATGTGGGTGGTCTCTGCGGCGGTGTAGTCGCATTTGCTCTTAATGCTGAATATCACGCTGACAAACCACCGTCATTTACATGCAATCGTGTGAGTGGAGAAGTGCAATTCCAGTTGAACCCTGCTCCACACTGCTCCGCTGTCTTTCTCAAGGGATCATGGGAAGAGATGTCTGGGAGAAGAGTGTGCGGTAAGGCTGCTGTTTACAGGCTGTAAATCTGCTGCTTATGTGTGACATGATGTGGCGGGACAGTAACAGCTCGTAAGGATGCTCGTTATCAATCACACATTCCAGACGCTCTGAAGCCAACATCTCAGGCCCGCCCCAAACGGAGACTCACAGAAGCTCACACACATCATGAGATGCTTTGCTAATCATAATTATGACATGCTAAGCCATATTTATGAGATAAAAAGTCCAAATTATGACAAATGCTGAAATTGTCAAAAGCTTGTAATTATGACACTGAAAGTCATCGTTTTGTCTCATAGTTTTCACTTTTTAATCTCATAATTATGAATTAGTATGTCATCATTTCGCCTTTATCTCATAAATCAAAAATTTTGTCATAACATAAAAATCCTAATTTTGACTTTTTGTGTAATAATTGGCTTTTCAAGTCATAATATTGACTAAATGTCATCTCACAATTATGACTTAGCATGTGATCATTTAGTTTTTTTTTTGTCATAATGACGACTTGGCATTTAATAATTTCGATATCATTTTTCGAATAATTCTGACTTTTTATCTCATAATTATGACATGCTAAGTCACAATTTCAACTTTTTGTCATAAATAATTTCGACTGTTATAATTATTACTTTTAAAGTCATTTCAACTTTATCTCAAATATCTGTCATAATAATGTTGACTTTTCATCAAATAAATATCATAATTTCAATGTTCTCATAAATATCTTAGTATGTCATATTTTGACTTTTTAAGTCAGAATTATGACATAAACGCTGAAATTGTCAAAAGCTTATAATTATGACATTGAAAGTCATAATTTTGCCTTTTTATCTCATAGTTTTCACTTTTTAATCTCATAATTATAAATTAGAATGTCATAATTTCACCTTTATCTCATTAATCCTAAATAATAATTGGCTTTTTAAGTCATAATATTGACTTCTCATCTCATAATTATAACTTGTGAGTGAATTTAATAATTTAGATTTTTATGTCATAATTATGACTTGGCATGTAATAATTCAGTTTTTTTTGTCATAATAATGACTTAGTAAATCATAATTTCGACTTTTCATCTCATATGACAGGGTTATAATTCTGACTTTTTCTTCAACTTTTTGTCATAAATAATTTCGACTGTCATAATTATAACTTTTAAAGTAATTTCGACTTTATCTTAAATATCTTAATGTCATAATGTTGACTTTTTAATCAAATAAATGTTCTCGTAAATATTTTTGTATATCATAAGTACTTTTCATCTCATAAATGTCTCAAAATAATTTTGACTTTTCATCTCATAAATATGACATCATAATTTCGACTTCATCTCATAAATGTCTCAATATCATTTTGACTTCTCATCTCATAAATATGATAAATATGATATATCATAATTTCGACTTTATCTCATAAATGTCTCAATATCATTTTGACTTCTCATCTCATAAATATGATAAATATGATATATCATAATTTCGACTTTATCTCATATGAGAGCATGTTATATTTTTGACTTTTCATCTCATAATTGACATACTACATAATTTAAACTTTTTTCAAAATTTCGACTATTTCGTGTCATAATTATTACTTTTAAGTCAAAATTTTGACTTAGTATGTCATCATTTTGTCCTCATAAATGAATTGGTATGTAATAATTTAGACTTTTCATCTTATATAACTTAATATGTCATAATTTCGATGTTCTCATAATTATCTTAGTATATCATAAATAGACTTTTCATCTCATAAATGTCTTAATATCATTTCGACTTCACATCTCATAAATATGACTTAATATGTCATAAATTTGATGTTCTCATAAATATATTAGTATGTCATCATTTTGACTTTTCATCTCATAAATATGATTTAATATGTCACAATTTTGACTTTTCATCTCATAAATATGATTTAATATGTCACAATTTTGACTTTTCATCTCATAAATGTATTGTCACAATTTTCACTTTTCATCTCATAAATGTCATGTCATCATTTTGACTTTTCATCTCATAAATATGATTTAATATGTCACAATTTTGACTTTTCATCTCATAAATATCTTAGTATGTCATTATTTTGTCTTTTGTCTTATAATTTTGACTTCTCATCTCATAAATATGACTTAATATGTCAGACTTTCGATGTTCTCATAATCATCTTAGTATATCATGAATAGAATTTTCATCTCATAAAATGTCTTAATATCATTTTGACTTTTCATCTCATAAATACCTTAGAATCTCATAAATAGACTTTTATCATAAATCTCATAAATGTCTTATAATTTTGAATTCTTATCTCACAAATATGGCTTAATTTCATAATTTCGACTTCTCACCTCATAAATATGACTGATGTCATAATTTTGACTTTCATCTCATAAATATATTAGTATGTCATTTTTTTTACTTTTCATCTCATAAATGTCTTGTCATAATTTTGACTTCATCTCATAAATGTATTGTCATAATTTTGACTTTTTATCTCATAAATGTCTTGTCATAATTTTGACTTCATCTCATAAATATGACTTAATATGTCATAATTTTGACTTTTCTTCTCATAAATGTCGTCATAATTATGACTTTTCATCTCATAAATATATTATGTCATAATTTTTACTTTTTATCTTATAAATATCTTAGTATGTCATTATCTCGTCTTTTCATCTCATAAATGTATTGTCATCATTTTGACTTCATATTATAAATATGTCATAATTTTGACTTCATCTCATAAATATCTTAGTATGTCATAATTTTGACTTTTCATCTCATAAATATGACTTAATATGTCATAATTGTCATAAATATGACTTAATATGTCATAATTGTCATAAATATGACTTAATATGTCATAATTTTGACTTTTCATCTCATAAATATGACTTAATATGTCATAATTGTCATAAATATGACTTAATATGTCATAATTTTGACTTTTCATCTCATAAATGACTTAATATGTCAATTTTGACTTTTCTTCTCATAAATATGACTTAATATGTCATAATTGTCATAAATACGACTTAATATGTCATAATTGTCATAAATACGACTTAATATGTCATAATTTCGTCTTCTCATCTCATAAATGTTGCCCCAGCTGAAGGATGATGCCTGTGGGTTGAAGCGGCTCTCAGTCTGAACTCTGTCCCGTCAGGATCAGCTCCTCCATCACACACGCGTCTCCGGCTCCAGCTCTGATTTCCACAAACGCTGTGTTGGTTTTGATCCCTGTCTGGTTAGTGGGGTTACTCGTTCCCGAGGGAGCGGCTGATTCTGCCGTTATTACGCTGCAATTAAATGCCTCTCGGGGACACTTCACATAATGAACCATTTCCTCTGTCTGAAATGATTCTCCAGCGTTTCCCAACATGTGGTTGAGACAGCATGTCACCATCGGCCGCTGCTCTCTCCTGTTTATAAGCTCACTGGAGTCATTTCACATTCACTTCACAATCGCTTTCAGATGGCATTGCTTTCTTTTCATTCATGAATCTACTGTTTCGTCTAGCAGTTCTGGAGATCTAAACGACTTCCTTGATTGGAAATGTTTTGGTCTGGCGAAGAGATTCAGTTCTTATGACTCTTGCAGAGACTCACTCGATTCACTCATTATCTTTCCTAGAAAGTGTCAACGCCCGTCATTTTGGGGGAAATGTTGTGATGTTGTGAGTAAAAGCGTATGTTAAATGAATACATATAAAAGTAAATATCTATAACGGATCATTGTTTTGGTTTGAAGAGCAAACTAACATAATTGCTTCTAGGACTAGCTTTGTTTCCATACATCTATTTTTATGAGCATTTTGGATATTGCATAAAAAAGGCTGGACAGAAACACCAAAATGCGCTTAAAAACCGTTGGTGCTCAATTGAGGCGGATACATCTGATAAGAAGACATGCACATAAACTGCGATGGAAACACAATAAATCCCTCCAAACCTCATGTGACTGCCTCAGCAGAGGCTGTGATTGGATAACTGGCCTAACCAGCGGACCAATGGCGTCGCAGCATCTCAAATGTTGGTTTGATGGCTCTGGAACCATAGATACACATAATAAAGGCTAGATGTCTCGTCCGCACTGCTGGCCAATGGAGGTCGGTGTCCGCACCTGGCGGCCATCTTGTCACAGTCAGCTCGCTCACTCGTAACATTGTGTTTTCATGGTGTTTGCACTTTTTAAATAACCATAACTTGGTCAATTTTCTACCGATTTCCAAACTGTTTGGTTTGTTATAAACGTCAGAGATGTAGTTATGACACCGCATACTTATGAAAAATGATTCATAATTTGTTCAAGCATCCTTAATTATAGCCACGTTAATAACGTTTGAAAGAAACCAAACCATTTGTAAATCCGTCCAGATTTCAGCGAGATAAGAGTATTTGTGTTCAGATCACTCACCTTACATCTGTGACAAGATGGCCGCCAGAAAGCTTGCCTGTGACAAGATGGCCGCTGGTGAGGACGTTAGAGACTCCACCGTAAGACATCGAGCCTTTATTATGTATATCTATGACATCAGGTACCACAGAGCCCGCCAGAAAGCTTGCCTGTGACAAGATGGCCGCCAGAAAGCTTGCCTGTGACAAGATGGCCGCTGGTGAGGACGTTAGAGACTCCACCGTAAGACATCGAGCCTTTATTATGTAGATCTATGACATCAGGTACCACAGAGCCCGCCAGAAAGCTTGCCTGTGACAAGATGGCCGCCAGAAAGCTTGCCTGTGACAAGATGGCCGCCAGAAAGCTTGCCTGTGACAAGATGGCCGCCAGAAAGCTTGCCTGTGACAAGCTGGCCGCCGGTGATGACGATAGAGACTCCACCATCTAGCCTTTATTATGTATATCTATGTCTGGAACGCCTCAGTCAAAGTCTGTGATCAGAATGATTTACAGTTTTTTACAATCGCTATGACAATGTTTTCAATACTTTTAACACATTTCCTAAACTCTTAACAAAGTTAGCTCAACATCTGTCTGTGTAGGCTATACACTTAACACATTTATTGTTGCTTTTACACAAAATGCATTCAGTTAACACAAATTTAAAATGTTTGAACTTCTTTTACACACAAGCTCAACCAAGACCAAAACAATTGATTTTTACTGCCAAATTTACCAATGCTTTAACACTGTATGTCAGAACAGATAACACCTTGTTCTAAACCCCAACCTTATAGACTAAAATTAAAGTAAACAGCTGTTCATATTGAGAACTGAAACACAAATATATCCCCTGTATTGTATTCCATTGGTACTGATAAACAGCTGATTGAATTTGTGCAAATATATAAATCACAGCTGATTCCCATCTAGGAATTGTTCAGGTGTTCTTTCAATCACATGACCATATGGTATACAGTAAAAGAGGGCCTATTTGGGCTGCTCTTGTGTGAAAGAAGGAACAATATAGAGCAACACAAAGAAAGTCAGAAAAAGGCCTGCATGAGGGAGAGGGAGATGAGTACCAGGACAAGGGAGAGGAATCCCTGGACAAGGGCAAGGTAGGGATTTAGGAGGGTGAATGCATGGTGGCGCTCAAAGAAGGGCCAGAGTTAGGGTAACTGATGAAATAAGAGCTACTATCATAGACCATGCCATAAACCACAGGCTATCATACAGAGAAGCTGGTGAACAAGTACAGCCACATCTCAGCCGGGACACAGTGGCATCCATTATCCAGATTTTTCAAGAAACCAACAGGTAGGATATTGTATAAGGGCAAAGTGTAAATACTGTATGCCTCTGGTCCCTGTCACCGTCCCGCTGGCGGGACACCTGCCACTCTTTTTTTGATCGCCTTTTTTTCGTTTCATATATTTTAATAATTATCATAAATTCGGTATCATTCGAAAGCTTACAAACTCAAAATTAATCCTGTGAAAACCGTTTTGAAATTGGACGTTGCGTTACCATGGAAATGGTACTTTAAATTCTTCTAGCGGGCTCCTCCCCCTAGTGGGCGGTGTCAGGTTTCATATTACAACATTTATTTTAACTACTTTATAATCAAATTCTTTTTTTTAAACTTTCCTATTTATTTTATCTGCCATTTTCCCTCTCTTTCTGTGTGTGTGTGTGTGTGTGTGTGTGTGTGTGTTATGTCTACCCCTTCACACTGTTGTGCATTTATGTCTGATTTTATTTTCCAAAATAAAAAAAATGCCCCAGACACCTGTGTGTGTGTGTGTGTGTGTGTGTGTGTGTGTGTGTGTGTGTGTGTGTGTGTGTGTGTGTGTGTGTCAGTCTATTTGAATAACAAAATAAAAGCATAAATCCAGTTCATTTGTTGTGGTCTGAAACAGTTTTATATACTTAGATTAATAATTAGGTCAATAAAAATATAAAAAGACAAATACTTCTGGACACTTCACTCTCTGTGTGGATGTTGTGGTTCATGGTCACCAGCTGGCTGCAGTAAATTTTGACATACAGTAGTTATTTTACATTTACCCGCTTTAAATGCACATTGTCCACCATGCACACCTAAAGCCACCTGGGCTTGGGCCCGTCATCGTTGCTCGCAGTTATGTTTTTTGTTTATATTCTCAGGAAAGGTTTGTTTGCTTGTGTATTTGTTTAATTAATTACTTTGCAAATTCTCACGCATGGTGTAGAGGAAACTGGTGCAAGTTGTCACTTTTTTTTATTAATTTATTTTTTACTTTAGAACTTTGCAAAAAAGTATTTCCCATGCACATAATAGAGGAGACTGGGGCAAGTTGTCACATTTGTTTGTTTATGTTTTCAGGGAAAGTTTGTTTGTTTAATAATTCATATTTGTATTTATTTTAGAACTTTTGGGCAAGTTGTCACACTTTTTTGTTTATGTTTTCAGGGAAAGTTTGTTTGTTTGTTTGTTTAATAATTAATATTTGTATTTATTTGAGAACTTTTGGGAAAGTTGTCACACTTTTTTGTTCATGTTTTCAGGGAAAGTTTGTTTGTTTAATAATTATTATTTGTATTTATTTGAGAACTTTTGGGCAAGTTGTCAATACTTTTTTGTTTATGTTTTCAGGGAAAGTTAGTTTGTTTGTTTGTTTAATAATTAATATTTGTATTTATTTGAGAACTTTTGGGAAAGTTGTCACACTTTTTTGTTCATGTTTTCAGGGAAAGTTTGTTTGTTTAATAATTATTATTTGTATTTATTTGAGAACTTTTGGGCAAGTTGTCAATACTTTTTTGTTTATGTTTTCAGGGAAAGTTAGTTTGTTTGTTTGTTTAATAATTAATATTTGTATTTATTTGAGAACTTTTGGGCAAGTTGTCACACTTTTTTGTTCATGTTTTCAGGGAAAGTTTGTTTGTTTGTTTGTTTGTTTAGTAATTAATATTTGTATTTATTTGAGAACTTTTGGGCAAGTTGTCACACTTTTTTGTTCATGTTTTCAGGGAAAGTTTGTTTGTTTGTTTGTTTAATAATTAATATTTGTATTTATTTGAGAACTTTTGGGAAAGTTGTCACACTTTTTTGTTCATGTTTTCAGGGAAAGTTTGTTTGTTTGTTTGTTTAATAATTAATATTTGTATTTATTTTAGAACTTTTGGGCAAGTTGTCAATACTTTTTTGTTTATGTTTTCAGGGAAAGTTTGTTTGTTTGTTTGTTTAATAATTAATATTTGTATTTATTTGAGAACTTTTGGGCAAGTTGTCACACTTTTTTGTTCATGTTTTCAGGGAAAGTTTGTTTGTTTGTTTGTTTAATAATTAATATTTGTATTTATTTGAGAACTTTTGGGAAAGTTGTCACACTTTTTTGTTCATGTTTTCAGGGAAAGTTTGTTTGTTTGTTTAATAATTATTATTTGTATTTATTTGAGAACTTTTGGGCAAGTTGTCAATACTTTTTTGTTTATGTTTTCAGGGAAAGTTAGTTTGTTTGTTTGTTTAATAATTAATATTGGTATTTATTTGAGAACTTTTGGGAAAGTTGTCACACTTTTTTGTTCATGTTTTCAGGGAAAGTTTGTTTGTTTGTTTGTTTAATAATTAATATTTGTATTTATTTTAGAACTTTTGGGCAAGTTGTCAATACTTTTTTGTTCATGTTTTCAGGGAAAGTTTGTTTGTTTGTTTGTTTGTTTAATAATTAATATTTGTATTTATTTGAGAACTTTTGGGCAAGTTGTCACACTTTTTTGTTCATGTTTTCAGGGAAAGTTTGTTTGTTTGTTTGTTTGTTTAATAATTAATATTTGTATTTATTTGAGAACTTTTGGGAAAGTTGTCACACTTTTTTGTTCATGTTTTCAGGGAAAGTTTGTTTGTTTGTTTGTTTGTTTAATAATTAATATTTGTATTTATTTGAGAACTTTTGGGAAAGTTGTCACACTTTTTTGTTCATGTTTTCAGGGAAAGTTTGTTTGTTTGTTTGTTTAATAATTAATATTTGTATTTATTTTAGAACTTTTGGGCAAGTTGTCAATACTTTTTTGTTTATGTTTTCAGGGAAAGTTTGTTTGTTTGTTTGTTTGTTTAATAATTAATATTTGTATTTATTTGAGAACTTTTGGGCAAGTTGTCAATACTTTTTTGTTCATGTTTTCAGGGAAAGTTTGTTTGTTTGTTTGTTTGTTTAATAATTAATATTTGTATTTATTTGAGAACTTTTGGGCAAGTTGTCACACTTTTTTGTTCATGTTTTCAGGGAAAGTTTGTTTGTTTGTTTAATAATTATTATTTGTATTTATTTGAGAACTTTTGGGCAAGTTGTCAATACTTTTTTGTTTATGTTTTCAGGGAAAGTTAGTTTGTTTGTTTGTTTAATAATTAATATTTGTATTTATTTGAGAACTTTTGGGAAAGTTGTCACACTTTTTTGTTCATGTTTTCAGGGAAAGTTTGTTTGTTTGTTTAATAATTATTATTTGTATTTATTTGAGAACTTTTGGGCAAGTTGTCAATACTTTTTTGTTTATGTTTTCAGGGAAAGTTAGTTTGTTTGTTTGTTTAATAATTAATATTTGTATTTATTTGAGAACTTTTGGGAAAGTTGTCACACTTTTTTGTTCATGTTTTCAGGGAAAGTTTGTTTGTTTGTTTGTTTGTTTAATAATTAATATTTGTATTTATTTGAGAACTTTTGGGCAAGTTGTCAATACTTTTTTGTTCATGTTTTCAGGGAAAGTTTGTTTGTTTGTTTGTTTGTTTAATAATTAATATTTGTATTTATTTGAGAACTTTTGGGCAAGTTGTCACACTTTTTTGTTCATGTTTTCAGGGAAAGTTTGTTTGTTTGTTTGTTTGTTTGTTTAATAATTAATATTTGTATTTATTTGAGAACTTTTGGAAAAGTTGTCACACTTTTTTGTTCATGTTTTCAGGGAAAGTTTGTTTGTTTGTTTGTTTGTTTAATAATTAATATTTGTATTTATTTGAGAACTTTTGGGCAAGTTGTCAATACTTTTTTGTTCATGTTTTCAGGGAAAGTTTGTTTGTTTGTTTGTTTGTTTAATAATTAATATTTGTATTTATTTGAGAACTTTTGGGCAAGTTGTCACACTTTTTTGTTCATGTTTTCAGGGAAAGTTTGTTTGTTTGTTTGTTTGTTTGTTTGTTTAATAATTAATATTTGTATTTATTTGAGAACTTTTGGAAAAGTTGTCACACTTTTTTGTTCATGTTTTCAGGGAAAGTTTGTTTGTTTGTTTGTTTAATAATTAATATTTGTATTTATTTGAGAACTTTTGGGAAAGTTGTTACACTTTTTTGTTTATGTTTTCAGGGAAAGTTTTGTTTGTTTGTTTAATAATTCATATTTGTATTTATTTTAGAACTTTTGGGCAAGTTGTCACACTTTTTTGTTTATGTTTTCAGGGAAAGTTTGTTTGTTTGTTTGTTTAATAATTCATATTTGTATTTATTTGAGAACTTTTGGGCAAGTTGTCACACTTTTTTGTTTATGTTTTCAGGGAAAGTTTGTTTGTTTAATAATTAATATTTGTATTTATTTGAGAACTTTTGGGAAAGTTGTCACACTTTTTTGTTCATGTTTTCAGGGAAAGTTTGTTTGTTTAATAATTATTATTTGTATTTATTTGAGAACTTTTGGGCAAGTTGTCAATACTTTTTTGTTTATGTTTTCAGGGAAAGTTAGTTTGTTTGTTTGTTTAATAATTAATATTTGTATTTATTTGAGAACTTTTGGGAAAGTTGTCACACTTTTTTGTTCATGTTTTCAGGGAAGGTTTGTTTGTTTAATAATTATTATTTGTATTTATTTGAGAACTTTTGGGCAAGTTGTCAATACTTTTTTGTTTATGTTTTCAGGGAAAGTTAGTTTGTTTGTTTGTTTAATAATTAATATTTGTATTTATTTGAGAACTTTTGGGCAAGTTGTCACACTTTTTTGTTCATGTTTTCAGGGAAAGTTTGTTTGTTTGTTTGTTTGTTTAATAATTAATATTTGTATTTATTTGAGAACTTTTGGGCAAGTTGTCACACTTTTTTGTTCATGTTTTCAGGGAAAGTTTGTTTGTTTGTTTGTTTGTTTAATAATTAATATTTGTATTTATTTGAGAACTTTTGGGAAAGTTGTCACACTTTTTTGTTCATGTTTTCAGGGAAAGTTTGTTTGTTTGTTTGTTTAATAATTAATATTTGTATTTATTTTAGAACTTTTGGGCAAGTTGTCAATACTTTTTTGTTTATGTTTTCAGGGAAAGTTTGTTTGTTTGTTTGTTTAATAATTAATATTTGTATTTATTTGAGAACTTTTGGGCAAGTTGTCACACTTTTTTGTTCATGTTTTCAGGGAAAGTTTGTTTGTTTGTTTAATAATTATTATTTGTATTTATTTGAGAACTTTTGGGCAAGTTGTCAATACTTTTTTGTTTATGTTTTCAGGGAAAGTTAGTTTGTTTGTTTGTTTAATAATTAATATTTGTATTTATTTGAGAACTTTTGGGAAAGTTGTCACACTTTTTTGTTCATGTTTTCAGGGAAAGTTTGTTTGTTTGTTTAATAATTATTATTTGTATTTATTTGAGAACTTTTGGGCAAGTTGTCAATACTTTTTTGTTTATGTTTTCAGGGAAAGTTAGTTTGTTTGTTTGTTTAATAATTAATATTTGTATTTATTTGAGAACTTTTGGGAAAGTTGTCACACTTTTTTGTTCATGTTTTCAGGGAAAGTTTGTTTGTTTGTTTAATAATTATTATTTGTATTTATTTGAGAACTTTTGGGCAAGTTGTCAATACTTTTTTGTTTATGTTTTCAGGGAAAGTTAGTTTGTTTGTTTGTTTAATAATTAATATTGGTATTTATTTGAGAACTTTTGGGAAAGTTGTCACACTTTTTTGTTCATGTTTTCAGGGAAAGTTTGTTTGTTTGTTTGTTTGTTTAATAATTAATATTTGTATTTATTTTAGAACTTTTGGGCAAGTTGTCAATACTTTTTTGTTCATGTTTTCAGGGAAAGTTTGTTTGTTTGTTTGTTTGTTTAATAATTAATATTTGTATTTATTTGAGAACTTTTGGGCAAGTTGTCACACTTTTTTGTTCATGTTTTCAGGGAAAGTTTGTTTGTTTGTTTAATAATTATTATTTGTATTTATTTGAGAACTTTTGGGCAAGTTGTGAATACTTTTTTGTTTATGTTTTCAGGGAAAGTTAGTTTGTTTGTTTGTTTAATAATTAATATTTGTATTTATTTGAGAACTTTTGGGAAAGTTGTCACACTTTTTTGTTCATGTTTTCAGGGAAAGTTTGTTTGTTTGTTTAATAATTATTATTTGTATTTATTTGAGAACTTTTGGGCAAGTTGTCAATACTTTTTTGTTTATGTTTTCAGGGAAAGTTAGTTAGTTTGTTTGTTTAATAATTAATATTTGTATTTATTTGAGAACTTTTGGGAAAGTTGTCACACTTTTTTGTTCATGTTTTCAGGGAAAGTTTGTTTGTTTGTTTAATAATTATTATTTGTATTTATTTGAGAACTTTTGGGCAAGTTGTCAATACTTTTTTGTTTATGTTTTCAGGGAAAGTTAGTTTGTTTGTTTGTTTAATAATTAATATTGGTATTTATTTGAGAACTTTTGGGAAAGTTGTCACACTTTTTTGTTCATGTTTTCAGGGAAAGTTTGTTTGTTTGTTTGTTTAATAATTAATATTTGTATTTATTTTAGAACTTTTGGAAAAGTTGTCACACTTTTTTGTTCATGTTTTCAGGGAAAGTTTGTTTGTTTGTTTGTTTAATAATTAATATTTGTATTTATTTGAGAACTTTTGGGAAAGTTGTCACACTTTTTGTTCATGTTTTCAGGGAAAGTTTGTTTGTTTGTTTGTTTAATAATTAATATTTGTATTTATTTTAGA
>CM042249.1:53416596-53961596 GCA_023566225.1 Romanogobio albipinnatus
GTACCGCACATGTACAGACACACACATGCCTGTACCGCACATGTACAGACACACAACACGCCTGTACTGCACATATACAGACACATACACGCCTGTACCGCACATGTACAGACACACACACGCCTGTACCGCACATGTACAGACACACACACGCCTGTACCGCACATGTACAGACACACACACGCCTGTACCGCACATATACAGACACACACACGCCTGTACTGCACATATACAGACACACACACGCCTGTACCGCACATGTACAGACACACACACACCTGTACTGCACATGTACAGACACACACACGCCTGTACCGCACATATACAGACACACACACGCCTGTACTGCACATATACAGACACACACACGCCTGTACCGCTCATGTACAGACACACACACACCTGTACTGCACATGTACAGACACACACACGCCTGTACAGCACATATACAGACACACACACGCCTGTACCGCACATGTACAGACACACACACACCTGTACTGCACATGTACAGACACACACACGCCTGTATCGCACATGTACAGACACACACACGCCTGTACATCACATGTACAGACACACAACACGCCTGTACCGCACATGTACAGACACACACACGCCTGTACCGCACATGTACAGACACACACACGCCTGTACCGCACATGTACAGACACACACACGCCTGTACCGCACATGTACAGACACACACACGCCTGTACCGCACATGTACAGACACACACACACGCCTGTACCGCACATGTACAGACACACACATGCCTGTATAGCACATGTACAGACACACACACGCCTGTACCGCACATGTACAGACACACACATGCCTGTACCGCACATGTACAGACACACAACACGCCTGTACTGCACATATACAGACACACACACGCCTGTACCGCACATGTACAGACACACACACGCCTGTACCGCACATGTACAGACACACACACGCCTGTACCGCACATGTACAGACACACACACGCCTGTACCGCACATATACAGACACACACACGCCTGTACTGCACATATACAGACACACACACGCCTGTACCGCACATGTACAGACACACACACACCTGTACTGCACATGTACAGACACACACACGCCTGTACCGCACATATACAGACACACACACGCCTGTACTGCACATATACAGACACACACACGCCTGTACCGCTCATGTACAGACACACACACACCTGTACTGCACATGTACAGACACACACACGCCTGTACAGCACATATACAGACACACACACGCCTGTACCGCACATGTACAGACACACACACACCTGTACTGCACATGTACAGACACACACACGCCTGTATCGCACATGTACAGACACACACACGCCTGTACATCACATGTACAGACACACAACACGCCTGTACCGCACATGTACAGACACACACGCCTGTACAACACATGTACAGACACACAACACGCCTGTACCGCACATGTACAGACACACACGCCTGTACCGCATATGTACAGACACACACGCCTGTACCGCACATGTACAGACACACACGCCTGTACCGCATATGTACAGACACACGCCTGTACCGCACATGTACAGACACACACGCCTGTACCGCACATGTACAGACACACACACGCCTGTACTGCACATGTACAGACTCACACACACACCAGTACCACACATGTACAGACACACAACACGCCTGCACTGCACATGTACAGACACACACACACACACACACACCAGTACCGCACATGTACAGACACACAACACGCCTGTACCGCACATGTACAGACACACAACATGCCCTTACCGCACATGTACAGACACACAACACGCCTGTACCGCACATGTACAGACACACAACACGCCTGTACTGCACATGTACAGACACACACACACCTGTACTGCACATGTACAGACACACACACACACACACACACACACACACACCAGTACCGCACATGTACAGACACACACACACCTGCACCACACATGTACAGACACACAACACGCCTGTACCGCACATGTACAGACACACAACACGCCTGTACTGCACATGTACAGACACACACACACCTGTACTGCACATGTACAGACACACACACGCCTGTACAGCACATATACAGACACACACACGCCTGTACCGCACATGTACAGACACACACACACCTGTACTGCACATGTACAGACACACAACACGCCTGTACCGCACATGTACAGACACACACACACCTGTACCGCACATGTACAGACACACAACACGCCTGTACCGCACATGTACAGACACACAACACGCCTGTACCGCACATGTACAGACACACAACACGCCTGTACCGCACATGTACAGACTCACAACACGCCTGTACCGCACATGTACAGACACACACACGCCTGTACCGCACATGTACAGACACACACACACGCCTGTATCCATCATCTATCCATCATAAAAGTGTCACTTGAGGGTGAGTATATCATTGGATAATTTTAATTTTTGGGCGAACTGTCCCTTTAATACTCACTGCTGGAGGTTTCATCACATGCATTAGAATCACCACTAATGAGTTAACAACAAGTTTATTTTAATTAAATGTGAAATTTGGTATCTCAAATGTGTCTAATCGCTCTTAAACACATGTTGAGTTCTGCTGGGGTTTTTGTCAGCAGTGAAACATGCACACTCCTCCTCGTACGTCCTTGAAATGATTTATTCCCCTGTAACTCGTGAAACTCTTTCTAGTGTCTGGTTTTCCTGCGGTTGTGCCGAGGTCTGCGCTCAGGGCAGCGCTTGCGTGACTGCAGATCCTGACGTGTGTGTGTGTGTGTGAGTGGAAATCCACCACACAGGGGCATCTGGGAAGCCATCATTCATTTTTATATTACCCTAATGACGTGGAGCCGGTAACAGGGGTCATTTAAATGAAAGACTGATTCGAGAGGCGCTTTACTGCTCGTGACTGAGATTAACTGTGCTTTTCCTTAACCGTTGCTCTGTCTGCAATTATCTAGGCCTAAATTCATTTGAACTGCATATAAAATCTATAAACTAATAATGTGATGCATATTTGTCAGTCATAATATCAGATTCCAGTAATTGCACTAATAAACTCAATGTGAATCAAGTTTATTAGCTTGTTAGTTAAAACTGAGTAATACAAATTTGATATGCAATATAAATAAATCATACATTTATAGTAATAAATGCAAATGCATAAATCTTAAATGTAATGCCTCATCATCAGGGTTAATGTTCAGAGTCACGCTAGTGGTGCTAAATGACTTCTTAGCGTAACCTTTTACTGGTTATTGAACACATGAAGGCGTCCCGTGCGAACGCCTCATTGAACGCCAGCGGGGTTAGAGGGGCTTCAGGGTCAGAGGTCAAAGTGAGCTAATGGAAGACAGAGGTCTGATGCTCCTCGCCGTCGTCTCCTGATGTCACGTCTGTGTTCGGCAGGAAGCTGTGAAAGCGTTCAGACGGTAAGCGTGACCCCGTGTTCGTGCCTGTGATCTCCTGCTGCTGCTCTTCTCACGACACCGTCTACATACAAGAGTTTTATGAATTATTTTTTATTATTATTTATACAATACATACATATTTCAAAATAATAATAATAATAATTTTAATAATAAAAATTATATACTATATATATATATTATGATCTATTTTTTAATTATTACTTTTAAATATTTTACTCTACTTTACTCTTATTTTACTTTAAATATAATACTCTATTAGATAGATGCTCTTTTATGATGGATGGATGCTCTTTTATGATGGATAGATGCTCTTTTATGATGGATGGATGCTCTTTTATGATGGATAGATGCTCTTGTATGATGGATAGATGCACTTTTATGATGAATGGATGCTCTTTTATAATGATAGATGCACTTTTATGATGAATGGATGCTCTTTTATAATGATAGATGCACTTTTATGATGACTGGATGCACTTTTATGATGAATGGATGCTCTTTTATGATGGATAGATGCACTTTTATGATGGATGGATGCTCTTTTATGATGGATAGATGCACTTTTATGATGGATGGATGCACTTTTATGATGGATGGATGCACTTTTATGATGTATAGATGCTCTTTTATGATGGATGGATGCTCTTTTATGATAGATAGATTCACTTTTATGATGAATGATAGATGCACTTTTATGATGGATGGATGCTTTTTTATGATGTATAGATGCTCTTTTATGATGGATAGATGCACTTTTATGATGAATGGATGCTCTTTTATGATAGATAGAATCACTTTTATGATGAATGGATGCTCTTTTATGATAGATAGATTCACTTTTATGAAGTATAGATGCACTTTTATGACGATAGAGGCTCTTTTATGATGGATGGATGCTCTTTTATAATGATAGATGCACTTTTATGATGAATGGATGCTCTTTTATGATGGATAGATGCACTTTTATGATGGATGGATGCTCTTTTATGATGGATAGATGCACTTTTATGATGAATGGATGCTCTTTTATGATAGATAGATTCACTTTTATGATGAATGGATGCACTTTTATGATGATAGATGCACTTTTATGATGTATAGATGCTCTTTTATGATGGATAGATGCACTTTTATGATGGATGGATGCTCTTTTATGATGATAGATGCACTTTTATGATGAATGGATGCTCTTTTATGATAGATAGATTCACTTTTATGATGAATGGATGCTCTTTTATGATGGATAGATGCACTTTTATGATGGATGTCAAAATCTCAGGTACCATTCACTGCCATTATAACGCATGGAAGAGCCAGGATATTTTTTCATATAAGTCCAATTGTGTTTGGCTGAAGGAAGAATGTCACATACACCTAAGATGACTTGAGGGTGAGAAAAATTATAGGATAATTTACATTTTTGGGTGAAGTAACCCTTTGAATGTATAGAAAACGAATGTATCACCAAGTACCGACAACATTCAAGCATCGTAGACGTTCATCAGAAGATCATCACAAGTCAAGTTTTGCAAATGTTTGCTGTTGCAAATCAGTCATACAGTGAAATACTGTTAGGTGTAAATAAAAAACATTGCTTAGCTTTTAGGTTAACATCTTAAGCTCATATGTAAGATCATAAACACACAACAGAAGTTTAGGTCTAAGATGTTTTAATGTTTTTAAAAGAAGTCTCTTTTGCACACATATAGGCTGCATTTATTTAATCAAAAATACAGTAAAAATAGTGAAATATTCCTCCAGTGTAAATCAGCTGTTCTCTATGTGAATATATTTTAAAATGTAATTTATTCTTGTGATAAAAGCTGTATTTATCATCATTACTCCAGTCCTTAGTGTCACATGATCCTTCACAAATCATTCGCACATGAGGATCTGATGCTCAAGACACATTTATGATTATTATCAGCGTTGAAAACAGTTGTGTACAATTTAATTTTTCAGGATTCTTTGATGAATAGAAATTTCTAAAAAGAACTGTATTTATTTGAAATATAATCTTTTGTAACATTTTATGTTGCACACTAAATATCTTCTAAAAGTCACATTTACGTCCACACAAAACGGTCTGTAAAATAATGAGGGGGTCAGATCACATTTATGATATTTTATTGTTTTTAAATGTGTTACAGTCACATCTTTCATGCATATTTCAGGATGAAAACTGGCAAACAAATAGACTCAAGTTCAAAGTCTGTTTAAATTGAAATTTGAAGGTAAATTATGACTATCAAATGCGGCTTTTTAAAAATGAGATAATTTTCTAGTGTTTGGGAGGAACTAAGTACAAGTAGCAAAACTCAGGCATATAAACGGACTCTTCTAATGAGCATTTGAAGAAATGTGGATGTGTCTGCCAGCGCTGAGATGCTGTTTGGACGTCCTCCAGACCACAGATGCACGCTTGAGGCTGTGCAGCATAACAGGCCCATCGGGGAACCCGGCCTATCAGTCCTGGCAACTCATTTAATCACAAACTTCTCTGCTATTTACATTTTGGAGCAAATCACAGTTTCATGCACTATTCACACTGCAAAAAATGCTTTTCTTACTTAGTATTTTTGTCTTGTTTTCAGTCCAAATATCTAAAAAATCTTACATTAAAGCTACACTGTGTGATATTTTCCCCCATCTAGCGGTGAAAAGGTATATGACCATCCAGTAAATATTAGTTTCTCTTCCTCCCAATTCCGATTTCGTTTTAACTCCTACGGTGGCCGATTTAGTCCAAGATTAACATGGCTTCCAGTTCGAGCAATCCCCCTCTTCACATTCGCCATCGAGTTGTAACGCGTGTGTCCGGGTGAAAAATACGGATAGCTCACTCAACGCCACTGGAGTCGATGCAAACACGGAGGCGATTGACCTCAAATAGCCCGCACTTTATTCCCTGCGGAACCCCCACAAGAGTCCGGCACAAACTCCACTTCCGTCCACAGCATTACCCAACAAAACAAAAATAAATGAATGTTAGCAACAGAAGACAGAAAATAATCCGCACACATGGGAGCTCGAGGCGCAGTGCACACACACACACACACACACACACACACACACACAGAACGCAGGCGCTCCAACCGGGGCGAACGCTCTTAAAGGGGCCACACTATTTTCCTACTCGTTACAGAGTGTTAAAACGCGAAAGGCGAAGCTTGAATTTACGGGTATGTCCCTCTTTGGCTAATGTACTTTCAAGATGGAGGGGCAACATGGCAACCCCCATTCGAACCCCTTACCCGTATGTATTTTCAATGGCATATTATAAACTAACGAGAATACTTTATTACTTGAAAGAAGTAAATATACATTAATGAGCACATATATTTTTGAAGTGTTTTTAGCTAAGAATAAACTAAAAAAGTTACAGTGTAGCTTTAAGAAGCATTTACTAGACAAGCAAAAGTTTTTGTCTTGTTTTGGGGGAAAATAACAAAAAAATTAAGGGAGTTTTTGCTAAAAATAAGCAAAATAATCTGCCAATGGGGTCAGCGAAATAATCTTAATTCAAACAGAAAACAAGATTATTTCGCTTACACCCTTGGGAGATTATTGTGCTTATTTTTAGCAAAAACTCTATTCATTTTGAGTTATTTTCCCCCAAAACAAGACAACATTTTTTGCTTGTCTAGTAAATGCTTCTTAATGTAAGACTTTTTAGATATTTGGACTGAAAACAAGACAAAAATACTAAGAAGAAAAGCATTTTTTTGCAGTGCAGCTCATTGCCAAAACTGAGAAACCTACAATCAGATGCACAGTCTGAGGCTTTGTGATTAATGTACAACAAGATCGAATGAGTTTGAAACTTTGAAACGAGTGTCTACTTTACAATCACATAACCATCCGCATCAACTCTGGCGTCAAAACGGTTCTATATGGAAAGTGGCTGTCAAAGATTTTCAATGCTCGATATATAAAATATGTTTACTCTACAGCACTTACAATGGATATTCTGAAGGGGTTGACTCTTATTTTAATTATTTTGAACAAAAAAAAAAGTTATTTGAGCTGAAAACTACATGTAACCTGCGGAGGAACATTGTTTTGGTCATTACGTGAGTTACGCGCGGATGAATCTGACGCAGATGATCGCCTCGTCATCAGAGCGAATGCCAGTAACGACATCAAAACTACATCCGAAAATACGTCTTATGAGCAGTTAAGCGGCTTAAGTTATATCCTGCTGCTGTTTGGAGTTGTAAAAAAAGAGATCCTGTCAGAACTGATGTCCTGATGAGCACGTGAACGGTACCGCGCGGATCTAACGGCGGGAAAACACGGCTCTGTTGAGCAGGCTCACGCGACATCGCCTCAGAGCGGATTAATCAACGAATAACACACATTTATGACAGGTAATGTTTATGAACTAATGCTGAGGGATAATGTCAATGTTTACCGTACGATGTTTATATAAAAATATGATTTAGACCAGTGGTTCTCAACCTTTTTTGGGCCAGCGCCCCCTATCCATTATCCAGGTCCCTTACCCCCCCCCCCCAAATGTCTTTATTGAATGTGTGCTGTATTCTTGCTGATTGAATAATAATAATATGTATATTATTCACGTCATTATTTTCTAACTATTGTTAGCTATTATTAAATCCATAACTTTGTTTGTATTTAAAATGTACAAAATGTATATAATGAGGGAGTACATCATGAATCCATTTCCCAAACCATGTTTTTGTCTTATCCTGAATCACTAGTACACCTATAAGTAGTGTTTATAAATTTTGGGACTATATTAGGGGCGTTTGCGTGGAACACGTGGAAAGCGCGGCCGTGTTGCTGTCTCCAAGCTTGCGAGATGAGAAATACAAATCTGCCCTTGTGTTCAGCTATGATCAGCTGTTCGGCCGAGCTTGTTATATGGGGAGGCCGAAGCTGATCGGTTGGTTTTTGTTACATGACCTGCGGTCGGCTTGCGGCATTCTGAAAAGTTGAGTTTTCATCTCGCCGCGAGCCAGTGGCGCAAAAAGTTGGTAAGCGCTACATGCGGCGCATAGGGGCGCAGCAGCTTGGGGGCGCCAAAGCGATGGTATAAAAAAAATAGATGTATATTTTTGGGTATTTTCTATATGTAGCTTCTGTTGTGCGTTTCTAAATAATTTCTGTATTTCCTCAATATTATATAACATTATAGAGGACTAACAGGCTAGAGTAGGCGCCCTCATAAGATTCCATAATAGAATTTTGGAATATCGCGAGTCGCCGGCGATTTGACAGCAAAACGATCATCCTTGACGCGTGATTTACCACAAAAACGCGCGTTCTTAACGTGTGCTTTGGGGTCAAGGAAAACGCGTTAAGAATGCGCGCTTATATGGTAAATCATGTGCTATGAGTCGGACAAAACGCATGTTACTAGGCTGAACAGGTAAACCAAACAGGCAGTGCAAACTTGTGTTTGAAGTATCCAAACAGACTAAAGAACGTGCGCTTTGGTGTTCTCAAAATTGGATGCTCACTTTTTAGGGCACACCTCTTATAAAGTAAAGTTACATATTGTTGACCATCTTTTTAAGTAATTACACTATTTACCACGATACACTATGGCTGTTATAAGAATTAAATTAAATCAATATCAACAAAATCCATCTTACCATTTATCAAAATCCACTTACACTGTAATTACAATTGCCTAAATAATGTAATGAGATTTTTAGATTTAAGTTCTAAATATAATATTTTAAATATAGAAATATGAAATGTTGGGAAAATTTTAATTATTCCAGGCCTATGAGACTATAAAACTGCCAGTGTCGTTGGCGGCGTAATGAATTCTTGAATCATTCAACTGTTCAAAAACGGTGAATTATGCGAGAACGAAACCTATACTTTGTTTGAAGCTATTTTTGTTGGAAAAATAGAGAAAAACTGTAAAAAAATGACATCTTGTTTTTTATTGAACTGTTGTATAAAATTAATATTGCATTTTGCAATCGTGCTGATATAGGCTACTCTGGAAAATAGTACTCTTGCTCGTATGATATTCGTATTGCTCGTATGATAACTCATAATTTCCTCTTTAATTACTTTCAAAAGAATGTTTAATTTTTTGTACGTTATTAGCCTATTTTTAATGAAAATACAACAACAATAAAAAAAACTTGCGTATGTTAAACTTTTGTTAAAAAAACGAATAAGACGGATGACAAAATATCTATACCCAAATTATAACAAATAAAAGATATTTGGAAATTCCCCTGTACAACGGACACTCTCAATTTGTGGTTTGTGTTTTTTGTTATTAACAAAAGTGATCTTGCGCTTGTGCCTCCGCTATCGTCCTGTCAATCATCTCGCTCGCGCCTATGATTCCAATTTCAGTAAAATTTTAATTCACCATCATCGGTTCCCATCCTCAGCCCATCTGCATGACAGTTTTTGCAATGACCATCAATACTAGATTAATGGGCAAGTGAAAAGGCACGCCATGTCACAATTTAGTAGGAACTAAAGAGCGTTCTAGAATGTTTGCTAGCACCATCGTTACTAGTATTGGGCATCGAGAACCGGTTCCTACTTGGAATCGTTATAAAAATTCAGATTATTTTCTTTCTTATAATAACACTAATAATAATACAATATTATTAAAACTTTTATTAATATATTATTAATATTATTAAACAATATTATTAAAACAATATTATCACGTTTTCTTCCATGTTTTAATTTGATCAATAAAGTTCAGTGCAGCATGTTGTTTGACAAAACAGTTTGTTTAATTTCTTATGATTAAAAGTTAAATTAAAGTAATGTTTTATTTCTTCATTTGATTTGAAAACAGAATTTGGTAATAAAAAAAATAAAAAAATTTTTTTTTACGGAATTGGATGGGGGAAAATGTATTTCATAGGGCCCTAAAGCTGTAATTGGTTTCATTATTTCAATTAACTATATGCTTTTTAATTACAACAATAATAATAATAATAATAATTTAACCATTAAAATGGAGTCCAAAAAAACGGAATCCATAAAAATTAAAACGGAATTAGGGAGGGAAAAAAATGGATTTCATTTAATTTTATATTTTTGATTTTTATATGTGTTATTTAAAAAAAAAAAAAAAAAAAAAAAAAGTATATATATATATATATATATATCTGTGCCAAGAAAATATTGTTGGCTATATATATATATATATATATATATATATATATATATATATATATATATATATATATATATATATATATATATATATATATATATATATATATATATATATATATATATAGCCTCTATATTTTAAAAAATAACACATATACATATATACATATATACATATATATATATATATATATAAACATTGTTTAATGTATTATTAGGCTACAGTACAGATAAATGTCATGTCTGAGCTGGATTTGAGCAAACATCATTTTACCGGTGTTTCATGAGCGCGCGCCTGCATTGAGCTGATTGTCACACCGGTCCGCTTCGCTCATTATGCTCGTTCTCGTCAGAACGCCCAAGTATTAAAAAATGGTCGGGTTTTAACCTGGCTCGGGCTCATAATTACAGTTAATGTGTCGGGCCGGGCCGGGCATCGGGCTCGGGTAGGGTTGGGCTTAATTTTTTGAGCCCGATCTAAGCTCTACACCGGATTGAGGCTTGAGTCATTGCACAAAAAAAAACGATTCATAGTTTACATGTCGCATTAAACTGGCAGATTTTATAATGTTGTAGGCAATTATTTTGCAACTAATTAGCCTACATGTTTAATCTGGCTTTGCCTGGATTTTTGTTGTAAACTCGTGAACGCCCCCCAGGAACACCTGAACGCCCCCCTTTCAGAAATCTTGCTTCCAACGCCCCCCGTTGTGCTTTGAACGCCCCCTGGGGGGCGGTACCGCCCCCGTTGAGAAACACTAATTTAGACGGTTGTAACAATGCATATTGTATCTCCTGCATCTGAACTTGAATGAAAAGACGCAGACATTTCAAAATAAGAGTCCCGTTAGTGATGTGTCGTTCATGAACGATTCGTTCATTTTGAACGAATCCTTAATATGACTCGGGAACGACGAGTCCTCTCAGAGAGCGATTCGTTCATTTTGTATTGACCCGCGCATGCGCATTGCGCAACATCTCATAGGCTACTACAGGAATCAGAAATGATTAGTTCATCTCTCAAGTCCTTCGTTCATCAAGTCCCAGCCCCATATTAGGGCACGGATATGCAGTCTGTACCGGCGGAAACAGAAAAGATTAGTTTATCTCGAGTCTTTGAGTCGTTCGTTCAAGTCCCCATAGGCTGAATGCAGAAACAGAAATGATTAGTTCATCTCTCGAGTCAGTCTTCGGGTCCTCGTTCTTTTGTCACGTGACATGACAGCCGTATTGCATGCAGAAATTAGTTAATAATTCAGATATAACTTTTTTTGATGTGTGATGTTTCTGGCCTCAAATTGTACCTTTTTTATTTCTTATGGTGCGTTCACACCGGACGCGATTCGCGCGAGTGATTTACATGTTAAGTCAATGCAGAGACGCGAAATGGCATTCTGCGGCGCGATTCGCGCGATTGAGGCGACGCGAATTGAGCGTTTTGAACGCATGATTCGCGCGAATCGCTCAAGTTGAAAAATCTGAACTCTGCCGGATATTTCGCGCCGCGTTAACCAATCACGAGCTTGCTCTAGTAGTGACGCATTTACAAGCGGAGGCAGAAATCCCAACAACAATGGAGGACAAGATAATCGTGGCCGTATGTGGAGACCCGGAGCTGTGTGATACATCATCCTATCACTACAGGAACAGGAATAAAAGGAATAAAAAGGATCTTGCTTGGAAGAAAGTGAGTTATTGTGAGCCATTGTGAGCCATTTCACAACGAGACTGGAGCAGAAAAAAAGAGCCAGAGCCAGCGGCAAATGTGAGAAGGACTAGCCGAGGAAAGGCGGGTCTCGCCGGGTAAACGAGCGCTGAGCGCCGCTGATCCCCTGGATCTCACAACTCCGAAAACGCCAGATAAAATGCTCAAATAGGCTCTTTTTATAAATTAACCACAGATTTGAGCTTTAAACAACTATATTATCGCCTGAAAAAGTCTTTAAACTACGTTTTGTCACGCATTAATAGTAGTATTTTTTATAAAAAAGACGAGCTGGCTCATATAGGGTAGAAGCCCCTCACTTGACGCGAATTCGCGTCTGTTGTGTAGTTGTCACACGCGAATTTCACGTGCGATTCGCACGAATTTCACGCGCGAATGAAGCGAGTAAACTCAAAATGTTCAAGCGTCCAACTTCGCGCGAATCGCGTCCGGTGTGAACGCACCATTACACTTTATATATTTGTGAATATCTGTCATGATGGTTCTTTTCTATAACAGAATTATATTATTAAAGAGTTGGTTAATGCTTTAAACTTTATCGGTATGATGGGGAAATCACTTTGATAAAGCAAAGATTGAGACTTGTTTACAGTGGGTTCTAATCTTCAGTAAATAGCAAAGCCATATCATCATAATATGGGAAATATATTGACTAGACTATTTGGGATCAGCTGTAATTTTATTTTTCTAATGATATACTGTTAGGCTATGATTTTTGTGTTTTTACTGAATAAAAAAACAGGAACAAAATAGAACTGTAGTGTTATGTATTTTGTTGCAGATATATATTTATGCATTTGGCAGACGCTTTTATCCAAAGCAGATATCTTTTGATAATTGTATGATAATTCCTAAACAAAATAATATACAGTCAATAATACGACTGTAATGTTGTGAGACACTGAACCCGGGAAGCGGTCACGTGATAAAAGAACGAGACTAGGACCCGAAGACTGACTCGAGAGATGAACTAATCATTTCTGTTTCTGCATTCAGCCTATGGGGACTTGAACGAACGACTCAAAGACTCGAGATGAACTAATCTTTTCTGTTTCTGCATTCAGCCTATGGGGACTTGAACGAACGACTCAAAGACTCGAGATGAACTAATCTTTTCTGTTTCCGGTGACTGTCTGCAGCCTTGCCTATGGAGCTGAGACTTGATGAACGAATGACTCAAACCCGAGACTCGAGAGATGAACTAATCAAATCTGTTTCCGGACGCATATGTATTACACGGCTGTCACGGCCAGATCAGAGCATCAGACATGATGACGGAACTAACGGCTCGAACCTGAAGACACGAGAGGTAAAGGATTTGGATCGGGAGGTGAGGTGAACTAACAGACTGCATACATAGACTGAATCAAGCTAAGCAATTCATTAATAATTTATTTCTCAAAGTTTGGCCATGGCTGCATTAGCTTATAGTTACTTTTTTTTATTCCAAAAGTAGGCTACTAAATTTTCATTTTGCTGAACGAGATTCAAAGATCCGGGTCAGTAAAATGATCCGAACTTCCCACCACTAGTCCCGGTCACTGATCTATAGCAATTGCTCAGCACGTTCTAAACTGCCATCAGGCAGTGAAGCCACCGGATGTATTCGAGTGGCCATTTTACAATAGGTTGTTTGCACGTGACGTCACTGCTGTACCGCAAAATGCAGATGGAGGGCAGGAAGTGATTTTCTACATAGGAATCACGAACACAAACTCAAAATGCCTATGTTTTGCATCGTTTATTGTTGCTCAAATCGATCAAACCGAGAAACCACACAGAGCTTTTATCCTTTACGTAACTTCTATCATTTTACTTTAAAAGTTGTCGCCTTTAATGTTGTTTTGCGTCTGCTGATACCATGGGCGTCCTGTGGGTGGGTCCTACGTTGCTAAACGTATAGTTGGGAAAGACAAAATTACGGAAATCGCCACATTATTGAGAGCAGCAGTAGTGTAGGGGTAAGACGCGCGGCATCTAGTTTTGACTCAAATCGACCTGCGGTTCGAGTCCGCCTTTCACCGAGCTCAATCTGCTCCCTTTTCCCATCACATATCAGATCGGAAAGGCATTTATTTTCAATAAAAATGAAGAAAATATTAGAAAAGTGGAAATAAAGCGTCTAACTTGTGTTTAATAATAAGTGTTTATCCATTAGGGGTAGGTAAACACACATGTGCTGAATGTTAGAGACAATAAAAGTGAGTGGGTCCAATATCATTGATCGTAAAAAGTGGGTGGGTCTTGTCCAATGGTTCCGACGCCCATGGCTGATACTGAACTTAATACGGACACAGGCTTACCTTGGTTTTTGACTTGGTTAAATATTCACATTCTTCTTGGTACCGTTTGCAGTTTAGAAAATATATTTTATTTCATTGCATGTCCATTTGATGTTTTCACTGAAGTTTTGAAGAATTTGGTTCACAATGTTGATCTGGTTAGTTACCGTAAAACCCGTGTCATCCGCCGCTGCTTCAGCATCATTATATGGTAAATGTGTCCAAATAAAAATGTGTTAAACAAGCTGACAGAAGTCGAGCTATTTCTTTGTTGGAAAGATGTAAATGTACTGAAACTTCAGGCAGGAGAGTCGGAGATGGTCACATTCAGCGGACAGACACCGACACTATTAAAAATATATAAGAAATCTCAAACAAAACTTAACTGGGCTCATTAAAATATTTATTTATATATTTATTTCAACAAATAGCAATCAAAGTCACATCTATGGAAGCTTGTGAATAGTTTTGAAGTGGCTGCGTGGAAGTTAAGTGAGAATCATACTCGCAAATGTAATGTCACTTATTAAACCAAACAAAATACAGAAGCTTAAAAAGCAATGTGATTATTTTATTGAATGATAGGCAGTTTAATCAGACATTATTACTAGATTTGCTATCGTCTTACCGTCCCCTCCTCAACCTGTGTTTTTACACCTAGAAAAGCGGAAAAGTGTATTACATTGTCCAGTTTTCCACCTGAAAGATGGTGTGAGTTCATATGGCAATTCTCGATGCAACATAAATGACCTACAATGGTGACATTTTTCACAATTACGAGTCGACAGAAAATCAAAATAACCTAAAGTCACTAGCAGAAAGGCAGCGCGATATAAACAAACCAGACCAGCGTGACGGCAGCTTCACATTCTCTAGCTTAGTTATATCAACCGTCTCGATGGCAGGTAAGTCTTGCAATTCAGTAGAAAAATCGCTCCTCTTCATAACATAAGGATCACGTCCAACATACGTTGTGATTTTTCTGTTTATAGCTTTCTAAACCAGCACTTTACAGACTTTCCTCCATCTCGTCCATTCTGTTTTCCACTTCCTGCCCTCCATCTGAATATCACGCGTCATCAGAACCACGTGATTGCAAACAAGCTATTAGCCTTTCGCCTCGCCCCGCCCCCCTTAGTTACTGTTTCTACGTCCGACAAACAAATGGTCAAACACGACCAGCGCGACAGATTGCCATGACGGGAAGAGGTATAACTTACCCGTGCGTGTCAGTGACCTTTTTTGGAGCAATACCTCCAGATCGAGGCAAAAGGAGTTACAGTATGCAGTGGAGGGATATATTCAAAATATAAAAATACGCAATGAAAGAGACACGACTACTATCGAGGCTAATGCTTACCTGTCTCAAGCGAAATCTGAGAAACCCCATGACTTGTACCTTAAATGCAACTAGGGTTGCCAACCGTTCAGTATAATACGGAATCGTCCCGTATTTGACACATAAAAGTCTTGTTATTGAACTGATACGGAACGCACTTTGTTCCGTATTTTTGAGAATCAATTCAGTGCAAATCCATGACAGACATTTTCACAGTTTTTTACCGTTAAAATCACAGGCATTTTTTGCAGTGTGCGGTAGATAGGCCAACTCATTTCTCCCCGTTTGTCTATGATCAGTAGTGATGGGGAGTCGACTCCAAAAGAGTGGATTCCTCGACTCTGAATAGCCCCAAAGTCGGGGTCGACTCCAGCACAGGAGGTCTCTCGGTCGACTCTCTGTTGCTGTGTTTATTTTAAACTCGGTCCCTCATAATTATTACCCAAATCTCGCTCTCTGTGCGGCTCATCTCACGGAGGAAAGCTTCCACAATCTGCACCAGTTCAATTAAGGATTCGCACAACGGCTTGTCCTGAAAGATGGATTTAAAAACAGAAGCTGTTTACGGGCCACGACCTGTAAGTGTGATTGATTTCTCGCCGATGTGTTTTCCTGTGATAGTTCGTATTGTTAATTGTTCGTTGTAGCAAGGAAGTAAACAGATGACAACACTCATTCATACTTAACGTTATCCGACAAACGCCTAACGTTACAAACTCTTTACATCTCAACTAGTGATGGGGAGTCGACTCCAAAAGAGTGGATTCCTCGACTCTGAATAGCCCCAGAGTCGGGGTCGACTCCAGCACAGGAATCGACTCTCGGTGTCGACTCTGTTGCTGTGTCCGAAATCGCTCACTTGTTTAATAATTCTCTAATCCCTATAAAGTGCATGGCAGTTGAGTGCACTATAAGCAAGGAGTGAATGAATTGAAGCGAGGAATTCAGACACTGACGTAAAACATCGCGTCAGAAACTCACACACATTTATTTGAGTGCTTACTTTAGAAATAGAAAACAGTCACAGCGACTTTAGTTTGTAATTATACACAGGCTTCCTCCATGCTAGCTTTAGTTTAATTGATAGTGCCTATTAATGCAATAAATATAAATTTGGTTTTCTATGGTTAACCTTGTGTTCATAATCATTAAACTAAATCCTAAAAAAAACTCACATCAAGAAGAAACACATGAATAAGTGTACATTATTATATTTATATCTTTAACTCACCTTTTAAGACAATGATCATGTGCGTTTAGCCCCATCACTCGACAACAGCTTTTCTCATGACTTTTTTTTCCTGTGTAGAATTAGGCATCGGCAACAGCTATCGGTAGAAACGCTGATAGCCTCATCAAGTCATCGCTAAATTGGATTAAATTGGACTCATTTGGACGATCACGCTAAAAGGAGCGAGGTTTTAATAAGGGGATTTTAAGGCTTTGTGTTGGGGGAGAAATAATTTAAGTGTGTAACAACTGCAGTTTTGTCTTATTTCTGACCCTGTTTTGATGTAAAGTAAATGGAGTTGAGGAGTCGATTCCATAGACTCCTACAGTGGGAGTCGGGAATTGGAGTCGACTCCAAAAAACCTGGAATCGAACATCCCTAATGATCAGCGAAGCGTTTTTAACATGTTGGAACATCATTAGAGAGAATGCCCTTTTAATCGGTCGCTTCAGTCATTGTGAGTCACGTGTCGTAGCAACGATGACGACAAGTGACAACAGCGGGAAATATTGTATAATAATATGCTATAATGTATGAAATCTATTTATCTAAATGTATCAATTAGTTTGTATCAAATATGTCAACCCCCCCCCCCCGTTTCTTATTTCCATTTCAGAAAGTTGGCAACCCTAAATGCAACCAGCACAGCCTTGTGGACCAGTCATGCTCTTGCACTGGTAAGTTTTCTTTCAAATCTCTCTGAAATCACACTATTTACACTGGTATATTTATTAATTATAACATATTATTCAATAAAGATCGATAAACTAATGTTAGTCAGTCGGTAAAAACGAAATGACCGTTAATTTTTTTATTACGCGAGTGCGCGTCTTTCTGTGGAAAACGAAAGAAAGCGCGTGCTGGAGAAGCGCGCGCAGTAACGAAATATACAAATAAACCTTATAAAAAAATAAATCTAAAAATAACCTGCAGGGAACGTTCTCTTTTGGTTACAAAAATACAACCAAAAGAGAACGTTCCCAGAAAGTTCTTATTTGGTTCCCCACAAAAATAACCAAACCATATAATAACCCATATGGTTCCAATAACCATATGGGAACGTTCTGTGTTTACTGGGTGTCTATTATTGTCTATTACGAGTAGCTATTTTGTTCAAATACAAGGGTATGTTAGCTAGCTACATGTGCGTCAAAGCCATTCAGAGCTAACTAACATTTCTCTATTGTTTTGAGAATAACGTAGACTAACCATGTTCCGTACAGATTAACTTTTACCGCTGATCGCTGGGTAAATACTTCCTGGTCATACATACCGTATTTCCTCAAATAAAAGCCGGGGCCTTTATTTAGCTGAACTGCAGAAGGTCACCGGTTTTTATTTGAGGCAGGCTTCTATTAGGGGCAGGCCTGTATTTCGAATTCCATCTATTTGAAAAAAATAATTGTTTTAAATAAACCGTTTTAAATGAAAAGCGATATCGCTCCAGAGGACAGATATCATCAGGGGCGCGGGAAGTGGGGGGGTTTCAAAGGATTGCAAATGCAATGCAATTTTTTGTTCATTTTTAGAATTTAATAATTTATTTGTAATAAACATTTTAAGTGGCCCATTAAAAAGTATTATTTATAAGTTGAATTGTGTTTTTAAAACATACATGAGGTCATATTGTGACTGTTGCGGTGTGTGCGTTGAAAGAGCGGTAATATTTCCTCCAGTGGAGATCAAGCGCCTTTCTGGAGATCCGCTCATTTCTGAAGCTCTTTCCGCTCAGCGCCGCCGCTCAACCCAGAACTCCCTCTGTGACCTGCTGGATCAAATATAGGCCCTTCTGAAATAAATAATAAGGGCTGCCCCTGACTAAAGTTTTTTTCCTTTTCTAGTTGTTCATTTAAGCCGTTGATCACACTGCACTGCCGCCTCCACCTCATGTCATTGTGTTATAGGCTATTTGCTTGTTATTTATTAAATCCGGGCAATTTGGTTGATAAAACATAGATTAATATTAAGATACAATTTATACAAAACGAAATTCACTTTAAAGAAAGTTTTGTGATATATTTGTTGTTCTTTCGTGTTTTATAGACTCAATATAAACTCTACAATTTCGTTATTTTACTAACCCAACTAATGTGCTTTCTATATTCCACGTGAGGGAAAAAGCTTCCTTCCACTTAAGAAGAGTTGTGTTCCTTTAAGCACTTTTTATTTTTTATATACATCTCTTTACCTAAATATTATTTCCTACTTAAAAAAAACTATAATTTTTGTTTTTCTAACCCAACTAATGCGCTCACTTTTCTCAATCCGTTATGGAGCTATTCAATTTTGATTTTGCATATTGTTTTTTAAATGTTCGTTCGAGTAGTTAATATTCAATAACACAATTTATTTTGAAGCCTATGCTGTTTTCTTGTACAAAATGAAATAGTTTAAGTTAAATGCAGCGTAAGATGTGTAAAAAAGACAAGAGGCTAAGAGATTGTCCAGATCATTTGTGTAGCTTTCACAGACTAACACACGTCACATCTCTCATAGACTACAGTATTTAAAATAGCAGATATGCATCAGTTATAGTCTCTATTTAATTTACCGAGCAATCCCTGCAAAGTGTTTAGGTTAAGTATAGAAGAGAGGATTGTGCGTCGCACTCGCAAGACTTACAGCGGGGGGCGATGGTCATGATGGTTTCGCTCCTTCGGCACAACCCTACTGTACATTACGCTGAACTTGAATGCACATGAAATGAAAGAAAATAATTTTTCCACGGCCTTTATTTGGCCCATATTGATAGGATAGCATCTTGCAGTTGATGGAGATTTGTGGGATGCACATCCAGGGCACGAAGCTCCCGTTCCACCACATCCCAAAGATGCTCTATTGGGTTGAGATCTGGTGACTGTGGGGGCCATTTTAGTCCAGTGAACTCATTGTCATGTTCAAGAAACCAATTTGAAATGATTGGAGCTTTGTGACATGGGGCATTATCCTGCTGGAAGTAGCCATCAGAGGATGGGGACATGGTGGTCATAAATGGATGGACATGGTCAGAAACAATGCTCAGGTAGGCCGTGGCATTTAAACGATGCCCAATTGGCACTAAGGGGCCTAAAGTGTGCCAAGAAAACATCCCCCACACCATTACACCACCACCAGCCTGCACAGTGGTAACAAGGCATGATGGATCCATGTTCTCATTCTGTTTACGCCAAATTCTGACTCTACCATCTGAATGTCTCAACAGAAATCCAGACTCATCAGAGCGAATGACATCAAAACTGCCCCAATAACAACAGAAAGACATCCGAAAGTACGTCTTATGAGCAGGTAAGTGGCTTAAGTTATATTCTGCTGCTGTTTGGAGTTTTGTGTTGATTATGATGTTACAGAAGTTTGGCAGCGCTGACAGACATAATGATTGTTGTTTATATCAGAGAATAACGGTGGGAACTATAACTTGGCAAGGCTATTCATAGGCAAATGAGCTGGTTTAGAGTTTGCCGTTGTTACCAACATAAACATTGCTCTGTGAATCTTGTTGATGCACTGCTAATGTGATGCTATTTAATGTTGATTCATGTTTTATTTCACACTGTTTGTTGCAAACGTTTTTGTTTTTGAGCTGCTAGACACCTTCCACTGCTTATAGCCCGTGCTTCTTTCCTTTATTTATGAATATGGCGAATGATAGAAGTATGCAGTTGACTGCAGAGATTCTTATTATTGTGAAGATGAGAGGGTCGCACCATTGGAGAAACTTGGATCACATGAGGCACCTCAGCCTATCGTGTAATGGCAGTGGCGTCAGTGTCCGGCGTTCAGAGTTTAATACGTTGCAGTTTCTTGTGGATTAGCGCGTTCATGTGGTGAATAATGTTTAATATTTGGTGTTATATCGCTAGGAAACGTTCAGTAGGACTGCAGTGTTTGTGAAATGTGCTTGACTGAGCGGTAATGTGTTATATGAATAATGTTATTTGAGCTATAAAGTGTCTATATTGGCCTACACGGATTCAAAAGTCAAAGTGCATTTAAACAGTTTGGATTGAATTGCATTTTAACATTTACTAGAAGCAACACTATGTAGCCTTTGGCCCTCTAGCGGTTGACGCATAAAACTACATGTAACCTGTGGAGGAACATTGTTTTGGTCATTATGTGAGTTGTGCTTCGGCTCCGCGCGGATGAATCTGAAGCGCTCATGAGAGCAAATGTCCCGAACAACATCACAACTGCCCTAATAACAACAGAAAGCAGGTAAGTGGCTTAACTTATATTCTGCTGCTGGTTTGACTTGAATATAATGTTACAGAAGTTTGGCTGCGCTGACAGACATAATGATTGTTGTTCATATCAGAGAATAACGGTGGGAACTATAACTTGGCAAGGCTATTCATAGGCAAAAGAGCTGGTTTAGAGTTTGGCGTTGTTACCAACATAAACATTGCTCTGTGAATCTTGTCGATGCACTGCTAATGTGAAGCTATTTAATGTTGATTCATGTTTTATTTCACACTGTTTTTAAACTTTTTTGTTTGAGCTGCTAAACACCTTCCTCTGCTTATAGCCCGTGCTTCTTTCCTTTATTTATTAATATGGTGAATGATTGAAGTATGCAGTTGACTGCAGAGATTGTATTATTATTGTGAAGATGAGAGGGTCGTACCATTGGAGAAACTTGGATCACATGAGGCACCTCAGCCTATCGTGTAATGGCAGTGACGTCAGTGTCCGGCGTTCAGAGTTTAATACGTTGCAGTTTCTTGTGGATTAGCGCGTTCATGTGGTGAATAATGTTCAATATTTGGTGTTATATCGCTAGGAAACGTTCAGTAGGACTGCAGTGTTTGTGAAATGTGCTTGACTGAGCGGTAATGTGTTATTTGAATAATGTTATTTGAGCTATAAAGTGTCTATATTGGCCTATTGGTCACATTTGCATCCAAATTATAATGAATCTACACAGATTTAAAAGTCAAAAGTGCATAAACTGTTTGGATTGTATTGCATTTTAACATTTACTAGAAGCAACACTATGTAGCCTTTGGCCCTCTAGCGGTTGAAGCATAAAACTACATGTAACCTGTGGAGGAACATTGTTTTGGTCATTATGTGAGTTGTGCTTCGGCTCTGCGCGGATGAATCTGAAGCGCTCATGAAAGCGAATGTCCCGAACAACATCACAGCTGCCCTAATAACATCAGAAAGCAGGTAAGTGGCTTAACTTATATTCTGCTGCTGGTTTGACTTGTGAAAACAATTTTGTGTTGAATATGATGTTACAGAAGTTTGGCAGCGCTGACAGACATAATGATTGTTGTTTATATCAGAGAATAACGGTGGGAACTATAACTTGGCAAGGCTATTCATAGGTAAATGAGCTGGTTTAGAGTTTGGCGTTGTTACCAACATAAACATTGCTCTGTGGTTCATGTCGATGCACTGCTAATGTGAAGCTATTTAATGTTGATTCATGTTTTATTTCACACTGTTTGCAAACTGTTTTCAATTCAAGGATCTTTTTGTTTGGTTTTGAGCTGCTAGACACCTTCCACTGCTTATAGTCCGCACTTCTTTCCTTTGCATGTCTTTATAGTAATATCTTATTATTGGGAGATGAGAGGGTCTGGGGTTTTAACATTGGAGAAACCATTGGTGAAGCCTTTGGCCCTCTAGCGGTTGAAGCATAAAACTACATGTAACCTGTGGAGGAACATTGTTTTGGTCATTATGTGAGTTGTGCTTCGGCTCCGCGCGGATGAATCTGAAGCGCTCATGAAAGCGAATGTCCCGAACAACATCACAGCTGCCCTAATAACAACAGAAAGCAGGTAAGTGGCTTAACTTATATTCTGCTGCTGGTTTGACTTGTGAAAACAATTTTGTGTTGAATATGATGTTACAGAAGTTTGGCAGCGCTGACAGACATAATGATTGTTGTTTATATCAGAGAATAACGGTGGGAACTATAACTTGGCAAGGCTATTCATAGGCAAAAGAGCTGGTTTAGAGTTTGGCGTTGTTACCAACATAAACATTGCTCTGTGAATCTTGTCGATGCACTGCTAATGTGAAGCTATTTAATGTTGATTCATGTTTTATTTTGCAGTGTTTGCAAACTGTTTTTGGTTCAAGGTTCTTTTGTTTCGAGCTGCTAGACACCTTCCACTGCTTATAGCCCGTGCTTCTTTCCTTTATTTATGAATATGGTGAATGACAGAAGTATGCAGTTGACCGCAGAGATCGTCTTATTATTGTGAAGATGAGAGGGTCGTACCATTGGAGAAACTTGGATCACATGAGGCACCTCAGCCTATCGTGTAATGGCAGTGACGTCAGTGTCCGGCGTTCAGAGTTTAATACGTTGCAGTTTCTTGTGGATTAGCGCGTTCATGTGGTGAATAATGTTCAATATTTGGTGTTATATCGCTAGGAAACGTTCAGTAGGACTGCAGTGTTTGTGGAATGTGCTTGACTGAGCGGTAATGTGTTATTTGAATAATGTTATTTGAGCTATAAAGTGTCTATATTGGCCTATTGGTCACATTTGCATCCAAATTATAATGAATCTACACAGATTCAAAAGTCAAAAGTGCATAAACTGTTTGGATTGTATTGCATTTTAACATTTACTAGAAGCAACACTATGTAGCCTTTGGCCCTCTAGCGGTTGACGCATAAAACTACATGTAACCTGTGGAGGAACATTGTTTTGGTCATTATGTGAGTTGTGCTTCGGCTCTGCGCGGATGAATCTGAAGCGCTCATCAGAGCGAATGTCCCGAACAACATCACAACTGCCCTAATAACAACAGAAAGCAGGTAAGTGGCTTAACTTATATTCTGCTGCTGGTTTGACTTGTGACAACAATTTTGTGTTGAAAATGACGTTACAGAAGTTTGGCAGCGCTGACAGACATAATGATTGTTGTTCATATCAGAGAATAACGGTGGGAACTATAATTTGGCAAGGCTATTCATAGGCAAATGAGCTGGTTTAGAGTTTGGCGTTGTTACCAACATAAACATTGCTCTGTGAATCTTGTCGATGCACTGCTAATGTGAAGCTATTTAATGTTGATTCATGTTTTATTTCACACTGTTTCTTGCAAACGTTTTTGTTTTTGAGCTGCTAGACACCTTCCACTGCTTATAGCCCGTGCTTCTTTCCTTTATTTATGAATATGGTGAATGATAGAAGTATGCAGTTGACCGCAGAGATTGTTTATTGTTGTGAAGATGAGAGGGTCGTACCATTGGAGAAACTTGGATCACATGAGGCACCTCAGCCTATCGTAGGGCCCTATAAAATCCATTTTATTTTTTCCCAAATTCTGTTTTTCCCGTTTAAATTTTTGAGAATTCAGTGTTTTTTTTTTTACCCTTTACTGTTATTTTAGTCGTTAGTCGTTTAGGAATAACCTTACATTTATTGAGGTAACAAACAACACATTTACTCAGTACTTTTCAGGACAAATACTGCATGATGCAACATAACACTGCACTCTCTAAGTACTTCAAGTCACAACAAAATACTAATGGTTATTAGCTTTAAACTGTCCAGTAAAAAGTTGTAACAAGTAGAATTAGGTGCTGCTCCTTTAAGGTGGAACTCTCTCACTCTCTCGCTGATGAGTGGGCAGTCCGTAGATGGAGCACGAGCTGTGAACATCGCATGCATGCGTTCTCTATTTCTGATGCTCTTTGCCCTGTTTATTTTTCTGTTCAGTAACGCAGTTGTCAATGAAGTGTTTGCAAACTGCCCCATGTGTGCGTGGGATCGACACTGATAATAAACCCCCTGTGAAATATCAGATACGTGAGTTTTGCTTACACTTGGCTACAACCATTCAGGCCAGCTTTCCGGTATCTCTGTGTAAAGCTTTACATAGTTTATATAAGTTTAAATGAAAGGGCTCGATTAGCTTTTCTTTCAAGTAAAAAATATAGGACCAAAACAAAAGTTCACCTGATACTTAAAAGTCACGCGGGAACCGCTCGGCTCGGTACTGAAGGTTTAGCGTCGAGTTTCTTAACTTTTTCGCAGACGAAAGCAGAGCTGCAGAGAGCCTCTTCGCCATACTTTCATTGTTTTGAAGGGGGAGCTGAAATGACGGGAGGAGTTGTATCGGCCAGATTTGCTTCCCCGGTCTTGATTTTCCCCACACATACGTTCTTCTCCCACACAAAACAGAATTTCATTCCAAATATGTAAAATTCAGCGAAATTGCATGTTAACACTAGATTTTGCGTTAATGTGCCAGTTACGCGATTCCGTCCGTGATTGCGGAAATTATAGGGCCCTACTATCGTGTAATGGCAGTGACGTCAGTGTCCGGCGTTCAGAGTTTAATACGTTGCAGTTTCTTGTGGATTAGCGCGTTCATGTGGTGAATAATGTTCAATATTTGGTGTTATATCGCTAGAAAACGTTCAGTAGGACTGCAGTGTTTGTGAAATGTGCTTGACTGAGCGGTAATGTGTTATTTGAATAATGTTATTTGAGCTATAAAGTGTCTATATTGGCCTACACGGATTTAAAAGTCAAAGTGCATTTAAACAGTTTGGATTGAATTGCATTTTAACATTTACTAGAAGCAACACTATGTAGCCTTTGGCCCTCTAGCGGTTGAGGCATAAAACTACATGTAACCTGAGGAGGAACATTGTTTTGGTCATTATGTGAGTTGTGCTTCGGCTCCGCGCGGATGAATCTGAAGCGCTCATGAGAGCGAATGTCCCGAACAACATCACAACTGCCCTAATAACATCAGAAAGCAGGTAAGTGGCTTAACTTATATTCTGCTGCTGGTTTGACTTATAATGGTGGGAACTATAACTTGGCAAGGCTATTCATAAGCAAATGAGCTGGTTTAGAGTTTGGCGTTGTTACCAACATAAACATTGCTCTGTGAATCATGTCGATGCACTGCTAATGTGAAGCTATTTAATGTTGATTCATGTTTTATTTCACACTGTTTGCAAACTGTTTTCAATCCAAGGATCTTTTTGTTTGGTTTTGAGCTGCTAGACACCTTCCACTGCTTATAGTCCGCGCTTCTTTCCTTTGCATGTCTTTATAGTAATATCTTATTATTGGGAGATGAGAGGGTCTGGGGTTTTAACATTGGAGAAACCATTGGTGAAGCCTTTGGCCCTCTAGCGGTTGAAGCATAAAACTACATGTAACCCGCGGAGGAACATTGTTTTGGTCATTATGTGAGTTGTGCTTCGGCTCCGCGCGGATGAATCTGAAGCGCTCATGAGAGTGAATGTCCCGAACAACATCACAGCTGCCCTAATAACAACAGAAAGCAGGTAAGTGGCTTAACTTATATTCTGCTGCTGGTTTGACTTGAATATGATGTTACAGAAGTTTGGCAGCGCTGACAGACATAATGATTGTTGTTTATATCAGAGAATAACGGTGGGAACTATAACTTGGCAAGGCTATTCATAGGCAAATGAGCTGGTTTAGAGTTTGGCGTTGTTACCAACATAAACATTGCTCTGTGAATCTTGTTGATGCACTGCTAATGTGAAGCTATTTAATGTTGATTCATGTTTTATTTCACACTGTTTTTAAACTTTTTTGTTTGAGCTGCTTGACACCTTCCACTGCTTATAGCCCGTGCTTCTTTCCTTTATTTATGAATATGGTGAATGACAGAAGTATGCAGTTGACCGCAGAGATCGTCTTATTATTGTGATGATGAGAGGGTCGTACCATTGGAGAAACTTGGATCACATGAGGCACCTCAGCCTATCGTGTAATGGCAGTGACGTCAGTGTCCGGCGTTCAGAGTTTAATACGTTGCAGTTTCTTGTGGATTAGCGCGTTCATGTGGTGAATAATGTTCAATATTTGGTGTTATATCGCTAGAAAACGTTCAGTAGGACTGCAGTGTTTGTGAAATGTGCTTGACTGAGCGGTAATGTGTTATTTGAATAATGTTATTTGAGCTATAAAGTGTCTATATTGGCCTACACGGATTTAAAAGTCAAAGTGCATTTAAACAGTTTGGATTGAATTGCATTTTAACATTTACTAGAAGCAACACTATGTAGCCTTTGGCCCTCTAGCGGTTGAGGCATAAAACTACATGTAACCTGAGGAGGAACATTGTTTTGGTCATTATGTGAGTTGTGCTTCGGCTCCGCGCGGATGAATCTGAAGCGCTCATGAGAGCGAATGTCCCGAACAACATCACAACTGCCCTAATAACATCAGAAAGCAGGTAAGTGGCTTAACTTATATTCTGCTGCTGGTTTGACTTATAATGGTGGGAACTATAACTTGGCAAGGCTATTCATAAGCAAATGAGCTGGTTTAGAGTTTGGCGTTGTTACCAACATAAACATTGCTCTGTGAATCATGTCGATGCACTGCTAATGTGAAGCTATTTAATGTTGATTCATGTTTTATTTCACACTGTTTGCAAACTGTTTTCAATCCAAGGATCTTTTTGTTTGGTTTTGAGCTGCTAGACACCTTCCACTGCTTATAGTCCGCGCTTCTTTCCTTTGCATGTCTTTATAGTAATATCTTATTATTGGGAGATGAGAGGGTCTGGGGTTTTAACATTGGAGAAACCATTGGTGAAGCCTTTGGCCCTCTAGCGGTTGAAGCATAAAACTACATGTAACCCGCGGAGGAACATTGTTTTGGTCATTATGTGAGTTGTGCTTCGGCTCCGCGCGGATGAATCTGAAGCGCTCATGAGAGTGAATGTCCCGAACAACATCACAGCTGCCCTAATAACAACAGAAAGCAGGTAAGTGGCTTAACTTATATTCTGCTGCTGGTTTGACTTGAATATGATGTTACAGAAGTTTGGCAGCGCTGACAGACATAATGATTGTTGTTTATATCAGAGAATAACGGTGGGAACTATAACTTGGCAAGGCTATTCATAGGCAAATGAGCTGGTTTAGAGTTTGGCGTTGTTACCAACATAAACATTGCTCTGTGAATCTTGTTGATGCACTGCTAATGTGAAGCTATTTAATGTTGATTCATGTTTTATTTCACACTGTTTTTAAACTTTTTTGTTTGAGCTGCTTGACACCTTCCACTGCTTATAGCCCGTGCTTCTTTCCTTTATTTATGAATATGGTGAATGACAGAAGTATGCAGTTGACCGCAGAGATCGTCTTATTATTGTGATGATGAGAGGGTCGTACCATTGGAGAAACTTGGATCACATGAGGCACCTCAGCCTATCGTGTAATGGCAGTGACGTCAGTGTCCGGCGTTCAGAGTTTAATACGTTGCAGTTTCTTGTGGATTAGCGCGTTCATGTGGTGAATAATGTTCAATATTTGGTGTTATATCGCTAGAAAACGTTCAGTAGGACTGCAGTGTTTGAATTGCTCTGTTACCTGCAGATTGGTCACTACAGTGTGCATAAAATAACATTTAAAATTATTAAAAAACCTGCTTATTTGGGCATAGCAGTTTTACTAGTAACTAAAATATAATTGTAATTTAATTGTTGAAATCTGGAATTTACAATTCAGGTCTAATTTGTTTGATGAAACGTTGTAGCTACAGGGAGAACACATTGTTTAGTTTTTTTCTTTAAAGAACTTACAATATTTATAATGATTAATTTTCTCTTTATTCATTAATGCATTACATCCACATCATAGGCACACATGCCAGTCTCAATTCACAATATTACACAATGCCTGTTATTAAATATTTCTACACATTTGCTGGTGTAAATGAGTCATACCTGTCACGACATTCGCTGCCTTCTTTTATATAATATTCCCAATAAAAGTATTGTTTAGCATAAACATGTTGAAGTTTAGCAGACAAGGAGTCAATTTATTAAATAAGTAGATACAAATATTTACTGGCCCCACAACAAAAATGTAATAAAATAAATATATTTTATTTTATTTAGTTATCGTTTTTGGTCCATGTAACCTTAATAAATAAGGTTGACTCAAAAAAATACTAGCCTAACTCATTTAAATGTTAAATATTGTTAAAGACAGTTAGTAATAAAATGAGAACAAATAATAAAATTACGAGCAACAGCACAAATGCAACAGAACAAAATGAAATAAACACTTATTTTCAGGTTTTTCATGTAGGTCTAAACTAATCAAATGTAAAATATCACTTCATAGTCTCCACTGTATAAATATAAATATAGACTATATATAAAATATATAACTTACTAAAGTTATTCAGTCGAGAGCAGTGAGTTATCTTTGGCTATCTCGTCTTTCATGAGAAAACACTGACAAGGCTTTCCATGTTTTCACTGTTATACGGTAGGAGGCACTATTAATAGCACCTCCTACCGTATAACAGTAATACACATCGCCTAAACGAGATGAAAACACAGGCGAAGAAGCAGCAGAAACGAGCAATCTCATATAAGCAGATGCATCTGAAAAATAATGCAATCAACAACATTCAACAGCATCTAAATTAAAACAACTGTTTTTGATTGAAATGTCGCCCCAGGATGAGCTAATGTTAAAGGACTGTGAATTTTTGGGGTGTTGATGGACTCAATCTACACCATCTGTTTTTTGATCATCATTCTGAATCACATCTGGATGTAGTCTTTCTCAGAAACGCAATTTTCTCATCTTTTTTTTTTCTCAATGTTGCTTTTTTCATGAAACTTAACCACATTCATAAAAAAAGAATGTATGAAGCTAGAATAAAACAGAGACTTTGTTCTTTCTTTTGATATATTGCATGGTTAGATATTTATACAAGATATTCTGTGGGCCATGAAACTTGTGAAAATTATGGGTATCGAGTTTCTGTGTTTTTTAGGCACCGACCGAATTGACTAGAGTGTCATAAAAGGTTTTGTCATTCAATACCAAATTTCGATTCCTAAGGGGTTAATCTTGTCAATGTCAGTGAGCCAATAAGCATGCCGCATGATTTGTTGTGGCGGAAAAACACTATTTTTTGCCCGTTACGCCAAGAGACGTGGCTAGCCAGGACTCACAAAATCACTAGCCCGACACCCCGGGGCTATGGTATCTTCCAGCCGGTCTACCAAAACGTATCTCTGCCCTCCCAGACGGACTATTTTAAATTGTGGATAAAATTCCTTTCTTGCTTTGCGTTGTTGACTCTCTTGACTTGTGATTGTGACTTTTGATCATGCTGATTTGTCCGCACTGCGCAGTGAAGTTTAGCTGATGTGTGTGTGTGTGTGTGTGTGTGCGTATATATGTGTTTGAGTATGTTCATGATGAGCGGATTGTGGCTATATCCACGGGTCAGGTGGACCTAAATAAAACATAACATGGTAATTAGTGATGCACCGAAATGAAACCGATAATTTAGGATGCACTTGGCTTAAAACCGAAACTGAAGCCGGAAATTGCTTCTTTTAAAAACGCATACTAATATGTATATTTATATAGATATTAAAATTGCTTGCATTTAATGGGTCTGAAATGAAAAAAAGCACAAACCAATAGAATAATCAAAGTTTTATTAAGTTGCATAACAAAACCTAAAATATTTTAAACAATAAATATAAAATTTAAAATAGTTTTTTAACAGTTGTGCAAAAAAAGATCCACAATTATCTGAATAACTGCACACAAAATCACAGAATGGTTCTGATTAAGAACACGAGATGCTGCATTGTAGTGTTGTCACGATACTGAAATTTCTAACTTCGATACGATACCTAAAAAAAGTACCGATATTCGATACCATTTTTGATACCATGGGGAAAAACGCTGCATATACTGTCACATAGATATTTTTCAAATAAATAGGCCTAATTTATTTTTTTGTCCGTCTATTGAAAGTCTAGGCAATTCAAAATGTATTCTGAAGAGATCACTTTATATGATTAAGCTTTTAAGCTTTTTCTTATATATAAATTTTGATCAATTACCATTACAATTATCTCACAAATATTTCCTAACTAATTGTTGCAATATCTTACATACAGCACAAGGAAGCTTGATTTCTAATGGAATTTTAAAAAGATGAGTAAACAGTAATAAAATAACAAATGAACAAATTACAAACAATAGCACAAATAAGTACAATAGAATAAAGATACAAATGAAATAGACAGATTTATTTGTTTAGGTCGATCTAACGGTATTCAGGTAAGATACTGAATAAAAAAAAACCAAAGTAATCAAATTTAAAATTACATTGGATAATCTTCATTGTAAAAAATGAAATGCAGATGAATCCATTAAAGTTACACAAGTCAATCAGTCAAGAGCAGCAAGTGGTCGTTTGTCTTTTTGTAGTTTTTAACTGCTGTCTCTTTAAGACCTGATCACTCATGGATCCCAAATACTGTTCCTACACATTCTTCCTGAACTGGTTACGACTGTTTACGTTAATACTCACCAAGATGGGCACCGAGACATTTTTGAGTGTATTTAACCATTAATAAGCTGGAAAAAGGAGCTGATTTGTGCACTTTTATGTCAGAGGTGGCTTTATTGTGGTGTGTGTGCGCTTTAGACGCGAGCGCAAAATCTGCGAGAATGAGTAGAATTAACGTTATGAGCAATCCCGCGTGAAATTCATAACCGCTCGACCGTGAGTGAAACCTAAGCGCTTGCACATGGATGGGAGGGGCGGGTGACATTCATTTTCGGGTTGCTCACTCGCACGGACACACACAGACTCACTCATTCACTCGCGCATGCGGACACACTCACTCGCGTGGACGCGGAGACACACACTCGCGCCTGGCCCATAACGTTACAAGTCCGATCACGAGTGAACCAATAACAGCTGCTCCAGCCTGTGACAGCATGCTAAGGTATGTAATCAATAGATTTCAAACGATCTGTAATGTTATGCAAAACTAACACATAAACATATTTTAGCCTACTCACATAGGTGTGTGTTCAGAAGGAAGCTTATGCAGGGACGATCCTTAGCTCACGAGTTGGTGGGCGGGGCTACAGAAGCATATTCATCTGTAGAGGCGGAGTCTAGGTCCTGTTACGTAAGAAATCCGCATATCCTGAGAGCTCTCGTTTGCTGGGGCTGGTGTCAATAAAAGCTTTTCTTTGACTAACAAAGAAGTTTTCAGCTCTGAAACTTACAGGATATTCTTATATTACCATGAGCTTTTATATATCAAAAGCTCAAGGGAAAGTTGATTTCTCAGTTCATCACCCCTTTAATATTCAGTACACATGCACAAAGTGTTAAAGAGAAGGGTTGCTGTGGTTCTTGCGTTGCTCTGCGGTTGGCTCCTCAATAGCGCGATATTGCGGTTATCGCGACAGCCCTAAACGAAAATAACAAAACAATAAACTAAAACTGTTTAAAAAGTTAGTCTTAAATGCTGTTATATGTCAAAATAACTCCAGTATCATACACTAGAGTTGTGCGGGGTGGGGGTAAATTAAGCGTGATCCGCTGTGATGTCACAATTAGGGCTGCACGATTAATCGAAATCGAACCGCAATCGCAATTTGGGTTATGTGCGATTTATAATAGCGCAAAGGCTGTGATTTTAATTAAATAAATAAATGCCCAGTGTGTCTGATCAGGAGTAAACGCTGCTCCGTCTGAAAGCACTGCGAGTTTGAGTCGATTATAATGTGCGTTTGAAAAAGCAACACGCGTCAAACATCTTCACAAACTAGTAATATGTCCAACAAAATACGTTTAATAACCTGTTTTAACTCACTTCTTATCGTCAGTCGAGTGTTTGTGAGCTGATGTGGCTTCTCTTCTCAGAATGAGGCAGACAATCAGCACTGAATACTTTATTATTATGAAAATACCCAAGAAGGCTTGAAGAAATCAAATACACCATATCTTGATGCAGTCGTGTTTATTGTTATCATATTTAATCAAAGCATTTCTATCTTTTTTTTATTCAGCTCTGCTAACTTACACATTGCTAGCTTCACAGTTCACACACATAAGGGATTTCCTGAAAGCTATTACTTCTCTGAGGGAGTTTCTGCTCGAGGGCGCCCTCTGGCTTCAGTATGAATGAAACTTTTTGGTAACAAATAATACTTCTCTCAATAAATTTATATGACAATCCATGTTTTTCTTCAATGTACAGGAGATTTTATCGCCACAGTGGATGCAAAAGAGGCATATACTTTAAGAAATTGATATCACAGATAAAAAGCACAGATTTTTTAAATATAATTTTTTACAATAAATCCTTAGACCTTTCTAATGATTTTTAGTCATAGGTTGTCTGCATATAGGTAACCCAGCAGTTTTTTTTGTAAAAAGTTTTCTGTAAAATATAAATATTATTATTATTATATTGTTATATTTGTTCTTAAATTCTCTTTGTTATTGTAGCAGTAATATTAATGTTATTGTTATAGTAATATTTCTTATTTTGTTAAATATATTTTATTTAGCAATAATAATAATAATAATAATAATAATAATATAATTATTATTAGTCATATTAATATATAAACACAAAATGTTATATACATACTTTTAATTTAAATAAAATAAAAATCGCATTTTAAATCGCAATCGCAATTGTAACCAGAATAATCGCAATTAGATATTTCCCCCAAATCGTGCAGCCCTTGTCACAATCATGGTGCATTGTGGTCTATGGATCTGCCTGAAGTGTACATGTTGAGTAGACTCACTCCTTCAGTCAAAATCAAGGGGTCCAAGGCCTGTCCAAATACACTTACGAGTGCACGAGTGTGTGTGTGTGTAAAAGTGGAGTTAAACGCAGCCCTAGAATATAAATGATTATTAGGCTTACCATTTAGGGATGCGCCGATCTCATACTCAGTATCGGTATCGGCTTCGATACCGCCATTATTTGCTGGATCGGGTATCGTTCAGACAGGACCTCCCCAAATCTGATACCGTGCGTAATATTATAGTAATATTCTGTGTTATTGTTAACCCCTTAAGCCTTGAAGGTATTTTTTGATTTTTTGAGTGACATACACAACTTTAAAGACTCATAACTCCAAAACTATTAGCAATGAGAGTCAAACGGTAGGTATCATTTGTTAGAACACTTTATATATTTTTATAAAATATATATTTTTTTTACATTTGGACAATCCAATGTTGAGAAACTGCTGATAAAATACATTATATTATTTATATATATTTTTATATATATATAATAACACAAATATAATAACAAAAATAGGTATAATTTTAAAGCTTATCTCATCTTTCCAATGCAATCCATTTTGATCAACTCTTAACGAGCGCTGAGTTATTCCGCTAAACCAGCGTGTACCGCTCGCAGGCGCCACCTAGCTGCTAAGAAATGAATTGCCATATTTTTAAAAACTGCATTGATCAACACAACATCCGTGAGGAATATCTCGTTTCAATCGGGAGCATCAACTGTAAGTACTGATGTGCCATTTTCAACGATCGTATCATGTTTCATGAAGTTACAAGCGTAAATGCAACTTTAGAGCCACAATATCTTATTTAGCGTCTGTGCTCCTGTCAGGTTATAATGTGTTATAAATCTATGTGGGAATATTTTCTACTTATCTGAGTGACGGATTATGGTGACATTGGTCTCTTTTTACTCATGAGAGTCTGCTGAAAATAAGGAGATGCCATTTTTAACGATCGGAGTATGTTTCATGAAGTTACCAGCGAAAACGCCTAAGAACTGTTATTTTTGTACTCCGCTCATGTGCCTCTGTGCTGTTTTTTTGTGTGTAATAATTCAACGAGGAATATCTTTTGATCTAAATGACAGATTGTGGTGACAATTTTTAATCGTGAGAATCTGCTGTAAATAACGATGTGCAATTTTCCACATTTCATGAAGTTACGAGTGGAAAAACGCCACGTGAATGCAGCATCAGTATATTATTTACATATGGGTCTTGCAGGACTTAACTTGAGCAAGTCTTTTGTAAGTTTAGTCAAAGCCCAAAACAATTAGACGTGTTGTGTTCTACTCTGTGAGACCTTTCTGATATGACACATGACTATCTGAGCTGTATGATGTGTTTGACACATTGCAGTACATAATAATCCCAATTCCATTGATTTTTTTTGTTTTTTAAGGGGTTTGTTTAAGGGGTTAAGCCCCAGTGCCCCACAAAAGGCACAAGAACATTACAAAGGATCATCAGCGCTTCGTGCAATATATAATGAGTGTTCTGAAGTTTAGTTTAATGTGAGGTACAGATGAATATTTAAGTCATTAAATTCAAGTTCACGTGAATGCTTCCCTCCACTAAGGCTGTCAATCATTCTCCATTCAGCTTTCAAACTGCGTTCAGTTGCGACAGTCAACACGATAACAGGAATATTGAATCATCTGAGAGTGTTATTATACTTCATCTGTAGATAACGGTCTATGGTTTTGCATAAAATTATTTTATCTTGCTGGAGTATATTGTTATAAGTCGTGTTACTTTCTACCGTCTGTTAGACTGGACTAGAGATTAGGCCTGTCACGATAAATTTTGCTGGACGATAAATTGGCCAAGGAATTATTGCAATAAACGATAATATTGTCTTTCTGAGACCATTTTCATCTAAAATAATGATAATGGCTTAATAATGCAGGTACACCTTTTCAAAGATCAATAAACTTTTATTTCTAAAGACTATTTAACACTGAAAACAGAAAGCATTGTAAATATCCACAATAAACGAACAAAACAACCAAAATAAAAAAAGCAATGGACTCTCAGTCTGTTTACAAAAAAATGCACGTGAATAAACAGCTGGAAAAACTGCAGCGGATGATTGTGTTTTAGGTAGTGCTGGGAATCAATAAAAAAAATTAACGAATTAATTGCATTATTTTCTGTAATTAATCACGATTAATACGTTTTTAATGTTTTTAATGTTTTGATATTGTAATTATTACAAATACATTAATCCAAATTAATGTAGAAACAATTTATTGACAGCTTATTTTAAATGTGTTGTCACGTTTTTATGAATGAAGGCCAGCATCACTGATGTCTCTATGAAACATTAATGATGTTACATTACAGTTTAACTGAAAGCTCCCAATCTCAACATTTATTAGGCTTTAAAAAAAACAGGCTTTAAGTGAACTTAAAACAATCTTTACATAAACCCATTATAATAAATGTTATTTTTACCCATGGCCTTCCCTGTTAGACATATACAGAAATGTAATAGTTATCAAACACCTTTCTTAACTGCATAAATAATACATTAAATATAGATTAATCATCTTTAAAGCTACAATTTCCTCTGTTCCCGTTGTTCTTTGATGAACATTAATGACAGACATCATCAGTGCTGCTGTCACTTTAAGAGCGGCCGCTGACGAATGATGCGGATCCCGCGCGCTGTCCCTCGCATCTCATTTCCTCACAACTCTTTAAGTTCATTTAAGACGTTATTTAACTCATTTAAGACTCCTAATATGAGAATACTCAAAATTCTCTGTGTTGTTGTTATTGTTTGTTCATGATTAAAAGAGAACTCGATGTGAGCAGGAGACAGACGCGAGTCTGTCTGTGCATCGAGTGTGTATGTGTGTGTGCGTCGAGTGTGTGTGTGTGTGTCAGAGTGTCCCTCGATTAGCTGACATGAGACGCAGCCACTCAGACAGGACATTGACAAACAGCGCGTTCTCTTGTGTCTTGTCGCGCTGAGAAGCATTTGCATGTATAAGAGCGTGATCATATAATGTAACGCTTGGCAAAAATGGATATAAAAATGGACGCTGGAAATTTTTATCGAGCTCATTTTTTTTTTGTGCGATTAATTGATTTATTGACTATCGCGACAGGCCTACTAGAGATTATATTGTTCTTCACCAGTGTTGGGCACGTTACTTTAAAAAAGTAATTTGTTATAGTTACTAGTTACTTCTTACAAATAGTTAGTAACTGAGTTACATCATTATAAAAGTAACTAATTACCAGGGAAAGTAACTACTGCGTTACTTTTTTTTTTTTTTTTTTTTTCAAATGTTCAGATATGTCAAATAACTTGGATGCCCCCAATATTAAATATGTTAAATGAATGAATTGGACACTAAATAGAATAAATTATTATTATAAAACATTGTACATTAATGTACGCTATTGTTATGTTGCTGTGGGACAATGTGAGAGACACCTATCAAATTCAATACATTATTGTAAATATTATCAGTAGACCTACTATAGTGTAAATATTGTGTAAATATTATCAGTAATATTTATCACCTTTCACCTTCACCCATATTATCACCTTTGGTAGTGGAGCTCATGTTACCACCTGGGTTTTTAGCCACTCATTTTGTGGCGGCATGTGATGATGTGAGGCTTCATTAGATTAGAATTACTGGACACAGATGTGGAGAGACTCTTTCTTCCTGGGCATAAGTTGCACGTTACATAAACACTTACCTTTCACCTCAACGAGGGAAAAGTAGCGCTTATATTTCCAGTTTGCGAAAGCTACCTTTGAAGTCGTTGGACTTGCCATCGCTCTGACTCCTCCCGGTCGTGTGTGACTTTGCAAATATGCGTGTGTGTGTGTGAACTCAACCTATTAACCTCAACCTTGTCTCCCACCCACCAATCATCATCAGTTATGTGTACCCAAAAAACACGCGTGGCACGCACGCACGCACACACACACATGTTGCAGTTCCGACTGACAGAGAGCCTGTTCGGATGAAAACCGCTTCAGTGAGCTCAATTATAGTAACGCCGCATTTTATTCTCGGTAACGCTAACGACGTTGTAACGGGAGAAACAGTCATTCGTTTGATTACTCGTTACTGAAAAAAATAATTCCGTTAGTAACTCCATTTATCTATAACGCTGTTATTTCCAACACTGTTCTTCACGCACGGTAACTGAAATGTTAAACTGTTAAAAGAAACGGCTCACTAAAATATGACATAGATAGATACACTACACATCGATATCTCTTCACTTTGTGTTTTGAACTTTTCAATGCGGAACTTATCAAACACATTGTGCTCTTGACAAAAGAATAAAACCCTGAGATGTTTATGTATGGCAGTAATTACCTATTTGCGGTTTGGCAGCAGGAATAATTCAGACAATTAATCATCTGCCGATAAACAAACAGCGCTCTTTCTGTGCGCATCACTCCGCCAGACTCCTGTTTAGTTCTGAAGCCTTCAGCAATATTCAGACCGAATCCTGTCTCATATTAAAACACTTCACTGCATGTTGCTCAATAGGCATGCCACGGACATTGTCTTTCCCCAGCTATTTCCTCATACGATTCCACTCCTGCCACATCAGACTGAAAATCTGATCCATGTAAACATTTCTGAGAGTCTCACCGACCGCAGTCCTTTTCCTGGTCTTTCCCTGTCTCCAGTGAGATGATTTTGAGGAGAAGAACTCAAGCCACACAGGCAGAGCTCTGCCATATCTTGTCCAGGCAGATGAGCGTTCAGAATCTGAGCAAACAAACATCTCTGACCGGACACTGTGGTCTCTAACTCATCAGTGTAAGGTTTTGATGAATGCACGAAACTTCTGTTCTTGATGCTTTTCCAAGAATCAACAGTTCTTTTTTTCCCAGTAAACACATTATCTAGGCTGACTGTGTATGTCAGTGTAGTGTAAATTATTAGAAGAGTCCTCTGTGGACTAGGGTTGGTAAGATTTTTAAAATGTTTTTGAAAGAAGTAATTTCTGCTCACCAAGGCTGCATTTATTTGATCAAAAATACAGTGAAATATTATTGCAATTTAATAGTAATGCACCGAATGTTTGGCAACCGAAATTATTTGACCAAAAATTGCACTTTTATTGAAAAGACTGAATGGAAAGACTGAATAAATTTGACTGAACAATGACGTTTTTGATGACGCGATCAAATATAGCAACCAACACGTGTTAGAGAGAGGCGCGCACGCTTCTAAATGCTGCAAACATGTCAAGTGTGGAAGCATTAAAGTGTCAGAGAAAGACGCAGAAATGGCCGTTTGCAGACATTGTTCTGCTGAATTGTCTAAGCACCCTCAAATGCAAACAAGAGCACCCTCAGCTGATACTAGTGTTGTCACAATACCAAAATTATGACAAAATTATGGAATTATGACTAAGGGCGCTTTCACACCTACCTTGTTTGGTCCGTATTTTCAGACTTTTCAGTTTGGTCCGAATCAAAATTACAGGTGTGAAACCTCCCCCGTACCACGGTCCGGACCAAACAGATGAAATTTGGTCAGATGAAAAGAGGAAGTCTCGGTCCGGATCAAACTGAACAAAGGTTCGGTTCGTTTCTAGTGTGAAAGCATTTTCTGTACGGTTCGTACCTTCAGACCATTTACAGGAAGTTCCTGTTATGTCATGTTATTTTTAAATTTCATCTAGGCTACATTGATTATGAAAAGTGAAAAGATGCGCAGTCTGTCAGAAGACAGAAGGTCAGAAATGATTTTGAAAGAAATTTTGTATGATTTTGCTTAGAAAGCCTTTCTTTAATGTGAATTTTGTTTTGTATAAATTGTATCTTAATTTTAATCAATGTTTCATCAGATAATAGCCTGGATTTAATAAATAAGAAGAATAGTCTATAGCAGACAATAATCGCGGGAGCGATCACATGCTTTGCACATGAACTGGAGCGTCTCAAATAAACTCAAACTCAGCCTCACAGACATGAGAAATATGTGTATATAAAGCTTGAAATGTCCACTTTTAAACGTAACGAAAAGAAAATGGTCAAGCAATGTGCACTGTTCAATAGTGGCAGTGATATGCGTCCGTTCATTCATTCTTGTCAAAGACGCAGTGTTTCAACGGCCATCTCGTCCATACTTTGAGCTTCTAAACTGCTCATCAGAATCCTATGGGTGACGTCACGGACACTACGTCCATATTTTTTTTACAGTCTATGGTTTCAACCGCAGAAAGATGTAAGTAAAACGGCTTGTAAACAATGTCATGTAACATCACATTTACCTCAGAAAAACCATATCCAGTGTCCATAAACTCGTTAGTCAGCTAGAAAAATTTACTCTAGAGAGGAGCATTTTGCTAATTATATGCACCATTACATAGGATATTCATTGTCATTTTTAATGTTCTTCAATATTTAATGCATGTATGTACGAATAAATCTGGCAAGTTTTTATGATAGCCACCATTTAAATGTTTATATTTCAAAAAACGAATTGGAGTAGAATTATGATTATGTAATTGTTAAGTTAATATTATAACTTTAAATTATGTTTGTTTTTTATAATAATAGTGTCATTTAACCCTCTCGAGTCAGTCGTTGCGCCGGCGTGATTGGCTTGCTTTTTTTCTTATCTGTGCCATAGAGACTCAAATAACTGTCGTTTTTTACCATTCAGGCAAGTGTTATACATCATTATAATCTGTTAAGTTTCTATTTTTTTTAGAACAGTCACAATAAAAACAAGTTGTTGTGCTTTTTGCAAAATAAAGAAATCAAACATGATGCGCGATCTGCAGCCTCTCTGTCAAAGACATTCATTCAGATAGTCTTCAGAAAATTACCTCTAGCTTAGGGAATACTTGTCTCACAAACATGAGACATATGTCTAAAGAAACGCTGAAATGTCAGGTTTTAAACACTGTAAACCAAATCAAAAACAAATATTCTGTGTTTATTTACATTTACATTTAAATAAACGACTGACACAGATACATTTAGTCATTTAGCAGACGCTTTTATCCAAAGCGACTTACAAATGAGAGCAATAGAAGCAACTCGTTACAGCACTTGCATACTGTAGCCTTTGACTGTTCAAGTCTCAGTTAATCTAACAGAACACACAGGACAATTTTTTTTTTGTTTGTTTAAATAAATTAGACAGACAGAAAACGAATAGAATGTTAAGTGCTATTCTTGATTGGTCAGGTGCTGCTGGAAAAGACGTGTCTTTAGCTGTTTTTTTGAAAATGGCTACAGAGTCGGCTGCTCGAATTGAGATAGGCAGGTCATTCCACCAGGTGAGGGCGGTCCAGGAAAAGGTCCGTGAGAGTGATTTCATGCCTCTTTGGTATGGCACCACAAGGCGTCGTTCACTGGCAGAACGCAAGCTCCTGGAGGGTGTGTAAGTCTGAACAAGCGAGTTTAGGTATATTGCTGCAGAGCCAGTGGTTTCTTTGAAGGCGAGTACCAGTGTCTTGAATTTGATGCAAGCGGCTATTGGCAGCCAGTGGAGACTGATGAAGAGAGGCGTGACGTGCGCTCTCTTCGGCTCGTTAAAGACCACCCTCGCCGCTGCATTCTGGATCAGTTGCAAGGGTTGGATAGTGCAAGCCGGAAGGCCCGCTAGAAAAGCGTTACAGTAGTCCAGTCTGGAGAGAACAAGAGCTTGGACCAGGAGTTGTGTGGCCTGCTCTGATAGGAAGGGTCTAATCTTCCTAATGTTGTATAATGCAAATCTGCAGGACCGGGTTGTTGCAGTAATGTGGTCAGTGAATTTTAGCTGATCATCAATCACAACTCCAAGGTTCCTGGCTGTCCTGGACGGAGTAATGGTTGCAGATCCTAGCTGAATGGAGAGATTATGATGAAGTGCTGGGTTGGCTGAGACCACAAGCAGTTCTGTCTTTGCAAGGTTGAGTTGCAGGTGATGCTCCTTCATCCAGGCAGAAATGTCTGTTAGGCAGGCAGCAATACGAACACCAACCATGGGATCATCTGGTTGAAATGAGAAGTAGAGTTGAGTGTCGTCGGCATAGCAGTGATAGGAAAGGCCATGTTTCTGAATGACAGATCCCAGTGATGACATGTAGATGGAGAAGAGAAGTGGTCCAAGCACTGAGCCCTGTGGAACTCCAGTGGCTAGATGATGTGACTTAGACAGTTCACCTCTCCATGACACCCTGAAGGACCTACCTGAGAGGTAAGACTTGAGCCACTGGAGAGCAGTTCCTGAGATGCCCATCTTCATGAGAGTTGACAGGAGGATCTGGTGGTTAACTGTGTCAAAAGCAGCAGACAAATCCAGTAAGATAAGTACTGTGGATTTGGAAGCCGCTTTTGCCCGTCTCAGTGCCTCCGTAACCGAGAGCAGGGCAGTCTCAGTTGAGTGGCCACTTTTGAAGCCTGATTGATTGATATCCAGGAGGTTGTTCTGTTCAAGAAACGTAGAGAGCTGGTTAAAAACAACTCGCTCGAGTGTCTTTGCAATGAAATGCCGAAGGGATACCGGTCTGTAGTTTTCTAAAAGGGCTGGAGCGAAGAGAACGTTCTGAAAAGTGCACGAGAGTTAGAGCAGTTGTTGATTCTGTTGTGGTAGTATGTAGTTTTAGCAGTGGAGACATTAGTAGAGAAAGAAGCAAGAAGAGACTGATACAGGGTCTGGTCCGTAGTGTTTTTAGTTTTGCGCCACTTCCTCTCTGCCGCCCGGAGCCCAGAGCGATGTTCGCGGAGAACATCAGACAGCCAGGGGGCAGAGGGAGTGGTGCGGGTTGGCCTGGATGAAACGGGACAGACGTTGTCTAAGCAAGATGTTATAGTGGAGCAAAGAGTGTCAGTAGCACTGTTAGTGTCCAGTGCTGAGAACTGAGCAGGTGGAGGGAGTGAGGAGGAGACCATAGTGGATAGACGGGAGGGAGAGAGTGAGCGTAGATTACGCCGAAAGGTGATCAGGGGAGGAGTGAGTGTTGTGTCAGGAGTTAGTAGGAGGTTAAGAGTGATAAGAAAGTGATCTGAGGTGTGCAATGGAGTAACTAAAGTGTCATCTGTGGAGCAGTAGCGTGTGTAGATAAGGTCCAGATGGTTACCTGATTTGTGAGTAGCTGTAGTAGATACTCGCTTAAGGTCAAATGAGGTCAGAAGAGTGGCTTATGTAATCCGTTTGAAAGCAGAGAGATGTTAGTCGTTCCTGAGTGGCTCATTATACACTAATGTGATCACACCCACGAAGCACTCGCTCTATTGAGAATCAAATACTGAGGCAACGCCCACACACACATCAACTCAAACAAACACATCGTGCACGAGAGCGCACAGAAGCTTTCTTTGTTTAAATTAGCTCAAAATTACTGTCAGATTTAAGTAATTACCTTGACAAACTATACATCATTTAAAAGATCTAATACTCAAGCTTCCATTTTTGACCTCTGTTTTATTCTCAAAGTCATATAGTGACTGTAATTTGTTAATATGTCTAGGAGTTGTGTCAGGAGTTATGAATATAAAATCCGTGGTACCTTCTAAAGATTGCAATATGAGCGTCAACTGATCTCATACATAAAAAAACTCTTCATACTGGCAGCCGGAGGGCGCTCCGTGCATATATAGTCCATTTAAAACACAGACGAAGAAGATACCATGTGACATTGACATAAACAGCTTCCAGAAATCGCTCTAACATGCAGATAGACACGTTTGAAGATAATAAACACACAATCGCGACAATATATGGCTTATCTGTGTTATTTATACCATGTTGGGTGTTTTCATAATAGATTATATTTATAATGCAATGCTACTCGAGCTTTTATAATTATGCAGAATATTGTAAAATATATTTTCTGTCTGATTTTTTTGTTTTATCCAAAGCCAAATGAGATCACACAAGGTTATTTAAAACATTTGACTTGTGATATAAAGTAACAATCACAGAGCTCAGAGAGGACTCCGTCCCCAGCACAGAGCCCAGAGAAGATTCCGTCCAGAGATGGCTCCAGCCACTGACCAGCTTTCAGAGATGGCTCCAGCCACTGACCAGCGTCCAGAGATGGCTCCAGCCACTGACCAGCGTCCAGAGATGGCTCCAGCCACTGACCAGCTTTCAGAGATGGCTCCAGCCCGTCCAGAGATGGCTCCAGCCACTGACCAGCGTCCAGAGATGGCTCCAGCCACTGACCAGCATCCAGAGATGGCTCCAGCCACTGACCAGCGTCCAGAGATGGCTCCAGCCCGTCCAGAGATGGCTCCAGCCACTGACCAGCGTCCAGAGATGGCTCCAGCCACTGACCAGCATCCAGAGATGGCTCCAGCCACTGACCAGCGTCCAGAGATGGCTCCAGCCACTGACGAGCGTCCAGAGATGGCTCCAGCCCATCCAGAGATGGCTCCAGCCACTGACCAACATCCAGAGATGGATCCAGCCTCTGACTAGCTTCCAAAGATGGCTCCAGCCACTGACCAGCTTCCAGAGATGGCTCCAGCCACTGACCAGCATCCAGAGATGGCTCCAGCCCATCCAGAGATGTCTCCAGCAACTGACCATCGTCCAGAGATGGTTCCAGCCACTGACCAGTGTTCAGAGATGGCTCCGTCTCCTTCTGTCTCGAGTCCAAAGAGGACTCCGCCTCTTGTCTTGAGTACCTAGAGGACTCTATCGACTCCAACCGGGCTCCCTGCTCAGTCTGCGCTGCGCCGTCTCTGCTGCTGTGGTGGTCACCTGCTCCGCCGTGGGGGTCTCCAAGACCGTCTGCGCTGCTGTGGTGGTCATCTGCTCCGCCGTGGGGGTCTCCAAGACCGTCTGCACCGTGGGGGTTCTCAAACTCATCTCCACTGCTGTGGTGGTCATGTGCTCTGCCGTGGGGGTCTTCAAACTCGTCTCCGCTGCTGTGGTGGTCATCTGCTCTGCCGTGGGGGTCTTCAAACCCATCTCCGCTGCTGTGGTGGTCATGTGCTCCGCCGTGGGGGTCTTCAAACTCGTCTCCGCTGCTGTGGTGGTCATCTGCTCCGCCGTGGGGGTCTCCAAACTCGTCTCCGCTGCTGTGGTGGTCATCTGCTCTGCCGTGGGGGTCTTCAAACTCGTCTCCGCTGCTGTGGTGGTCATCTGCTCTGCCGTGGGGGTCTTCAAACCCATCTCCGCTGCTGTGGTGGTCATCTGCTCTGCCGTGGGGGTCTTCAAACTCGTCTCCGCTGCTGTGGTCGTCATCTGCTCCGCCGTGGGGGTCTCCAAACTCGTCTCTGCTGCTGTGGTGGTCATCTGCTCCGCCGTGGGGGTCTTCAAACCCGTCTCCGCTGCTGTGGTGGTCATCTGCTCCGCCGTGGGGGTCTTCAAACTCGTCTCTGCTGCTGTGGTGGTCATCTGCTCCGCCGTGGGGGTCTTCAAACCCGTCTCCGCTGCTGTGGTGGTCATGTGCTCTGCCGTGGGGGTCTTCAAACTCGTCTCCGCTGCTGTGGTGGTCATGTGCTCCGCCGTGGGGGTCTTCAAACTCGTCTCCGCTGCTGTGGTGGTCATCTGCTCCGCCGTGGGGGTCTTCAAACTCGTCTCCTCTGCTGTGGTGGTCATCTGCTCTGCCGTGGGGGTCTTCAAACTCGTCTCCGCTGCTGTGGTGGTCATCTGCTCCGCCGTGGGGGTCTCCAAACTCGTCTCTGCTGCTGTGGTGGTCATCTGCTCCGCCGTGGGGGTCTTCAAACCCGTCTCCGCTGCTGTGGTGGTCATCTGCTCTGCCGTGGGGGTCTTCAAACTCGTCTCCGCTGCTGTGGTGGTCATCTGCTCTGCCGTGTGGGTCTTCAAACTCGTCTCCGCTGCTGTGGTGGTCATCTGCTCCGCCGTGGGGGTCTTCAAACCCGTTTCTGCTGCTGTGGTGGTCATCTACTCCGCCGTGGGGGTCTTCAAACTCGTCTCCGCTGCTGTAGTGGTCATCTTCTCCGCCGTGGGGGTCTCCAAGGCCGTCTGCGCTCCTCTGGTGGTCATCTGCTCCACCGTGGGGGTCTTCAAACCCGTTTCTGCTGCTGTGGTGGTCATCTGCTCCGCCGTGGGGGTCCTCAAACTCATCTGCGCTCCTGTGGTGGTCATCTGCTCCACCATGGGGGTCTTCAAACCCGTTTCTGCTGCTGTGGTGGTCATCTGCTCCGCCGTGGGGGTCTTCAAACTCGTCTCCACTGCTGTGGTGGTCATCTGTTCCGCCGTGGGGGTCTTCAAACTCGTCTCTGCTGCTGTAGTGGTCATCTGCTCCGCCGTGGGGGTCTTCAAACTCGTCTCCACTGCTGTGGTGGTCATCTGTTCCGCCGTGGGGGTCTTCAAACTCGTCTCCGCTGCTGTAGTGGTCATCTGCTCAGCCGTGGGGGTCTTCAAACTCGTCTCCGCTGCTGTGGTGGTCATCTGCTCCGCCGTGGGGGTCTTCAAACTCATCTCCGCTGCTGTGGTGGTCATCTGCTCCGCCGTGGGGGTCTTCAAACTCATCTGCGCTGCTGTGGTGGTCATCTGCTCCGCCGTGGGGGTCTTCAAACCCGTCTCTGCTGCTGTGGTGGTCATCTGCTCCGCCGTGGGGGTCTTCAAACGTGTCTCCGCTGCTCTAGTGGTAATCTGCACCGCAGCGGGGGTCTTCAAACTCGTCTCCGCTGCTGTGGTGGTCATCTGCTCCGCTGTGGGGGTCTTAAACTCGTCTCCGCTGCTGTGATGGTCATCTGCTCCGCCGTGGGGGTCTTCAAACTCGTCTCCGTTGCTGTGGTGGTCATCTGCTCTGCCGTGGGGGGCTTCAAACTCGTCTCCGCTGCTGTGGTGGTCATCTGCTCCGCCGTGGGGGTCTTCAAACCCGTCTCCGCTGCTGTGGTGGTCATCTGCTCTTCCGTGGGGTTCTTCAAACCAGTCTCCGCTGCTGTAGTGGTCATCTGCTCCGCCGTGGGGGTCTTCAAACTCGTCTCCGCTGCTGTAGTGGTCATCTGCTCCGCCATGGGGGTCTTCAAAGTCGTCTCCGCTGCTGTGGTGGTCATCTGCTCCGCTGTGGGGGTCTTCAAACTCGTCTCCGCTGCTGTGGTGGTCATCTGCTCCGCTGTGGGTGTCTTCAAACTCATCTGCGCTGCTGTGGTGGTCATCTGCTCTGCCATGGGGGTCTTCAAACTTGTCTCCCCTGCTGTGGTGGTCATCTACTCCGCCGTGGCGGTCTTCAAACTCATCTGCTTTGCTGTGGTTGTCATCTGCTCTGCCGTGGGGGTCTTCAAACTCGTCACCGCTGCTGTGGTGGTCGTCTGCTCTGCCGTGGGGGTCTTCAAACTCGTCTCCGCTGCTGTGGTGGTCATCTGCTCAGCCGTGGGGGTCTTCAAACTCGTCTCCGCTGCTGTGGTGGTCATCTGCTCTGCCGTGGGGGTCTTCAAACCCATCTCCGCTGCTGTGGTGGTCATCTGCTCCGCCGTGGGGGTCTCCAAACTCATCTCTGCTGCTGTGGTGGTCATCTGCTCCGCCGTGGGGGTCTTCAAACTCGTCTCCGCTTCTGTAGTGGTCATCTGCTCCGCCGTGGGGGTCTTCAAACGCATCTGCGCTGCTGTGGTGGTCATCTGCTCCGCCGTGGGGGTCTTCAAACTCGTCTCCGCTGCTGTAGTGGTCATCTGCTCCGCCATGGGGGTCTTCAAACTCGTCTCCGCTGCTGTGGTGGTCATCTGCTCCGCCGTGGGGGTCTTCAAACTCGTCTCCGCTTCTGTAGTGGTCATCTGCTCCGCCGTGGGGGTCCTCAAACGCATCTGCGCTGCTGTGGTAATCATCTGCTCCGCCGTGGGGGTCTTCAAACTCATCTCCGCTGCTGTGGTGGTCATCTGCTCTGCCATGGGGGTCTTCAAACTTGTCTCCCCTGCTGTGGTGGTCATCTGCTCCGCCGTGGGGGTCTTCAAACCCGTTTCTGCTGCTGTGGTGGTCATCTACTCCGCCGTGGGGGTCTTCAAACTCGTCTCCGCTGCTGTAGTGGTCATCTTCTCCGCCGTGGGGGTCTCCAAGGCCGTCTGCGCTCCTCTGGTGGTCATCTGCTCCACCGTGGGGGTCTTCAAACCCGTTTCTGCTGCTGTGGTGGTCATCTGCTCCGCCGTGGGGGTCCTCAAACTCATCTGCGCTCCTGTGGTGGTCATCTGCTCCACCATGGGGGTCTTCAAACCCGTTTCTGCTGCTGTGGTGGTCATCTGCTCCGCCGTGGGGGTCTTCAAACTCGTCTCCACTGCTGTGGTGGTCATCTGTTCCGCCGTGGGGGTCTTCAAACTCGTCTCTGCTGCTGTAGTGGTCATCTGCTCCGCCGTGGGGGTCTTCAAACTCGTCTCCACTGCTGTGGTGGTCATCTGTTCCGCCGTGGGGGTCTTCAAACTCGTCTCCGCTGCTGTAGTGGTCATCTGCTCAGCCGTGGGGGTCTTCAAACTCGTCTCCGCTGCTGTGGTGGTCATCTGCTCCGCCGTGGGGGTCTTCAAACTCATCTCCGCTGCTGTGGTGGTCATCTGCTCCGCCGTGGGGGTCTTCAAACTCATCTGCGCTGCTGTGGTGGTCATCTGCTCCGCCGTGGGGGTCTTCAAACCCGTCTCTGCTGCTGTGGTGGTCATCTGCTCCGCCGTGGGGGTCTTCAAACGTGTCTCCGCTGCTCTAGTGGTAATCTGCACCGCAGCGGGGGTCTTCAAACTCGTCTCCGCTGCTGTGGTGGTCATCTGCTCCGCTGTGGGGGTCTTAAACTCGTCTCCGCTGCTGTGATGGTCATCTGCTCCGCCGTGGGGGTCTTCAAACTCGTCTCCGTTGCTGTGGTGGTCATCTGCTCTGCCGTGGGGGGCTTCAAACTCGTCTCCGCTGCTGTGGTGGTCATCTGCTCCGCCGTGGGGGTCTTCAAACCCGTCTCCGCTGCTGTGGTGGTCATCTGCTCTTCCGTGGGGTTCTTCAAACCAGTCTCCGCTGCTGTAGTGGTCATCTGCTCCGCCGTGGGGGTCTTCAAACTCGTCTCCGCTGCTGTAGTGGTCATCTGCTCCGCCATGGGGGTCTTCAAAGTCGTCTCCGCTGCTGTGGTGGTCATCTGCTCCGCTGTGGGGGTCTTCAAACTCGTCTCCGCTGCTGTGGTGGTCATCTGCTCCGCTGTGGGTGTCTTCAAACTCATCTGCGCTGCTGTGGTGGTCATCTGCTCTGCCATGGGGGTCTTCAAACTTGTCTCCCCTGCTGTGGTGGTCATCTACTCCGCCGTGGCGGTCTTCAAACTCATCTGCTTTGCTGTGGTTGTCATCTGCTCTGCCGTGGGGGTCTTCAAACTCGTCACCGCTGCTGTGGTGGTCGTCTGCTCTGCCGTGGGGGTCTTCAAACTCGTCTCCGCTGCTGTGGTGGTCATCTGCTCAGCCGTGGGGGTCTTCAAACTCGTCTCCGCTGCTGTGGTGGTCATCTGCTCCGCCGTGGGGGTCTTCAAACTCATCTGCGTTGCTGTGGTGGTCATCTGCTCTGCCGTGGGGGTCTTCAAACTCATCTCCGCTGCTGTGGTGGTCGTCTGCTCTGCCGTGGGGGTCTTCAAACTCGTCTCCGCTGCTCTGGTGGTCATCTGCTCCGCCGTGGGGGTCTTCAAACCCGTCTCCACTGCTGTGGTGGTCGTCTGCTCTGCCGTGGGGGTCTTCAAACTCGTCTCCGCTGCTGTGGTGGTCGTCTGCTCTGCCGTGGGGGTCTTCAAACTCGTCTCCGCTGCTGTGGTGGTCATCTGCTCCGCCGTGGGGGTCTTCAAACTCGTCTCCGCTGCTGTGGTGGTCATCTGCTCTGCCGTGGGGTTCTTCAAACCCGTCTCCGCTGCTGTGGTGGTCATCTGCTCCGCCGTGGGGGTCTTCAAACTCGTCTCCGCTGCTGTGGTTGTCATCTGCTCCGCCGTGGGGGTCTTCAAACCCGTCTCCGCTGCTGTGGTGGTCATCTGCTCTGCCGTGGGGTTCTTCAAACCCGTCTCCGCTGCTGTGGTGGTCATCTGCTCCGCCGTGGGGGTCTTCAAACTCGTCTCCGCTGCTGTGGTGGTCATCTGCTCCGCCGTGGGGGTCTTCAAACTCGTCTCCGCTGCTGTGGTGGTCATCTGCTCCGCCGTGGGGGTCTCCAAACTCGTCTCCGCTGCTGTAGTGGTCATCTGCTCCGCCGTGGGGTCTTCAAACTCGTCTCCCCTGCTGTGGTGGTCATCTGCTCCGCCGTGGGGGTCTTCAAACCCGTTTCTGCTGCTGTGGTGGTCATCTGCTCCGCCGTGGGGGTCTCCAAACTCGTCTCTGCTGCTGTGGTGGTCATCTGCTCCGCCGTGGGGGTCTTCAAACCCGTCTCCGCTGCTGTGGTGGTCATCTGCTCCGCCGTGGGGGTCTTCAAACTCGTCTCTGCTGCTGTGGTGGTCATCTGCTCCGCCGTGGGGGTCTTCAAACCCGTCTCCGCTGCTGTGGTGGTCATGTGCTCCGCCGTGGGGGTCTTCAAACTCGTCTCCGCTGCTGTGGTGGTCATCTGCTCTGCCGTGTGGGTCTTCAAACTCGTCTCCACTGCTGTGGTGGTCATCTGCTCCGCCATGGGGGTCTCCAAACTCGTCTCCGCTTCTGTAGTGGTCATCTGCTCCGCCGTGGGGGTACTCAAACTCATCTGCGCTGCTGTGGTGGTCGTCTGCTCTGCCGTGGGGGTCTTCAAACTCGTCTCTGCTACTGTGGTGGTCATCTGCTCTGCCGTGGGGGTCTTTAAACTCGTCTCCGCTGCTCTGGTGGTCATCTGCTCCGCCGTGGGGGTCTTCAAACCCGTCTCCGCTGCTGTGGTGGTCATGTGCTCCGCCGTGGGGGTCTTCAAACTCGTCTCCGCTGCTGTGGTGGTCATCTGCTCTGCCGTGGGGGTCTTCAAACTCGTCTCCGCTGCTCTGGTGGTCATCTGCTCCGCCGTGGGGGTCTTCAAACCCGTCTCCGCTGCTGTAGTGGTCATCTGCTCCGCCGTGGGGGTCTCCAAGACCGTCTGCGCTGCTGTGGTGGTCATCTGCTCCGCCTTGGGGGTTTTTCAAACTCGTTTGCGCTGCTGTGGTGGTCATCTGCTCTGCCGTGGGGGTCTTCAAACTCGTCTCCGCTGCTGTGGTGGTCATCTGCTCCGCCGTCGGGGTCTTCAAACTCATCTGCGTTGCTGTGGGGGTCTTCAAACTCATCTCCGCTGCTGTGGTGGTCGTCTGCTGTGCCGTGGGGGTCTTCAAACTAGTCTCCGCTGCTCTGGTGGTCATCTGCTCCGCTGTGGGGGTCTTCAAACCCGTCTCCGCTGCTGTGGTGGTCATCTGCTCCGCCGTGGGGGTCTTCAAACTCATCTCTGCTGCTGTGGTGGTCATCTGCTCCGCTGCGGGGGTCTTCAAACTCGTCTCCGCTGCTGTGGTGGTCATCTGCTCCGCCGTGGGGGTCTTCAAACTCGTCTCCGCTGCTGTAGTGGTCATCTGCTCCACCGTGGGGGTCTTCAAGAATGTCTGCGCTATTGTGGTGGTCATCTGCTACGCCGTGGGGGTCTTCAAACCCGTCTCTGCTGCTGTGGTGGTCACCTGCTCTGCCGTGGGGGTCTTCAAACTCGTCTGCGCTGCTCTAGTGGTCATCTGCTCCGCCGTGTACCACCCTGGTCAACTGTCTGGCCTGCGCCACCTTTGTCATCGGTCTACTCTGGTCCTTCCTAACCTTCTGCTCTGCCTGAGTCTCCAGGCCCTCTTCCTCTACACGGGCCTGGCCCTCCATCCCGCCCCCGGGTCCGCCTCTGTCGGGGTCTTCAAACTCATCTGCTCCGCCGTGGGGGTCTTCAAACCCGTCTCCGCTGCTGTGGTGGTCATCTGCTCCGCCGTGGGGGTCTTCAAACTCGTCTCTGCTGCTGTGGTGGTCATCTGCCCCGCCGTGGGGGTCTTCAAACCCGTCTCCGCTGCTGTGGTGGTCATGTGCTCCGCCGTGGGGGTCTTCAAACTCGTCTCCGCTGCTGTGGTGGTCATCTGCTCTGCCGTGTGGGTCTTCAAACTCGTCTCCACTGCTGTGGTGGTCATCTGCTCCGCCATGGGGGTCTCCAAACTCGTCTCCGCTTCTGTAGTGGTCATCTGCTCCGCCGTGGGGGTACTCAAACTCATCTGCGCTGCTGTGGTGGTCGTCTGCTCTGCCGTGGGGGTCTTCAAACTCGTCTCTGCTACTGTGGTGGTCATCTGCTCTGCCGTGGGGGTCTTTAAACTCGTCTCCGCTGCTCTGGTGGTCATCTGCTCCGCCGTGGGGGTCTTCAAACCCGTCTCCGCTGCTGTAGTGGTCATCTGCTCCGCCGTGGGGGTCTTCAAACTCGTCTCCGCTGCTGTGGTGGTCATGTGCTCCGCCGTGGGGGTCTTCAAACTCGTCTCCGCTGCTGTGGTGGTCATCTGCTCTGCCGTGGGGGTCTTCAAACTCGTCTCCGCTGCTCTGGTGGTCATCTGCTCCGCCGTGGGGGTCTTCAAACCCGTCTCCGCTGCTGTAGTGGTCATCTGCTCCGCCGTGGGGGTCTCCAAGACCGTCTGCGCTGCTGTGGTGGTCATCTGCTCCGCCTTGGGGGTTTTTCAAACTCGTTTGCGCTGCTGTGGTGGTCATCTGCTCTGCCGTGGGGGTCTTCAAACTCGTCTCCGCTGCTGTGGTGGTCATCTGCTCCGCCGTCGGGGTCTTCAAACTCATCTGCGTTGCTGTGGGGGTCTTCAAACTCATCTCCGCTGCTGTGGTGGTCGTCTGCTGTGCCGTGGGGGTCTTCAAACTAGTCTCCGCTGCTCTGGTGGTCATCTGCTCCGCTGTGGGGGTCTTCAAACCCGTCTCCGCTGCTGTGGTGGTCATCTGCTCCGCCGTGGGGGTCTTCAAACTCATCTCTGCTGCTGTGGTGGTCATCTGCTCCGCTGCGGGGGTCTTCAAACTCGTCTCCGCTGCTGTGGTGGTCATCTGCTCCGCCGTGGGGGTCTTCAAACTCGTCTCCGCTGCTGTAGTGGTCATCTGCTCCACCGTGGGGGTCTTCAAGAATGTCTGCGCTATTGTGGTGGTCATCTGCTACGCCGTGGGGGTCTTCAAACCCGTCTCTGCTGCTGTGGTGGTCACCTGCTCTGCCGTGGGGGTCTTCAAACTCGTCTGCGCTGCTCTAGTGGTCATCTGCTCCGCCGTGTACCACCCTGGTCAACTGTCTGGCCTGCGCCACCTTTGTCATCGGTCTACTCTGGTCCTTCCTAACCTTCTGCTCTGCCTGAGTCTCCAGGCCCTCTTCCTCTACACGGGCCTGGCCCTCCATCCCGCCCCCGGGTCCGCCTCTGCTCCATCTCCCTCCTGGACAAGTTTAAGAGCGTCTGGAAGCCGCTCCTTTGAGGGGGGATATGTCACAATTCACCAGTGTGAGTGCACGTGCTCACCACCAGAGGGCACTCCAACCTGGACTGTCATTCTATCATAGACTACATTACCCATAATCCTTTGCCCAGACTCATTAGCACTCACTGTTTACACCTGTGTCTCATTACCTCATTACTTCTGCCTATACCATGTTCACTCTGTCATTCACTGCGAAGTCTTGTTTGTTGTAAACTGCATTTCTGAGCGTTTTCCCTGGTTTCATGTCTCTGGTTTTGGATTTCTTGCCTGTTCCGTGGATTACCCGTTTGCCTGTCTCTCCTGTCTTGTTTGCCTGATTGGACTGATTACCTGTTATGACCTCTTGCCTGTTTGTTGACTACGAGTGTGGATTACCCTTTAATAAAGCTGCGTTTGGATCCTAAACCTTCCGTCTCAAACTGGACCTAATTGTAACGTACTGCTCTAAGACCTGCACAGATACAATTACCTCAACTGTATATGTTAACTAAAGAAATCCCCTGACTGTGTTTCCCTGAATACTTGCCAGGACGTGCATTTTTACATATTTTTGACCATTCAGACCCAAACACAATAATCCGCCAAAGAACTGAATCGCGATCGCATGTTGTCTGAAATGTGTCCCGCACCGCACTTTATTTTCTCATGCGCGCATGTTTCTGTTGCTTTCTTTGTCATGCGCTGTGCGTATATATTTAATTCTTCTGGTTCCAAGGTTTAGTGAACGGTGGAAGCAGAGCTCTGCACGCACGTCCTCACTCCTGCTGTCACACATCGACGCAAATTAAGAAATACTGCTCTTATCGCTGTCATTCTTAAAGTACCGGTACTAATACAATTCCATATCATACCGTTTGTATTAACAGGGTATCGCAATACTTTTCTAGTACCGGTATATCGTGCAACAGTAGTTGATACTGTAATAAATATTTGCAAATGCTCCAGTGTATAGTTGTGTCGATAGAACGTCAAATGTATCCATTTACAACATGTTTCTGCAGCAGTGACATAGTTGTTGATCTCTTGTATGCAATGGCCAATGTGTTTAAAGTTACTCAGACTCCACTCACTGCTCAAACTGCCAGAGTTATTCAGGCTCGCAAAACCTCTCATGAACAAACAAACAAAGTGTAGACACGAATCGACGTAAGTAAGATATTTATTGTGCATTGTTAGCATCTTCATTGAACTTTGTGAGATGGCAATGATCTGACATAGCGACAGCATTTAATGATCGTAAATGGAGCGGTTTTGGCTCGCTCTCGAGTTTACAGTCTATATAATCTATTGAATAAAACTAGTGTTTCTCATGTTGCAAAAAGGATTAATGGCCAATTGCACGCTGCAAAGTTTCGGAAGTGACTGTGAAATAGTAACGCATTAAAGCAATGTAAAGGAAGACTAATAGTTGTTGCTAAGTAATCTTAAATGTCTCCCTGTACACCTGTGCTGTGGTGGAGGCGTTGCTTAGCCTACATCTGCACTTTAATAGAGCACCCTCAGTGATTTCAGAAGCACCCGCAGTGATGTGATTAAGACACCTGTAGGCATAATAGGCCAAAGATAAGATGGTATAAGATGGCCAAATAAAAAAATTTTTTTTAAATATTTTTTTTAGTTATATTGTAACATAATGTCTGCTGGAATGCAAAAAAATGTTCAGTGTTAAATAAATATTTTTAAACTGTAGTAAATTTTTAAATTTTTGAGTAAAATGTATAAATGTTTTATTTATTTTCCTTTTAAAAGCAAGACAAAATAGTTAAAAAAAAATATATTATTTGGCTTCGGCCAAGAATTTTCATTTTGGTGCATCCCTACAATTTAAAGATGTCATGACGGATTTTTAAAATTCTTTTAATATGATCCATGAGGTTTACTTAATACATTTTTTAGCACAAAAAAACAAAACATATCGATGTCATTTCCACACGAAGATGAAAGCGACACAGTAAACAACAATGGGGGACATACAGCAGATCTTGTTCTTGCTTCTTGACATGTGGCTGTTTGTCACAAGAAGACAAGCGCTGACATTAGGCATTTCTCAATACCAAGTGTGCAAAGTTCTTATGGTGCGATGATGTATAACTATGATAACCGTAACAATAAATATGCTAATGTATTTGCTTGTGTGACGTCACAGATCATGCAATATCAAAACCAGCTGATTACATATATATTACATATAAATGCTTTTATAATGAGGATGTTTAAAGCTCTGAAACTTGCAGGATATTTTAATGGTACAAAGACCTCTTATGTCATTTGATTTCTCATGTCATGGCCCCTTTACAATAACTGTTTCCTATGTGAATATATAGTAAAGTGTAATTTATTCCTGGAATAAAAGCTGAATTTATCATTACTCCAGTCCTCAGTGTCACATGATCCTCCAGAAATCATTCTAATATGATGATTTCATGCTCAAGAAACATCAAGATTCTTTGATTCATGTAAATTTCAAAAGAATAGCATTTATTAGCAGAGTGAGTTTGACTGGAAGTGTCATAGAACCATGACGAGTTATTTGCATTCTTCAATGAACATAAAAAACATCCACAACATTAAATACAATAAATCCGAAATCAACAGGTGAAATGCTCATTCAACTGGAGAGAGGAAGTTTATTAGTCACTGAATCACAAGTATTGAGTCAATATCTGGTTGTCATTGCAACTACATGTGTCGCACTGAGTCTGTGTTCAATAATCTCATTCACATCTCCAACTTCAGCCTCAGACTCAATTATGAGTTACACTGCACAATCTCACAGCGCCCTCTAGTGTTACACAAGCCTCTATAACTCTATCAGAAATACATATCAAATACAGAACTACTGATAACAAACCTGTAATAAGATACATATATAATAGCCTACCACTGATATATTTATATGTAGAAAGACAAAATCAAAATATTGAATATAATGCACAAATTAAAAAGTCTCGATGAAAACTGCATTATAATTATTTGAAACAAAACCCTTTTTACTATCTTTACAACTAATATCCTACATCAAGAATGAAATAATGTTCACTACACAATTTAAACATTCAAAAGTCAAACAATATATATTTCATAACAAAGGTTGCAGTTACCCTGAACTTACAGATATGAGAAAATATATGATTTGTGAAGAGTAGCTTCCAGTGATGTGTTCATCTACGTGTTAAATTATCTTTTGTTTATAATTTGTTTAAAAACTAATGATCCCACTTATGATCCCATTATGAGTTGTATCCCCTCACCATACAGCATATTAGACTGAGATTATTATTAAACACACATTGACCTGTACAGCATATTAAACATGACTAGTATTCTGACCTTCTACTGTTGACTTATCAACCGAGAGACAACATTGGTCTCTGTCTTAATTTGGCTCATTAGAGACATTTTCTATGGCATTAATTCTAGATTGAATGGTCGTTGTGGTGGAGCTGGACCTTTCTGGATCATCAGAGAAACGTCCTTCTATGTCTTTGTGAATGTAGTAGTAATACAGGAAGAGGAAAAACCCTGAAGAAAAAACTGAATTATTTCTACTAATTCTGCCACCCTCAAATACATTTAATCAGATTTAAAGTTGTTTGAATGCTTTTTAAACTGTAACCAAACTCCCATTATAAACCCTTATAATTTTATACAGTGAGGAAAATAAGTATTTGAACACTCTGCTATTTTGCAAGTTCTCCCACTTGGAAATCATGGAGGGGTCTGAAATTGTCATCGTAGGTGCATGTCCACTGTGAGAGACATAATCTAAAAAAAAAATCCAGAAATCACAATATATGATTTTTTAACTATTTATTTGTATGATACAGCTGCAAATAAGTAGTTGAACACCTGTCTATCAGCTAGAATTCTGACCCTCAAATACCTGTTAGTCTACCTTTAAAATGTCCACCTCCACTCCATTTATTATCCTAAATTAGATGCACCTGTTTGAGGTCGTTAGCTGCATAGACACCTGTCCACCCCATACAATCAGTAAGAATCCAACTACTAACATGGCCAAGACCAAAGAGCTGTCCAAAGACACTAGAGACAAAATTGTACACCTCCACAAGGCTGGAAAGGGCTACGGGGAAATTGCCAAGCAGCTTGGTGAAAAAAGGTCCACTGTTGGAGCAATCATTAGAAAATGGAGGAAGCTAAACATGACTGTCAATCTCCCTCAGACTGGGGCTCCATGCAAGATCTCACCTCGTTGGGTCTCAATGATCCTAAGAAAGGTGAGAAATCAGCCCAGAACTACACGGGAGGAGCTGGTCAATGACCTGAAAAGAGCTGGGACCACCGTTTCCAAGGTTACTGTTGGTAATACACTAAGACGTCATGGTTTGAAATCATGCATGGCACGGAAGGTTCCCCTGCTTAAACCAGCACATGTCAAGGCCCGTCTTAAGTTTGCCAATGACCATTTGGATGATCCAGAGGAGTCATGGGAGAAAGTCATGTGGTCAGATGAGACCAAAATAGAACTTTTTGGTCATAATTCCACTAAACGTGTTTGGAGGAAGAAGAATGATGAGTACCATCCCAAGAACACCATCCCTACTGTGAAGCATGGGGTGGTAGCATCAAATCAAATCACTTTATTGTCACTCTACCATATGCACAAGTGCAACAGCAGGTGAAATTCTTAGGTGCAGTCCGAGCAAACATAGCAGTCATGACATGACATGTACAACATTTAAGCAACAACAGATTACACATCTGATGCGCACACAATTACTCACAGCACAGTATACACTACAATAAACAATAAATAATTTACACAATGTGAGTGTAGTTCTCACAGCTTTAAACAATATACACATACTTACAATATACATATACTTTAAACAATATACACTAAACTAGGGATGGGCATTTCAAGCAAAAATAATATTCGAAGATCGCTGGGAATTATTCGATTTTTATTCGAAAATCGCAACTCCTCCCCCGCATGCATGCATGTAATGGCAACGCGCATATAAACAGAGAGAGAGAGGGAGAGAGACCATTCACACTCTCAATCTGTATGATAAACTGTTTAATTAATTAGGGAATAGGCAATATCAACTCAAGCCATATAATTAGTGTAACATGCTGAAACATATGACTGTTATTTGACATCGCCCCAAGTTACCGCAACTGTTAAATGCCTAAAGTCTACAGTGTGTGCGTGAGGTCTTCTTCTCTCAGGGCGTTTTTACTCTGGCAGTTTAGTTTGAAATGGAGCACGGGGTTCGCATGAAAAATTGCTAATGTGAAAGCTTACACACAGAGCTTGGTGTGCACTGAGGTACCGAACCCGAGAACACACAACCGGAGTTCGGTTGCACTCGAACTGTGCCGCGATTGATGTGAATGTGAAACAACACTCGGGTGTGCACTTGTTCAGGAAGAAAAGTAACCAGCGCATGCGTTTTAGCCGATTGCAATGTCATTAGTTCAATAACACACATGTAAGTGATGATAGTGTTGATGATTTACCTGAGATACGATCGCGAGAGCGAGCCTGCAGTGTATTCGCGCATAGAGTGCAACCAGGGCAGCAAATGAATGGCAATTCACGTCTCCTCAAAAGAGTCAGTTTGCAAGCAGCAAAGCCGCCTTCAAGCGACTCACATGCGGTAAACCCAAGTGTTGTTTACTCAGCTGCACATAATAGCACCAAATTAATTAAAAAAAGCCCAATATATTTTACCCGCGTTCTGTTTTCTATCATGCCCGTGCACGTTTGTGATGACGTTAGATGAACGCAAACGCACTAGGGTTCAAGTTGAGTGTGAAACCAGACCAACACTGCGGAGGCACAGGGAAGAATCAGCTCGGACCGCAGCAAACGTGCCCAGTATAAACACCCTGAGAGCTGACTGACCGCTTTAGGTGCGTTATTGGCAGCGCCTCCCTCTCGTTACATGAACGCGTCACCACCACACCGAAAACATGGGGATTTTTTTGAGGACGATAATCGCACAAACTATTCGATAGTCTATAATTAAATCGACTATCGAATATTCGAAAATCGCGACCCATCCCTACACTAAACATACATTAAACATAACGGTATACATTAAGCTATAGTAATAATATACAATGTACAGTATACAATATGTTCACAAATAGAAATCCGATGTACAATAGATGCTATATGATAAATAAATGTGTATATAATGTGTGTGTATCTCCAGTGGTTTGTGCTGAGTGATATTCTGTCCAGTGTGTGTTATGATCCTGATGGATCAAGAGTGAAGTAGTCTAATTGCTTGTGGGAAGAAGCTGTTCTGGAGTCGGCTGGTGCGTGTTCTAATGCTGCGGTACCGTCTGCCTGATGGCAGCAGTGAGAGCAGCCCATGGTTCGGGTGGCTAGAGTCTCTGATGATCCTCTGAGCTCTCTTCACACACCGCCTGGCGTAAATGTCCTGGAGGGAGGGAAGCTCACCTCCGATGATGCAGCTGGCCGTGCGCACTACCCTTTGCAGGGCTTTGCGGTTGCGGGCGGTACTGTTGCCGTACCAGGTGGTGATGCAGCCAGTCAGCAGACTCTCTATGGTGCAGGTGTAGAAGCGTGTGAGGATGTGGTGGTTCATTCCAAACCTCCTCAGTCGTCGCAGGAAGAAAAGGCGCTGATGAGCCTTCTTCACAACGGCCTCGGAGTGGACGGACCATGAGAGTTCCTCTGTAATGTGGACACCGAGGAACTTGAAGCTGCTGACTCTCTCCACCGGTGCTCCATCGATGGTGATGGGGCGGTATTGATGGTGATGGTGATGATAGCATCATGCTTTGGGGGTGTTTTTCTGCACATGGGACAGGGCGACTGCGCTGTATTAAGGAGAGGATGACCGGGGCCATGTATTGCGAGATTTTGGGGAACAACCTCCTTCCCTCAGTTAGAGCATTGAAGATGGGTCGAGGCTGGGTCTTCCAACATGACAATGACCCGAAGCACACAGCCAGGACAACCAAGGAGTGGCTCAGTAAGAAGCATATCAAGGTTCTGGCGTGGCCTAACCAGTCTCCAGACCTAAACCCAATAGAGAATCTTTGGAGGAGCTCAAACTCTGTGTTTCTCAGCGACAGGCCAGAAACCTGACTGATCTAGAGAAGATCTGTGTGGAGGAGTGGGCCAAAATCCCTCCTGCAGTGCAAACCTGCTGAAAAACTACAGGAAACCTTTGACCTCTGTAATTGCAAACAAAGGCTACTGTACCAAATATTAACATTGATTTTCTCAGGTGTTCAAATACTTATTTGCAGCTGTATCATACAAATAAATAGTTAAAAAATCATATATTGTGATTTCTGGATTTTTTTTTTTAGATTATGTCTCTCACAGTGGACATGCACCTACGATGACAATTTCAGACCCTCCATGTTGTTCAAATACTTATTTTCCTCACTGTATGTGTGTGTGATGACAGATACTTTTTTTTTTTAAATGATGTAAAATAAATAAATTAAAAATCATTAATGAATTAATTAATATAATTTGCTGAAACCTGTTGGGAAAACATAAGCATTCTACTAAACCAAGTGTAATGATGTATGTGATTGTTTCTCACCCTGAAACGAGTTCAAAACAGTGAAGATGTAATATGAAGGAATGAGCATTGGTCCATAACTGAAGAACGCCACAGCCCACGTCAGGCCGAAGAGCAGGAACAAACTCAACACCATCATGAGCTGCTTTCTGAACATCTTTCTCTTGCCCTCAGGCGCTCTTATGTGTCGGGCTTGGACAATCTTAGTGACGATCATGATGAAGATTCCAGTTGTGAAGATGAAGACTAAGGCGTAGTAGCCAATGTTCACTATGTAGTGAATTAAAGGATCTGTAATCCAGCACCTATAATTCGAAGAAAGTGAAATATAATTAAGACAATCAGAGGACACTTAAGCCCAAAGTATACTCCGGCCATCCATCAGGAGGGTTCATGAACGTCCGCCAGAAGCCAAAATTGTGAGACTGTCTAGACCAGGGATGGGCAACTGGTGTCTTTAAATACTGGACCACTCGAATGATCCATTAAAAAAAAAAAAAAGTTCAGATTATGATTTTAATACTAAATCAAACCAGGAGAGGTCGCTATTTCCTGCCGATTCCCATATTACCACGTAGGATGTGCATGCTAATGTGAAAGTTTACTAAAATTAGCAAAAATAACCAATTTACCATGAAAACCGTGTTTTCCAGTCAAGATAGTGTTGGCCATGTTACCCATCTTGACTAGTCCATTCCAGGCTAGGTTTGCTGGTCCTTACACCATTATTAAGAGTTATCGGAATAACAATTATGTGTTAAGTACACCTAATCGTTGCAAGAAAACACAGGTTTGTCATGTTAACTTGCTGAAATCTTATGTGACTCCTGTACCTTCATTGCTTGTCGATGTTGTGCTACTGATGCTGTAGATCTGAGTGTTTCAGAAACGTTTGTGGAGATGTTTGACAATCTGGAGGAGATTGGTCCTTCACGAGGTGCAGTGGAAGGACGTCTAACTAACTCTGAGGTTCTTACTAGCTTAAGTTCACACTTATCTCATCTATGTGAATCTGAAAAGGCTGATATTATCAAGTTGATAAATTTCCTCTTTTCAGACATTCAGCACACTGCTAACTGCACAAAGCTACATCTCAGATAGGGGTAACCCAAATTTAGAGAATAAGGCAGATCTAGCTTTTTAATTCACTTTACAACTGTTTATTTCTATTTCTTATACATCTGTTGATTATTGTTCTTGGTTAGGGCTGTCTGACTGGAAGAGATTGGAAAAGGAGAGCAGTGTGCTTCGCTTCATTCCGCTTGTGAAGAGTGAGGCATAATTATCCCTAAAGGGTTAGTGGTGTAAGAAGTCGCTGATAGCATCGTTACGTGCTAAAGGCATTGGTAAAATGGTAGCAGACAGTGCAAAGAAGCGGACTCAAGAAAGGGGAGGCCCTACGGGGCATAGGTAACGTCCCCTACAGGAGTCTGTCTTTTGTAAGACAGTTTTTCTTCACAAAGCCTGTATGCAAGGAGGTGTGATATCTAATGAATAATGATGGATATCACCTGAGAGGACAAAATAACATAATAGCCTGCATAATGAGCTGCATAATGAGCTTCAGGTATGTGACCAAGAGCAACAGGACAAAGGATATATATATTATATATTATATATTGTACTTATCTAGTAAATGCATCTTGATTTAAGAATGTTTAAATATTTAGACTAGAAACAAGACAAAAATGACAACATTTTTTATACATTTTTTGTACTTTTTGTTTTTGAAAGTAGTCTCATGCTAAAAAATTTAATAATAAATAATTAAAATGAAGATACAATTTATACAAAACAAAATTCACTGTAAAGAAAGCAATTCACTTTCTACAAAAAAAATTAACTTTCTACAAAACAAAAAAAAATTACTTTCTACAAAACAACTCGATACTAACTCAATCAAACAAACTTTGATATTAAATTGAAAAAAAAAAAACATTAGGCTATAATATTTAAACATCAATATGAATAAAAATATGTTTGACTGGTACTATATTTATAGCATCTGAGCAGACATTTGCGAACAAAAGCTTTATTGATGTGACACTAGGCTCTTTTACAATAAACACGTTAAAATCTGTCCAAAACAGGCCAAATAAATATTGTCTAAACAGTCTTGTGTGTATGACATTTTATATTGCAGCGGGATTCATATTTAAACGGTCTTTTTGCAATGAATAATCACAGATGCTAACAGAATAATCTTGGCCTACCTTACAATCAGCACTGAATCCGTTGCTCAGTCTGAACAGAACATGAACAGCTTTTCATGACGTTAATTATTCCTCAACGCACTTAAAACCAATGTAGCTGAAGTAATGTTACAGCGCTTCACTAGATGTTTGTATGAGTTTTTACAGTCTATTGAGTTGATGTGTGGGCGTTGACTCTGGATCGTTAGTTTTTTAATCTGAAATAGCGCGCGGTCCGTGGGTGTGGTCGCATTACCGGATAATGAAGTGGCTCGCGGGTGACTGACATCAATCTCTTTTCGAACAGATAACATAAACACAGCATATTTGTTTTCGATTTGGTTTACATTGTTTAAAACCTGATATTTCAATGTTTCTTTAGACACATGTCTCATGTTTGTGAGACAAGTACTCACTAAGATAGAGATAGAGGTCATTTTCTGAAGACTATCTGAAAGAACGTCTTTGAGAGAGAGGCTGCCGATCGCGCATCATGTTTGTTTTCTTTTTTTTTTTTTTTTTGCAAAAGCAAAACATTTTGTTTTTATTGTGACTGTACACAAAAAATATAAATTTAACAGATTATAATGATATACCACTGGTGGTATATCACTTGCCTGAATTATAAAAAAACGAAGCCGATCACGCCAGTGCGACCGCTGACTCGAGGGGGTTAAGACCATAATGGGGCACTTCAAGCTTCATTAAATCCTTAATTCATATATTTGTGACATCAGAACAACTTACATTTGTGTGGTTTTTCCAGACGTTGCATTTATAATCACTGTTTTATATCCTCCTATTGAAACAACAACCACGACTATCGGAGCCGGAAACGCTAAAAACACACAGTGATTAGGGTTATTACAGTTAAAAACAAAACCATAAAAACATTTTCATTACTACATTTTCTTTTGAACTAATCTGACTATAACATGTTTTGTTCATATAACTCACTCCAGCCGAACACGATAATCTTCCTCATGTAGTTTGTGATGGCGACGTTCTGTCTGATGAGCCATAAGTACATATGAAGAGCTTGAATGAAGAACCAGCTGAATGTAGCCAGCATGGAGTAATGCATGAGCAGCGCTATGAAGACGCACGCAGCCTTGTCTTCTGTGTTGGCCACGCTCTCGTTTGACAAAAAGGATAAATTCAGGAGAAATAAAGCCACAAACAGGTTCATCAAGATCTTTGTGGCCTGATTTGACTTAGCTTTCCTGTTCAAATATAAAAACAATCTGTGTTTGTAACATGTAGACGCTTTTATCCAAAAGAGGAACAAAAGCGATTGGTCAAGAAAAGTACAGTAACTTTTATACACTCTCCTAAAGGATTATTAGGAACACCTTTTCAATTTCTCATTAATTCAATTATCTAATCAACCAATCACATGGCAGTTGCTTCAATGCATTTAGGGCTGTGGTCCTGGTCAAGACAATCTCCTGAACTCCAAACTGAATGTCGGAATGGGAAAGAAAGGTCCTTTTTTATTTAGCAATTTTGTGCGTGGCATGGTTGTTGGTGCCAGACGGGCCGGTCTGAGTATTTCACAATCTGCTCAGTTACTGGGATTTTCACGCACAACCATTTCTAGGGTTGACAAAGAATGGTGTGAAAAGGGAAACACATCCAGTATGCGGCAGTCCTGTGGGCCAAAATGCCTTGTTGATGCTAGAGGTCAGAGGAGAATGGGCCGACTGATTCAAGCTGATAGAAGAGCAACTTTGACTGAAATAATCACTCGTTACAACCGAGGTATGCAGCAAAGCATTTGTGAAGCCACAACACGCACAACCTTGAGGTGGATGGGCTACAACAGCAGGAGACCCCACCGGGTACCACTCATCTCCACTACAAATAGGAAAAAGAGGCTACAATTTGCACAAGCTCACCAAAATTGGACAGTTGAAGACTGGAAAAATGTTGCCTGGTCTGATGAGTCTGGATTTCTGTTGAGACATTCAGATGGTAGAGTCAGAATTTGGCGTAAACAGAATGAGAACATGGATCCATCATGCCTTGTTACCACTGTGCAGGCTGGTGGTGGTGTAATGGTGTGGGGGATGTTTTCTTGGCACACTTTAGGCCCCAATTGGTGTGTCAATTGGGCATCGTTTAAATGCCACGGCCTACCTGAGCATTGTTTCTGACCATGTCCATCCCTTTATGACCACCATGTCCCCATCCTCTGATGGCTACTTCCAGCAGGATAATGCCCCATGTCACAAAGCTTGAATAATTTCAAATTGGTTTCTTGAACATGACAATGATTTCTCTGTACTAAAATGGCCCCCACAGTCACCAGATCTCAACCCAATAGAGCATCTTTGGGATGTGGTGGAACGGGAGCTTCGTGCCCTGGATGTGCATCCCACAAATCTCCATCAACTGCAAGATGCTATCCTATCAATATGAGCCAACATTTCTAAAGAATGCTTTCAGCACCTTGTTGAATCAATGCCACGTAGAATTAAGGCGGTTCTGAAGGTGAAAGGGGGTCAAACACAGTATTAGTATGTGCTCCTAATAATCCTTTAGGTGAGTGTATTTTAAAATACTCTACCGTAAGAGGAAATGCATGAACAGAGCGACGGACAGAAAAAACATGGAGATGCCGCAGCCGATAGAAGAGATGAAGCTCAATGATTCCACATACGGTGCTGTGATGTTTGATTTGAGATCTGGAGGAAACTGAGAGATGAGAGAAATATATGTGAACTAATAGACTCTGATATTGAATTCATGGGGTCTTTAACTAAAACTCTGAGAAGCTTCTCACCATCAGCACTGCGAAGAACGTCAGATGTGAACACGAGCACTTTATGGTGTTATTGTTGATTTTTACTGTCTCACAGCCGGACGTCGTCCATTCAAGATTTCCTTTGAAGAAAGGAGTGTGAGGATTGAATTAATTATATAAAATGCATTGGGTTTGATTATGGGAACTGATCAATAGATCCATAACTGAATTTACCTTTGCCATCCCAAGATCTGCAGGACGCCTCACCGACCTATAAGAACGAAGAACATGTTTGATTGATATTTTGCTTTCGCAGTGTCTGGTCATTATAGTATTTCATAGTATTTAAAAAAAAAAAACTTAATTACCAAATCTTTCTGTTTAAAGAACATTTCAATATTGTTGGAAAGGTTGGAGATATTGGCCCTCATCGTTATTCCATAAACCTCATCGTTCAAAACAGTAGATGACAGAACAGTTTTTGTTTGCTTCTAAATCGGAAAACATACATAAAGAAAATAAAACATAAAAGTGTGAATACAATAGATCAAGAAGCTTTTGTTAAAAGAATTGTTAAAAAAATAAGTTATATATTCACTGAACCACAACATTTTTATCTTTTATCTTTTCTCAAACAACAATTCATACAATAAAAACATATTAGCATTATAGCGAATATAAGATAAAAGATTTATACCACAGATTTGTGTCACGGTGGAAGAGGGCTGCTTATAATAATGAATATAACATAATATAATAATGTCAGAATTGTAATTTTTGTGTGAACTATCACTTAAACATTCCTTAAAATGCTAAAAAAATTTATTGGAAGGACCTTGTTTCCCATATTATTGAACCGTAGAACTCCAAGAAACGCATTTCCATTGTTTTCCAAACGTGATTTATTAAAGGCCTCCTTGGAAATCTTTACAGACCAGGAAAAGTTTCTTTTCAGGAATCTTTGACAATCAACAACCTGTGAAAAGGAGAATTGTCATTGATTAATGAAGAATCCTTGCCCAGGAGGACATTGTAATCTTTTCAGGCCTTACGTTGATAATGTTCTGATTTGAAGAGTAGCATATGTCTTTGGTTTCTGTGTTCTTGTCTTGTATTTGGAGAACACCAATAGCCTTCCCTATGACAAGCCCTGCATCTCTTGTATTGTTTTTTTCCATCTTCTCCATTAGAGTATTCAAATCATCCAAGACGTCTCTGCAAAACCAGTTTAATCACATGGCATTCTGTAATTGTCATGATCACCAGTGAGAGTGCCCCCTGATCACCACCAGAAACACTCCACCCTGAACTGTCATTCCATCAAAGACTACATTACCCATAATCCTTTGCCCGGACTCATCAGCACTCATTGTTTACACCAAGCCTGCAGCACTCCTGTAAATAACTGAAGCCTACGCGCCTCGATCGCCCCCAGGTGGTTGGTCTCAGTATAGGTCACAAGCCCCGCCCCCTGGTGAATTCTAATGGACGCGAGACAAACTAAACCAGGGATCTCCAACCTTTTTTCATTTGAGAACTACTCATGTTATACAATATTTAAAACTTTAAATGATGCATCATAATTCTCATATTATCAACTATCCAAACTGTTTTACACCTGAAAGAGTGTAGTAGTAGTTCCAGTAGTCGGTACCAATACCATAAAAAATGTACAGTACTCGGTACTAATTTCGGTTCCACAGCAACATGTTTTTATTTTTATTTTATTTAACTATTTTACTTTTTTTTATTATTGAATTCAATAAGTTTATTATTTATGATGATAATCATGATATGTAAATAATACATAAACATTTAAAGGCTGTATGCTGTTTAAAAGTAAACATTGTGTGTGTGTGTGTGTGTGTGGGACACCTGTCTATATTAGCTCACTCTAATTAGATGAAAAGTACGTCTCGTCGAGCTACCCTCCAATCAGGCCACGAGCTACTGGTAGCTCGCGAGCAACGTGTTGGAGACCCCTTAACTAAACAATCAAATTACACTTCATATATTTTTTCCACAAAGTTGGCTTCTGTCATTTTAGGCAGTTTTTATCACGATGATTTCATTTCAAGTGTTCGTTCTTTAAATAAGTTTAGTTTTAGTTAGTTATTTGAGGCTATAAAAATGGGGGGTGTGACGTCATGATTGACAGCTGAGATTGATGGCTTCTCTGAGTCACTTTTATTCAGGAGGAGATTTGAGCTTTAGCTTTAATTTCTACATTTCCATAACTGTTTATTTCACACCAGCATAAGGAATTGTTCTGCATCTGTGCGAGTGTGGGCGGGCTTTTCGATATCGCAGCTCTACTTCCTGCTCTCTACCGCGCAGACTCGGTCCCAAATCCGCGCAAGATGTCAGCGTCATATTCGGACCTCCGGAGGCTTCAATTACTTCAGCGGAAGCCAATGAAGTCACGTCGTCCAAATTTTTTTACGGTCTATGGTTTACACTGGTGTCTCATTTACCTAATTTCCTCTGCCTATATCAAGCCTGTTCACCCTATCATTCACAGCGAGGTTTTGTATGTTGTTGCTAGGGCTGGGCGATAAAACGATAACGATATGTATCGCGATAGACACGTAATCGATATCAATAAAAAATGCGTCCGATAAAACGTTCAATACATTTTTTTTTTTCTTCATCGGAAGAAACCAGAGGTTGCGAAGCAAGTTTGGTTGCATAAACAAAGGCACTCGCTCTCTGGTAACCAAGCAACGTAGGGAGTGACAGGCTAACAGCCAATCATTTAACTGTATCACGTTTGGTTGCGCCATCTTGTGTTGGATTAATTCTTCATTAACAGAACCGGCGTGGAGTGATAAGTGGAAAATTAGTGCCGCAGCGAGCGAGGAAATTGTTGATAAAACAGGAAAACAAGTCAGCTCGCCGGTATGGCAGTTTTTTGGATTTTATATGTCTGACCGTCGTCAGACCAATGTCGTCTGCAAATTATCGTCGTCCCTTCCAAGACTGGTAATATCACACACTTGTTTTACTAGCTTTGTTTAACTCGTCATATGGCTCCGCAGCGCGAGCCTTCGCTGACAGCGCGCGCCTCGTTCGTTTGGGGATGTGTTTATACTCGATGCGCTCGCCGTTGTGCTATTCTTGACTTTGGCTGAATCCGAAATCACCCCCTAAACATTCAATCACTATTCCCTAATTTAGTCCACTAATACAGTTCACTTGAAGGAGTGAATTAAAACAAGTGAGCGAATTCGGACTCGTTATTGCGGTGCAAAGTGGAATAGAATGAGTGCACTCAATAACTTGCACCACTACAAATGGCTGTCCCCTTTGCCCTATGTAGGTGTCATTTGCATCTGCTGGATAGGTTGATCACAGTATAAATAATTAACAGTGTGTCTGACAGTTGTCTTTGTGCAAGTAAAGTCAGACAGAAAAAGATACGTATTTTATTGTATACTCAGGCAATGGAAAATGTCTGCTCAGGTCACTGGCTCAGGATTAATGGATTTGTCTGCTATTTCTTTGCACAGTAGCTAGGTGTCACTAGTGAGCAATGATGAATGAAGCTTCGGGTAATTAACCTTATGGTGAGGCAATGGGCTGCGAGTTCTCAGTGGTTGAGGAAGCCTCATTTTGCCATCAATACCTGTACTTTGGATTATGTGTCTGATTGTCCCTCTAATAAAAGCTGCATTTGGATCTCTAACGTTTAAAGTCTCGGGGCAGCACGTAACAGAAAACCTCGCCGTGAATGACAGGGTGAACAGACTTGATAGAGGTAATGAGGTCAATGAGACACAGGTGTAAACAATGAGTCCTGAAGAGTCCGGGCAAAGGACTATGGGTATTGTAGTGTAGGAGCCATATTCATTTTTTGTTTCTTTAACTTTTATTTGCTATAAATATTTTCCATTTAGTTATTATGTTTTCTTAGTGTGTGCTCCTCCTGCAGGCAATGGGCGAAATTGGTTGTAAAGGCTGTAACTCCAGTCCAGCAGGTGGTGCTGAGACCAGCGCAACAGTCTTTGACTGCGAGATTGAGTGTGAAGGAACGTTGGAAGCATGTGTTGGAGTAACACGCTTATAGGACTTATGTTTTTTTTGTTTATTTACCTTTTTGAAACAATAAATATAATTTAAAGGCATGCAACTGGAACAGCTCATTCTTTTTGAGTCAAGCCGGATCAGCATCACCACAAAGGGTACAAAACCATCAACGAAGACTGGTTTTTACCAGTACAGTAGTCTTTGATGGAATGACCGTCCGGGGTGGAGTGCCCTCTGGTGGTAATCACGGGGCACTCTCACTGGTGATCGGGACGGTAATAGTTACTTTAAGTCACTAGCAACCGCACACTTACGATGCTTTTGAGGAATCAACATCTCCATCCTCATCTTCTAAACCATCTTTGTGGATATTGAACGTTTCCTCATGTGGTTTAGGAGAGTCATCATCATTCTCTCCAGAAGATGCACCTGTTTGACTGTTATTGCAGGTCACACACTTCCATTCATTGTTGTCTAAACACAGAATATATGTGCTTCTTTCTTTCCCTTCAACACAGAAATAAATTAGGGATGTATTTAATTTAATTATGCAATAATTGAATCTCAGTGATTAAAGTGAATTCATTTATCAGATGTTGCTTATTTATAAATCTATAAAAAGCATTATACAGTTTCAGCATTATAATATTTAGATGCTTATTCATAGTTTCCATTTATCAATGACATAAAAATGGACTGATTTTGAAATCAAATGTTGATTGTGTGAAACTGAAAATCACTAGACACAGACTTACCATTGCACGCATGATCGTCATATCTAGCTTCTCTACATTTCTCTCCAGGATCAACAACAGGGATGGCCTGATAATCTTAAGAGACCATGACACATAATTTAACATAATTATAAAATCCAGGGCCGTGCACAGACATTTTGAGAGGCAGTGGCCCAAACCAAAACAAAAGACCTCTAAGCAGGGCTGGTGGGGCACACTGACGCTTTCTTTCGCAAAACATTGGATTCATCCACGCTGTGGCATGCCGAGGCACAATTCACGTAAAGTTGATAATTCTGCGAATAACTGCAATTGCAGATTTTGAACAGAAATGTGACAAAGAGGAAAAACTACAGACTGCAGCTTTAATGTTCTTATCACACTCTAGCATATTCTTTTACAGTTAATGAATGCGATGTCTAAAATAATCAGGCGCTCAGATTAGCCGGAGTTTTGTTCAGAGCAAGCTCTCACTCACTGAAATTTGCACTCAAAGCAGGGATGAATGTGCGACGTACGTAGGAGATTCATTCATCATACAGTGGTTGACTGTTTTTGTTCAATTTCAGCAGCGAAAAAAGTTTCAAACAAACACTGCAGAATCACAGCGCATCTGATATGACTGGCATAATGTTTGAGTGGCTTGACGTTCGAGATTCGCGAATTTAGGGACCGTCTCTGAAGGTACATACATTGGTATACACGTTTCTAACTTCAATAGCATTTGAAGAGAATGACTTAGTCATCAAACTGACTGTAAAGTGTTCATCTAGGTGTCAGGTATGATGCACACCTTTTGGATTTTTGATATTTAATAAAATAAACTGTCAAATAATTTGAAAATATGGATATGCATTACTAGGATACTGTTTGGGCTCGTACACAAAATATGCTAGATTTCAATGTGTCACAGCTGATAGAACACTGTAAATATATTATCAAGCTATTTGCTCATCAGAGACAATATTAGAGATTATATTTACACCAAATCATATGTATTATTATTTATGCGTTGCTATTGTCGATGGCCATTATAAGGAAGGAAATCCCACAGAATAGAATCTAGCTTAAAAAAGTGCATAGAGCTGCTTTTTTTATTTGTTGTTTGTTGATTTTCAAATGTAAAACTTGTTGAAATGTTTTAAGTGTGTGCATCTGTTCTTTTTTAACACTTTCATCTCATTTGAACAAAATCGTGATAATATTGATAACCGTGATAATTTGGGTCACTAATCGTGATGTGAAATTTCCATATCGTTTCATCACTATTAGGGTCATAAAATCTCTAAATTGTGAAAAGTGAATTTTTGTTGTGTTGGGGTGGGGGTTGTTGTAGACTTGGACCCTGGAACAACAACAACAAACCACAACCTTCAGCACTAGCACTGCATCTATTGTAGGATGATGCGCACCTGCTTCCCATAGCGCACATGGATTATCGTCCAGCAAAAATGGCTCATTTATGTCTTCAACTGTCTCATTAATTCTGATTTCAACTCGCTCCCCTTGCTTTCTTATTTTGAAACTGTATGTTTTGCAATGTCCTGAAAACAGAGAGAGCATTTTACATTTGTTGAACAAAATACATATGAAAGAGATTATAGATAAAATATACAGAGGTTTTACCCAGGGAAGAGATGTTTAGTTTAACATTCATTACATGAAAATCCCATTCATTATCATCTGATTGACATGTCAAGTTTAAAGCTGAAAGAAAAACAGAAATTCACTCAATGAGTTTGCCAGTGCTTTCAGACAACAAATATGTAATATTCACACAGCCATGTTATTACCTTTATTTATTGAGCTACTTGCATTCCCGAAACATCCATCTGTCAAACGGACTTGAATATTCAATTGTTGTGAGCAGGCTGCACAAAGACAACATTCATAAAGAGATTATGTAACAATAGGGATGTCACAAGAACCGGTACTCGGTCAATATTAGTCTCTCACACAATAATATTTTATTATATTTTAAATGAAAAAAGCATTTAAATTAAGATATACATCATTTAACGCAAAAAGTCTGGCTGTTCCTAATGGGTACATGTTTGTACCCTTTACAACCCTGATGCCATTAAGTTCACAACATTTTTAAAGAATAATTTTATAAAGATTAACTTGAAGTGACAACCATGAGTTAATATTTAAAGTCTGTTTATAAAGTATTTACATAGACATTCAATGTGGATGAGCTTAATTGGAACTGCAAATCCTTTTTTAAATTAATAAATATCCTTAAATTAAATTTAAAAGGACAATTTTGCTAAATAAATAATCTAATGTATTAAATTCATACATATTTTAATATCTATTATTGAAAATATCTATGCAGGGTTCGACATCAAGCTTTTTCATGTGCTTGTCCTTTGGACAAGTAAATCTGTCATTCACACTTTTTTTTTTTTGTTGTGTGTTGTAAATACAATTTTTACACCAGTGTTCAATCAGCGTTGACATATTTAAATCTGCATATTTGTGATATTTTTACCTTTTATAAAGGGCATTTTCCCCCATATCTTATTAAATATAGGCTATGCTTCAGCTTTCCTTTTATATTCCTAAATTTGATCAGTAAATTAAATTAGATGACACTGGCTGTTACCAGTCAAATTAAATAATTTACACTGAAAAACTACAACTGCATCAAATAATGTTATGAGATTGTTTTAAATATTTTTTGAATCTACAAATAAGAAAAGTGGGAAAGTATGTTTAAACATGAAACTAAAATGCCAGTAGGTGGCGGCAGGTGACCATCTTAATGAGTGAGTCATTGAGTCGATTTGTTCAAACGGTTGATTCATTCAAGAATGAGGCTGTCGTTTACGAATAAGTAATTGAATCTTTGATTCAAAAGATTCATTCAAACGCTGAATCATTCACTAACACGCTGTTGCGGTGACATTCGTTCTGCTGTGATCTTTGTTTGGAACCATTTTCGCTGCTGAAATGGAACAAAAACACTCAATTTTGCATCTAAAATGTAAGTGACTTAATGTTAATAACTGTTAATGGAACTGTCATATGAAATCAGTGTCATTTTCAGTCGTGATGTTATTCAGAAAAACGGCACTCTTGGTAATAAGACGTTGCAACTATATTGTATGTTATATTCACGAGTTCACACTTACATCAAATTAAATAGAGTAAATATTATGCGTATTTGGCGTGCTGTCCGGGGGAGGGCTCCGGGCTCGGAATTTTGCCCGAACCCAGAGTACCCCCCCCCGTGATGGAAATAGTCTAGAACTAGACTACATATATTAATTTGATGTCTTATGTGAGTTTAATTAAGTGAGGAGAAGGGGTGGTGGAGGGAAGCTAAGAAACAGTCAACGACAGGAAGGTAAATCGGCTGTCTATATACACCTCCTATCGTTGATTTTTTAATGAGCTCCTCTTGTGTTCAATTAGGTTTAATTAACTGGGTCTGCTCCACTTAACAGTTTTAATTTCCTGAATGTGTTTCTCCCGAAATTTGTTTATAAACCATCAAACAAAACAAAAAAACTCCACATTTCTAAATTTTTATGGCAGTGTGTTAACTGAGTTTCTCTGTTTGAGCGGTGCACATTTGTTTCGATTTCTCCTCGAGAGGCTGCGTGAGCGTCAACAGCGCAACATTATAGTTACCGTCAGTTCATTATACATTATATATTATTATCCACTATCGATCGCCACTTACACTAATGAATGCAGAATCAGTCTTGCATTTTGGTGATTCCCTAGTTATTTTTTGTTAATGACGTTTGATCAGGCTACTTGTCCGGTCGGGTAAAATTCTCTTTCACTTGCCCCTTCAAAAAATCCACTTGTCCCGGACAAGCGAACAAGCGTTAATATCGAGCCCTGCTATGAAACTATACTTTTTCTTATTGATGTCACACTGAAGCTGTGATTTTCATAGTAGTGACCCTTTAAGCTCACCTTACAATAATAATTAATAATTACAGCAGAGTAAAACCACAGAACATCAATAAACTGTACATTTATAATATGATGTGTGAATGAATACTCATATCTCAGTGTGAACACATGAATACTCATATCTCAGTGTGAACACATGAATACTCATATCTCAGTGTGAACACATGAATACTCATATCTCAGTGTGAACACATGAATACTCATATCTCAGTGTGAACACACGGATACTCATATCTCAGTGTGAAAACACGAATACTCATATCTGTGTGAACACATGAATACTCATATCTCAGTGTGAACACATGAATACTCATATCTCAGTGTGAACACACGGATACTCATATCTCAGTGTGAACACACGGATACTCATATCTGTGTGAACACATGAATACTCATATCTCAGTGTGAACACATGAATACTCATATCTCAGTGTGAACACATGAATACTCATATCTCAGTGTGAACACATGAATACTCATATCTCAGTGTGAACACACGGATACTCATATCTCAGTGTGAAAACACGAATACTCATATCTGTGTGAACACATGAATACTCATATCTCAGTGTGAACACATGAATACTCATATCTCAGTGTGAACACATGAATACTCATATCTCAGTGTGAACACATGAATACTCATATCTCAGTGTGAAAACACGAATACTCATATCTGTGTGAACACATGAATACTCATATCTCAGTGTGAACACATGAATACTCATATCTCAGTGTGAACACACGGATACTCATATCTCAGTGTGAAAACACGAATACTCATATCTCAGTGTGAACACATGAATACTCATATCTCAGTGTGAACACACGGATACTCATATCTCAGTGTGAACACACGGATACTCATATCTCAGTGTGAACACATGAATACTCATATCTCAGTGTGAACACATGAATACTCATATCTCAGTGTGAACACACGGATACTCATATCTCAGTGTGAACTAGGGATGGGTCGCGATTTTCGAATATTCGATAGTTGATTTAATTATAGAATATCGAATAGTTTGTGCGATTATCGTCCTCAAAAAAATCCCCATGTTTTCGGTGTGGTGGTGACGCGTTCATGTGACAAGAGGGAGGCGCTGCCAATAACGCACCTAAAGCTGTCAGTCAGCTCTCAGGGTGTTTATACTGGGCACGTTTGCTGCGGTCCGAGCGTGATTCTTCCCTCCGCCTCCGCAGTGTTGGTCTGGTTTCACACTCAACTTGAACCGTAGTGCGTTTGCGTTTATCTAACGTCATCACAAACGTGCACGGGCATGATGGTAAACAGAACGTGGGTCAAATATATTGGTTTTTTTTTTATTAATTTGGTGCTATTAGATGCAGCCAAGTACAACACTTGGGTTTATCGTATGTGTGTCGCTTGAAGGCGGCTTTGCTGCTTGCAAACAGACTCTTTTGAGGAGACGGTGAATTGCCATTCATTTGCTGCCCTGATTGCACTCTATGCACGAATACACTGCAGGCTCGCTCTCGCGATCGTATCTAAGGTAAATCATCAACACTATTATCACTTACCAGCTGTGTGCTATTGAACTAATGACATTGCAATCGACTAAAACGCATGCGCTGGTTACTTTTCTTACTGAACAAGTGCGCACCCGAGTGTTGTTTCACATTCACGTCAATCGCGGCACAGCTTCGAGTGCAACCGAACTCCGGTTGTGTGTTCTCGGGTTCGATACCTCTGTATGTATAGCTCTGTATGTAAGCTTTCACATTAGCAATTTTTCATGCAAACCGTGCTCCATTTCGAACTAAACTGCCAGAGTAAAAACGCCATGAGACAACAGAAGAAGAACACATCGCCTCACGCGCACACTGTAGACTTGTGGCATTTAACGGTTGCGGTAACTTGGGGCAATGTCAAATAACAGTCAGATGTTTCAGCATATTACAATAATTATATGGCTTGAGTTGATATAGCCTATTCCCTAATGAATTAAACAGTTTTTTATCAAACAGATTGAGAGTGTGAATGGTCTCTCTCTCTGTTTATATGTGTGTAGCCTTTACATGCGTGCATGCGGGGGAGGAGTTGCGATTTTCGAATAAAAAACGAATAATTCCCAGCGATCTTCGAATATTATTTTTGCTTGAAATGCCCATCCCTAGTGTGAACACATGAATACCCATATCTCAGTGTGAACACATAGATACTCATATCTCAGTGTGAACACATGAATACTCATATCTCAGTGTGAACACATAGATACTCATATCTCAGTGTGAACACATGAATACTCATATCTCAGTGTGAACACATAGATACTCATATCTCAGTGTGAACACATAGATACTCATATCTCAGTGTGAACACATGAATACCCATATCTCAGTGTGAACACATAGATACCCATATCTCAGTGTGAACACATAGATACTCATATCTCAGTGTGAACACATGAATACCCATATCTCAGTGTGAACACATAGATACTCATATCTCAGTGTGAACACATGAATACTCATATCTCAGTGTGAACACATGAATACTCATATCTCAGTGTGAACACATAGATACTCATATCTCAGTGTGAACACATGAATACTCATATCTCAGTGTGAACACATAGATACTCATATCTCAGTGTGAACACATGAATACTCATATCTCAGTGTGAACACATGAATACTCATATCTCAGTGTGAAGACATGAATACTCATATCTCAGTGTGAACACATGAATACTCATATCTCAGTGTGAACACATGAATACTCATATCTCAGTGTGAACACATGAATACCCATATCTCAGTGTGAACACATGAATAACCATATCTCAGTGTGAACACATGAATACTCATATCTCAGTGTGAACACATAGATACTCATATCTCAGTGTGAACACATAGATACTCATATCTCAGTGTGAACACATAGATACTCATATCTCAGTGTGAACACATAGATACTCATATCTCAGTGTGAACACTTGTGGCGAAGGGTGAATTGATTACACAAACTTTTAGGCTTTCAGTAAAAATAAGGGCTCATTTTCATTTGATTTTTAATGTACATATAAGTAGACTATTAAAAGTAAAAAGTAGTGGTGAATGAATGTTTTCAGTGTTCCGATGTTTCAATTTTATATACTCCATCCTACTACTCAAAATTCGTGTTTTAGAGGGAAGGGGGAGATGGAGCTTAAATAGGTTACAGCTCAGTCTCACATGATTATGAATTATTAGGAATTGCCAAGTAGCTAGGAAGATTGTGCAGACACTTATTGATCTGCAAGATGTTATTTGATTACCAAAACTTGTCATACACACCTATACTACTGATAATTACTGTTAATTCAAGTGTGCAAACAAGTGAAAAAAAACACAATATGCCATACAGTATATAAAAATGAGGAAAAATGTGTGTAAATGTGTCAAGAAACATAAACATATAAGTATAAAAACAGACAAAATGTGTTAACATTTTAAAAAGAACGCTATGCAAACACTAGCTTTACATCATTTGAAACGGCTATGGCTGCAGGGAAGATGCGTGGGAATTCATTTGCGGTGTTTTAAGATGGCTTCTCTCAAGATGGCGCCGCGGATGGCTGCCTCGGTGTGGAGCTCTCCAGTTGTTTTGCTGTTTTTGTTAGTTTGTCCTGTTTTATGTCTGTCAGAAACTGTAAGTTTCACAAGAGACGTACTGCTGAACATTCGGCAGTGCACACCACCTAATTTGCAACCTGTTTTTGTTTTTTCTGACGTTTTGCTGGATATTGTAGTCAGCGGAGCAGCAGCGTTGTTTGGGCACTGTAAGAAACGCAAGCGTGGGAAGCGAGCCGGTGCGCTCGTTAAGCTTAGACAGCGCGGCTTCAGAACGCCGTTACCAAGCATTCATCTGGCGAATCTCCGCTCTCTACCAAACAAAATGGACGAACTTCTCCTGCTTTCAAGCAAAAAACGAGGACTTTACAAACTCTACTGCTCTGTGTTTCACGGAAACCTGGCTGAACGAAGCCATTCCGGACAGCGCGTTACATCTACCCGACTTTCAGCTGTTCAGAGTGGATCGCGATACGGAGTTAACAGGGAAAACGTGCGGCGGTGGGACATGCTTTTACATCAACAGAAGGTGGTGTACGGATGTAACTGTGTTAAAGAAGATGTGCTGTCCTGATGTGGAAGTGATGTTCATTAACTGTAAGCCGTTTTACTCACCACAGGAGTTTTCCTCGTTCATACTCGGAAGTGTTTACATTCCACCACAAGCACACGTGACTACTGCACTGCAACTGCTGGCTGATCTGATAACAGACACAGAACAACAACACCCGGATTCTGTTTTTATTATTCTAGGAGACTTTAATCAGGCACAACTCACACGTGAGCTGCCTAAATTCAAACAACACGTCACATGCCCCACCAGAGACAATAATATTTTGGACCATTGCTACACTACAATAAAAGATGCATATCGCTCTGTCGCCCGAGCAGCTCTAGGACTCTCTGATCACTGCCTGGTCCATCTTTTACCAACTTACAGACAAAAACTGCTAAGCCAGAAATAAGGACTGTAAAGAGATGGACCAATGACACAGAGCAGGTCTTACAAGCCTGTTTTGAAAGCACTGACTGGAATGTTTTTGAAGCTGCTGCCACCGATCTGGACGAGCTCACAGAAACTGTTACATCATACATCAGTTTCTGTGAGGATTTATGCATCCCTACCAGGACTTATTTATCATTTAACAACGATAAACCGTGGTTCACACCAAAACTCAGACAGCTGCGTCAGGCCAAAGAGGATGCCTACAGGAGCGGGGGCAGGATCTTGTTTAATCAGGACAGGAACACACTGACAAAGGAGATTGGAGTGGCTAAGAAGAGCTACGCCAAAAAGCTGGAAAACCAGTTTTCTGCCAACGACCCTGCATCAGTGTGGAAAGGCCTGAAAGACATTACCAACTACAAGACACCACCCCCCAGCATCGAGAGCAATAAACAGCTTGTTGAAGACTTAAATCAATTCTATTGTAGATTTGAGACCCAAGATCAGACACTTCACACCCGCCCTGAACATCTCTCTACACAGCCATCAACACCTCCAGCCATCCCCCTCTCCTCCCACCCTGCACTTCAGATCAGTGAGGATAATGTGCGCCAGATCTTTAGAAAACAAAAGAGAAGGAAAGCACCAGGCCCAGACGGTGTTTCACCAGCCTGTCTGAAAACCTGCGCTGACCAGCTGGCTTCTATCTTCTCACTGATCTTCAACAGATCACTGGAGCTGTGCAAAGTCCCATCATGCTTTAAACGCTCCACCATCATCCCAATCCCCAAAAAAACAAAGATCACAGGACTCAATGACTACAGACCTGTGGCTTTAACATCTGTAGCCATGAAGTCATTCGAAAGACTGGTGTTGGCATATTTGAAGGACATCACTGACCCCTTGCTTGACCCCCTGCAGTTTGCCTACAGAGCAAACCGGTCTGTGGATGATGCAGTCAACATGGGACTGCATTATACCCTACAACATCTGGACAAACCAGGGAACTATGCGAGGATTCTGTTCGTGGACTTCAGCTCTGCCTTCAACACCATCATCCCATCACTGCTTCAGACCAAACTGACCGAGCTCTCTGTCCCTAGCTCTGTCGGTCAATGGATCACCAGCTTTCTGACAGACAGACAACAGCTAGTCAGAATGGGCAAAATCATGTCCGACAGCCGCACCATCAGCACTGGTGCCCCACAAGGATGTGTTCTCTCCCCACTGCTATTCTCCCTGTACACCAACGACTGCACCTCTAAAGACCCCTCCACCAAGCTCCTGAAGTTTGCAGACGACACTACTGTTATCGGCCTCATCCGGAATGGTGACGAGTCTGCGTACAGACAGGAGGTGGAGCAGCTGGTTCTATGGTGCAGGTACAACAACCTGGAGCTGAACATGCTCAAAACAGTGGAGATGATAGTGGACTTTAGGAGAAACCTCCCTTTACTCCCCCCACTCACCATCATGGACAGCACTGTGGCTGCAGTAGAGTCACTCAGGTTCCTGGGCACCACCATCTCTCAGGATCTGAAGTGGGACGCGCACATTGACTCTATTGTGAAAAAAGCCCAGCAGAGACTTTACTTCCTCCGACAGCTGAGGAAGTTCAACCTGCCACAGGAGCTGCTCGTACAGTTCTACTCCGCTGTCATAGAATCCATCCTCTGCACTTCCATCACCGTCTGGTTTGGCTCAGCCTCCAAAACTGACCTCCGAAGACTACAGCGAATAGTCCGGACTGCTGAGCGAATCACTTGCACTACTCTTCCCACACTTCTAGAACTGTACTCATCCAGAGTGAGTAAAAGGGCACGCAAAATCACTCTGGACCCCTCACACCCAGGACACTCTATGTTTGAACTGTTACCGTCTGGTCGGCGCTACAGAGCACCGAGAACAAAAACATCCAGACATAGAAAAAGCTTCTTTCTTCAGGCCATCTACCTCATGAACAGTTAAATGTTCACCTTGAGCAATAAATGTGTGCAATAAACAACTTCCGTCAGACTCTGTGTATATAGCACCTTAAAAATGTGTAAATTTGTATATTTAAAACACCTGTAGATCCTATAGCACCCGTATATACATATTATACACCCTACTGTGCAATAAATGTGTGCAATACTTTACCTCAGACATTTCACATATAGCACCTTATAACTTATATGTAGTACCTATATTTACAAAACATCTGTACATATTCTATTCCATCCGAAGCGCTTCTGTCACATTGCATTTCCACCATTGTGTGTTTAACTTACAAATTTATTTTTATGTTACTTGTCTCTTGTCTTGTCAATTTACATTGTGTACTGGAAGCTTCTGTAACCAAAACAAATTCCTCGTGTGTGTAAGCACACCTGGCAATAAAGCTCATTCTGATTCTGATTCTGATTAATGTTATGTTCAGTTGTTACCTAAAACTTTCCCCGTTCAGACAGTGATACCAATGTTAATTTTGACAGCAAATTTTGATTTAGTTTTAGTCATAGTCTTTTGACTAAAATAGCATATAGTTTTAGTTATATTGTAGTCACCTGAATCATTTTTAGTTTTAGTCTAGTTTTAGTTGACTAAATATTTGTCTCTTGTACGTAATGGCCAATTTGTTTTAAGTTAGTCAGACTCCACTCACTGCTCAAACCGCCAGAGTTTTTATTCAGTGCTGAGTTATACAGGCTTGCAAAAACCTCTCATGAACAAACAAACAAAATTTGATTATGATTTGATTATGATACCTGTAGGCATAATAGGCCAAAGATAAAATGAGATGGATTTTTTTTTTAAAGTTATATTTTGCTTTGTTTGTATAATGTCTGCTGGAATGGTAAAAATGTTCAGTGTTAAATAAATATTTTTAAATTTTTTATTTTTTTTTGTAATTTATTTTAAAAGCAAGACAAAATGGTAAAAAAAGCTAATTTATGCAATGGTTTCATTTCGGTGCATCCCTAATGAATTTGCACATGGTTTGTCTAAAAACACCACATAGACATATAAACAACGTTTAATAACATGATTTTTACCACAGCGACTTAAAGTAAAGTAACTAAGTAAATATAAAATGTCCACCACTGAAAGCAACATACTTATCTGGCAACAGACGATCATCAGCCACAGCAAAGTCTGATTTTGCAGAGACATAATTCCCAAAGACAGCCTGATAGAGACACAAGAGTTGAATTTTGTTTTCTGTAGATTTTTGTTGTAAATCTCAAAGCATTTTCTTACATTATTGAGTTGAAAGTCCACAGTCCAAGAGGAGAGAGAGTTTCATCCGTTCACATATGAAGCCGTATGATTATGATCCGCAGCTCAGAGCCACTGAAACACTGACACACGCTTCATTTGCATACTTGAAAATCATGTTTATTTGTGCTTTAACTGTGACTTTCAGTGTTCATTTACATTCAGGTCCAGTTGATCAAGTCACATTTGTTCACAGAGAACAATGTAAGTCACAAAGATGTCAATTTACACAGACCGTTTAACCCCTAGGAGTCTGAGGTGTTTTGGGGCCCTTTAGAAGTTTTGACATGCTCTGACATTTGTGTTTTTTTTTCAGTTGCTTGTAAACACATTAATGCACATGCTTGTATTTTTTAGAGAAATATGTTTATGCATGGTTTTTGATAAAATATATACATATTTTTTTTAATTACGGCCTCAAAACACAATAAATATGTGTCCACAAGACTTGATTAATGGGTGTATTTGCCTAGAGTTTTTGCTTTAAACTGATGTGAAAATCATTGAGCCTACTCATTCTCATAACAAAGATTACAAACGGCAAACGCCAATTGATTACACACAATGACTTGTTATTTTGGGGGTTTGCTTGACGACGTGAGTACAGGACTCTTTTACTTTAATGGTAGACATTTTTTTCATGTGCCTAAAACATATGGAGCTATTCCTATTCTTTAATCCGCTGAATTATTATTTTGTAAATCACTCGATCACGAGATTGCCATAGCAATGGAAGAAAAACACATTTCAAAACGGATCCGTACATTGAACGAGCTGATATAGTGTTTGAGGCTAGTAGCTCCACACGGAGGTAGTGATCCGAGTAGGAATATGACTTCTCGTGTGTTTGCTTGTTCAAAGGAGTCATTTCCATCTTCCATCTTTCGTGATTCTTTTGATAATAACGTTACTGTAAAGGGTTGGATGAAATAAGTGTTGGTGAAATAAACAGCACAGTGATATTCTTGATATTCTTAATTTTTTACTTTTTTTTATTGAAACAAAGAACAAAGTTATCATGGGAGCTACAATATCAGTACACAGAATATTTCCAACATCTTGATATACAATATCACACTTTCTTCATTGGCTTACATTCATAATCCATTTTTCCCAAAGCTTGTTACATTTTTCAGATTTGAGCCTTAATATAAATGTAAGTCTCTCCATAATGTATATTTCTTTTACTATCCCTAACCATTGATCCTTTTTTGGAGGGTCAACCTGCAACCATTTGTGGGTTATTGCTTTCCTACAGCTTGCTAATAATATTTTAATTAAGTATTTATCCTTGTCTACAACATTTTCTGGTATTTTGCCTAAATATAATGTAGTGAACGAAAGATCAATCTCTACTCCCATTATTTTTCCAATCTCTGCCATTACTTCTTGCCAAAAGGATTTTATTTTTGGTCTGGCCCAGAAAATATACTAATGATTAGCCATCAGAGTTTCACACTGCCTCCAACAAAAGCCATGGCTCTGTGTGCCTGTACGTAGTGCTGTTAATTTGGGAGTTATAAAAAAATCTTACTAAATTCTTCCATCCAAATTCCCTCCAGGATCTTGAGTTTGTGGTATTTGCCTGTATCACGCATATATCTGTCCAGTCTTCATCTGTTATTAGTGAGTTGGACTCTTTCTCCCATTTTTGTTTAATGTATATTGATGAATGGTTCTTAGATACTTGCATGCTTCCATATAATCTTGAAACCAGCTTTTTGTTATTCTCTAATGTGTATGCATTTGAAAATATTGTAATTATAATCTTCAGTCAATTTACTTTAAATTTTTTTGGTAAAATTATCTCTGACCTGCAAATATCTATAAAAATCCTCTTTTTCTAATCTGAATGTATTTGAAAGTGCCTGATAATTTCCCATTAGAGATGACTGAACAGTAAGATGTGATACCTAGGGCTGGGCGATAAAACAATAACGATAATTATCGTGAAATAATTTGCCTTGATAAAACGGTAACAGTTCGATAAATGCTTGATATAATGCTTATATGCTATGCGTAACGCTGCGCATGCGGTGTGCAGACGGGCTTCTGGGTGCAGCACGCGGTGTTGTTGACAGTCACAGTGGCTGACAGGCTTGGAGGATTGGATTGGAGTGGAGTGGAGAAAGAACAATGAGCGATAGTGAAGAAAATTCAGTGCTCACGACCAGCTCAGAGGACTCGGATATCGTTGACCAGAAAGGTCACTTCAGTGGTTTGGAGATATTTTGGCTGTTTGCAATCTGACATAAAACAGCGATGTGCACTGCTTATAGGTTCACCTCACAGTAATATAATTATTCAGTTATCTTGCTTCTTTGAAGTTCTTCCCATTGAGCCCAACACAGCGCTAACTCTACATTAGCCTAATATCAGCTCACGCAGAGGCTTATCACCTTGTTAGTTCGTTACCAAACTATAATCACTAAAACACCGGACTTATGTAAAAAATACATCGGTATCATAATTTGTCTTTGGTGATTTTATTAATAAATCAGCATTGCCTGTATTAAAAGAGAAATAAAATCATTTAATCCGACGTTTAAAGACGTATCCAACATGTGTATGTGTATGTGTGTATGTATATATATATATATATATATATATATATATATATATATATATATATATATATATATATATATATATATATGTATATGTATATGTATATGTATATATATGTATATGTATATGGATATATATATATATATATGTATGTATATGTATATATATGTATATGTATATGGATATATATATATATATATGTATGTGTCACGGGTGAGAAATCACACAACAAGGTTGCTCGGTGAAAGTGAACCCCGGAGGGTGGATTTATTCAAAATACTTTGGGGAATAGGTGCAAACGGTGAAACAACGGTGCGTGCTGTCTTCGTGGCTGGTGCTCCTGTGAAGTCCTCGTGCTCGTGAAGGTGGGTGTCCAGGCGTGCTCAGTCGGGCTGTCGGTCACTCGCTGCCTTCTGTGAGGTAAGAGACAAAGGATTAGTTCCAGCACGTTCAGCATGAGACGGGTGTCTACTCAAGTGAGAGCGGTAGCGGCTTTTACAGCCTCTTGCTGATGGGCTGCAGCTGTGACCGATCAGCCCGTGATGAGGACGTGCAGGTGCTGTGTGTTGGTTGCCAGGGCGACGCTGATATGCCCAGAGAGACTCGTCACATTCCCCCCCCCCCCCCCCCCCCCTAAGCGTCGTTCTGGCCCTGGGAACGAGAGGAGATAGTAGGGGTGAAACAAGGGGTGGGTGGGGAATGACCCTTGACAGACCTGAAAAAGCTGTCCACATCCGTGAGAGTCCGTTGGTGGCCCCGGCCCGATGTCGTACTTCGAAGTGGAAGTCCTGGAGCACGAGGAACCAGCGGGTCACCCTGGCGTTGGTATCCTTCGCCCGGGCCATCCACTGTAGAGGGGCATGGTCAGTCAGCAGGGTGAACTTACGGCCGAGGAGGTAGTACCGCAGCTCCAGGACTGCCCACTTGATGGCCAGGGCCTCCTTCTCGACGGCGGCGTAGTTCTTCTCTGCCGAGGACAGCTTTCTGCTGATGTAAAGAATGGGATGTTCCTCACCTTCCTGGACTTGGGATAGGACGGCTCCTAGTCCGGTGTCGGAAGCATCCGTTTGCAGCAGGAAGGGGCAGCCGAAGTCAGGGGCGCGGAGTACTAGAGACGCTGTCAGGGCCGTCTTGAGTTGGGCGAAGGCCTCTTCGGCGGCCGACGTCCAACAGGTCTTCTCGGGCTGCCCCTTCCTGGTCAGGTCTGTCAGGGGGGCGGCTAAAGAGGAGAAGTTGGGGATGAAACAGCGATAGTACCCCGCCAACCCCAAAAAGGCGCGTACCTGGGACTTTGTCTGTGGTCTTGGTGCGGTGCGGATGGCTTCCACCTTCTTCTCTTGGGGCCGGATGAGGCCCCGGCCAACCTGGAATCCCAGGTACTTCGCCTCAGAGAGCGCTAGGTGGCATTTGCGGGGGTTGGCGGTTAGTCCAGCCCGCCGGAGCTCCGAGAGCACCCTCCGCAGACGTTCCAGATGTTCCTCCCATGCCTCGGAGTGCACCACGACGTCATCAAAATACGCGGCTGCGTACGCTTGGTGGGGCCTTAGGATGATGTCCATCATCCGTTGGAATGTCGCGGGTGCCCCGTGAAGGCCGAAGGGGAGGGTTCGGTACTGCCAGTGTCCACTAGGGGTAGAGAAAGCAGTCTTTGATTTAGCGGAAGAGGTAAGTGGTACCTGCCAGTATCCCTTGGTGAGGTCCAGGGTTGTGATGTACCGGGCCCTCCCCAGGCGGTCTAGTAGCTCGTCAACCCGAGGCATGGGATAGCCGTCGAATTCGGAGACTTCGTTGAGCCGGCGGAAGTCATTGCAGAAGCGGAGGGTGCCATCCGGCTTGGGTACCATCACGATGGGGCTGGACCATGGGCTGCGAGATAGTTCTATCACCCCCAACTTCAGCATTTCCTGGATTTCCTCCTCAATAGCCTGCCGACGAGCTTCTGGGACTCGGTAGGGCCGTTGCCTGACGATGACTCCAGGGGCGGTCCTGATGTCATGGTGGATGACGTTGGTCTGCCCGGGCCTAGAGGAGAACACATCCGCAAACTGTCTGACCAGGTGCTGCAGCTCGGTCTTCTGGGCAGCCGACAGGTGGGGATCCATGTCAACAACCACGGGATCGGTGAGACTCAGGGCGGCGAGCTGGTCTCGGGTCCCTTGCCACTTCTTCAGTAAGTTGATGTGGTATAACTGCTCTGCTCGTCTTCTTCCCGGTTGGCGTACCCGGTACGTCACTGGTCCAACCTTCTCCACCACAGTGTACGGCCCTTGCCACGACGCCAGGAACTTGCAGGCGGAAGTAGGGACCAAGATCATGACTCTGTCTCCCGGCTGGAATTCCCGTGGTTGGGCTGCCCGATTGTAGTGGCGTTGTTGGGCCTGTTGTGCCTTGCTGAGATGCTCCCGGACTAATGGCATGACACGGTCGATCCTCTCCCTCATCTGGGTGACGTGCTCGATGACCGTGCGGTGAGGGGCAGGCTGCTGTTCCCAGGCCTCCCGAGCGACATCCAGCAGGCCCCGAGGCTGGCGGCCGAACAGGAGTTCGAAAGGGGTGAAACCAGTTGAGGCTTGAGGGACCTCGCGGATGCCGAAGAGGACGTAGGGGATCATCAGGTCCCAGTCCCGCTTGTCCTCCGCTGCTACCCTTCGGAGCATCTGCTTTAGAGTTTGGTTGAAGCGTTCCATGAGTCCGTCGTTTTTCGGGTGGTAAACTGTGGTCCTCAACTGTTTCACCCCCAACAGCCTGCAGAAGTCTGCCATTAGCCGGGACATGAACGGTGTTCCCTGGTCAGACAGTATCTCGGTCGGGATGCCGACCCGGCTGGCCAACAGAAACAGCTCCTGGGCGATGGCTTTCGCTGTGGCTTTCCGCAGGGGGACTGCTTCTGGATACCGGGTGGCGTAGTCCACGATGACGAGGATGTGTTCATGCCCTCGGGCAGACTTAGGCAACGGCCCCACCAGATCCATTCCGATTCGCTCGAAGGGCACCTCGATGATGGGTAAGGGGATCAGCGGGCTGGGGGGAGGAGTCCTGGGCGCCGTGCGTTGGCAGGTCGGGCAGGCCTTGCAGAACCCCTTCACATCAGCCTCCAGTCCTGGCCAGTGAAAGCGATCCCGGATCCGCTGGACAGTGTTAGCCGCTCCTAGGTGACCTGCCATCGGATGGGCATGGGCCAGTTCGAGGATGGCTTCCGTCTTCGTCCGCGGGACGACTAGAAGCTCCTTCTCCTCCCCCCTTCGCTGAGCGACGCAGTATAGCAGACCGCTTCGGACCACAAAGTGCGGGAGAGGATGGGGCCGTGGGGCGATGTCTTTACCGTCCATCGACCTAACCTGACTCCAGCAGTGCTTTAGGCGATCGTCCTCCCGCTGGTCTTTGGCAAAAGAGCCCCCCTCGCTGGCCTGCTGGAACACATCATAGAATAGGTTAGAACTTAGTGAGGGGGACTCACCATCTCTCCCGCTGTCCGAAGCTAGCAGCGCCGGCCGGCGACGACGTCCTTGTGGCTGGCGACGACGGCGACAGTTCCGTTCCGGGCTGGCGGGCTGAGCAACGGAGGCGAGCAGGCGGCCAAACCCTGGCCAATCTCGTCCAAGCAGCAGTGGGACCGGTAGGTTCTTCACCAATCCGGCTTCAACGGGCCAGGCGCCATGGGCGGCAGCGATGTTCACACGGCGAGCTGGAACTTGTTGGGTGTCTCCATGCACACACGTGATCGGGAGGTAACTCTTTTGGCCAGGGTGAGGCGGGCACAGGCGAGCCTGGATGAGGGTGACCGCGCTGCCCGAATCCAGAAGCGCCCGGACGGGCTTGCCGTTCAGCTGGACGTCCGCCTCTGGAGCTGCAGGTGGAATGTGCTGATGTACGATGCAGCCCGCCAGCCAGGCCCGCGGGGGCGTCGTGGGTTCTGCGGTGGGCATTGGCTCGTCCATCGGAAACGGAACTGTCGGTCTGCCAACTGCGCGCGAGGTGCCCTCCGGCGTGCGTCGCTCCTGGACAACCCTCCGGGGAAATGGCGGCGCTCTCTCTCAAGCCTCTCGTTGGTGGACAGCATCCGCCAGCTCGATCGCCTCCACCAAGGCGAGGACAGTGGCGGGGTTCCTCATACCCACCGCCTGACGATGGGACCGAGGCAGGGCGCGGAGGAGGCGATCGATGACCACTCGTTCCACTACCTGAGCTGCGGTGGGCTCCCCGTCCAGCAGCCAATGTTGAGCCAACCGGACGAGATCAGCGGCCTGGGCCCGCGCTGGCATCCGACCTTTAAACTCCCACTCATGGAACTGTTGCGCTGCGCAGATGGGAGAAAGTCCCAGCCGGGAGAGGACCTCGCGTTTCACTTCCCTGTAGTCGTCCGTGATCGTGGGAGGAAGGGAAAAATAAGCTCGCTGGGCTTCACCAGTTAGGAGAGGAGCAAGCGCGGAAGCCCAGTCTTCGATGGGCCATCCCTCACGATTGGCAGTGGTTTCGAATATTTGGAGATATGCTTCAACATCGTCGTGATCCGTCATTCTGGGCAACAGCCGGGTCGCTCGCATTCGGGGGTCAGGTAGTGGAACCGGCTGGGCAGCCTGGGCATGGAGGGCGGCGATGTCTTCTTCAGCCCTGCCCTGCCGAGTGGCCAGATGTTCCACGATCTGCTGCTGAATGATGCTTACTTCGGTGAGGCGCTGCAGTATCTCCTCCATCTCCAACGGAAGAGAGAGCGCCGATCGGTGCTGGGGTGGTGAACAGAGAGAGAAAAAAAATATATTTTAGTGCGGTGAAAACTGCAAACATTCTCCACCAGATGTCACGGGTGAGAAATCACACAACAAGGTTGCTCGGTGAAAGTGAACCCCGGAGGGTGGATTTATTCAAAATACTTTGGGGCATAGGTGCAAACGGTGAAACAACGGTGCGTGCTGTCTTCGTGGCTGGTGCTCCTGTGAAGTCCTCGTGCTCGTGAAGGTGGGTGTCCAGGCGGTGCTCAGTCGGGCTGTCGGTCACTCGCTGCCTTCTGTGAGGTAAGAGACAAAGGATTAGTTCCAGCACGTTCAGCATGAGACGGGTGTCTACTCAAGTGAGAGCGGTAGCGGCTTTTACAGCCTCTTGCTGATGGGCTGCAGCTGTGACCGATCAGCCCGTGATGAGGACGTGCAGGTGCTGTGTGTTGGTTGCCAGGGCGACGCTGATATGCCCAGAGAGACTCGTCACAATATATATATATATATATATATATATATATATATATATATATATATATATATATATATATATATATATATATATATATATATTAGGGCCGGGACTTTAACGCGTTAATTAAGATTAATTAATTACGGGACTTTAACGAGTTAATTAAGATTAATTGCGCAAAAAAAAAAAAAAAAAAATTTAACACTTATTTTTGCACCGCGGAACGTTTTTCAATGAATGAGTTTCGACGGACCGATTATACTGGAGCACCAACTAGCGTTCTTGACTTCCGACAACCACAAACCACAGTGAACATGAACGAAGAAGCTGACGAGACCGCTTTGCTTGGCCCCGTGGATGGGAAAATTTGTTTTAAAAAACGAAAGGATGGAAGCGTCGACAAGAGCATGGTTGTGTGCAAGCTATGCAACAAGGAATTTGCGTATCACCGCAGCACATCAAGCCTCAAATATCACCTCAACGCAAAACACATAGGAGTTAGCGTGGACGTTAGTCCGACTCCGAGTAAAGTTAAAAGGACCCACACCCAACCCACACTCCACCAGATGACTGGTTTCAAGACCAGGGTAACTAAGTCACTAGTCTGCTGGACTGAAATAAATAAACAATATTTTGTTGATTAAGCTTATGTATTCAGTCATTATTCAATGGTATACTAAAAATCCATGTGAAAAAAAATTACTTCTCACTGTTCTCAGGTCAAATATTTATATGCGATTAATTTCGATTAATTAATTACAAAGCCTCTAATTAATTAGATTAATTTTTTTAGTCGAGTCCCGGCCCTAATATATATATATATATATATATATATATATATATATATATATATATATATATACACACACACTCACCTAAAGGATTATTAGGAACACCTGTTCAATTTCTCATTAATGCAATTATCTAATCAACCAATCACATGACAGTTGCTTCAATGCATTTAGGGGTGTGGTCCTGGTCAAGACAATCTCCTGAACTCCAAACTGAATGTCAGAATGGGAAAGAAAGGTGATTTAAGCAATTTTGAGCGTGGCATGGTTGTTGGTGCCAGACGGGCCGGTCTGAGTATTTCACAATCTGCTCAGTTACTGGGATTTTCACACACAACCATTTCTAGGGTTTACAAAGAATGGTGTGAAAAGGGAAAAACATCCAGTATGCGGCAGTCCTGTGGGCCAAAATGCCTTGTTGATGCTAGAGGTCAGAGGAGAATGGGCCGACTGATTCAAGCTGATAGAAGAGCAACTTTGACTGAAATAACCACTTGTTACAACCGAGGTATGCAGCAAAGCATTTGTGAAGCCACAACACGCACAACCTTGAGGCGGATGGGCTAAAACAGCAGAAGACCCCACCGGGTACCACTCATCTCCACTACAAATAGGAAAAAGAGGCTACAATTTGCACAAGCTCACCAAAATTGGACAGTTGAAGACTGGAAAAATGTTGCCTGGTCTGATGAGTCTGGATTTCTGTTGAGACATTCAGATGGTAGAGTCAGAATTTGGCGTAAACAGAATGAGAACATGGATCCATCATGCCTTGTTGCCACTGTGCAGGCTGGTGGTGGTGGTGTAATGGTGTGGGGGATGTTTTCTTGGCACACTTTAGGCCCCTTAGTGCCAATTGGGCATGGTTTAAATGCCCCGGCCTACCTGAGCATCGTTTCTGACCATGTCCATCCCTTTATGACCACCATGTACCCATCCTCTGATGGCTACTTCCAGCAGGATAATGCACCATGTCATAAAGCTTGAATCATTTCAAATTGGTTTCTTGAACATGACAATGAGTTCACTGTACTAAAATGGCCCCACAGTCACCAGATCTCAACCCAATAGAGCATCTTTGGGATGTGGTGGAACGGGAGCTTCGTGCCCTGGATGTGCATCCCACAAATCTCCATCAACTGCAAGATGCTATCCTATCAATATGGGCCAACATTTCTAAAGAATGCTTTCAGCACCTTGTTGAATCAATGCCACGTATATATATATATATATATATATATATATATATATATATATATATATATATATATATATATATATATATATATATATATATAAATATATATATATATATATATATATATATATATATATATAATATATAAATATATATATATTATATTATATTATTGATGTATAGATATTATATTATATTATTGATGTATATATATTATATTATATTATTGATGTATAGATATTATATTATTGATGTATAGATATTGATATTCGATTTTTGTTTATTGACAAAAATTGTCTTTAAAGCACTTTAACTTTGCATTTGCAGTCAGCAGAGCCAAATGTTGTATCATTACAGTTCTAGATTTCACTATAGATATTTATTTTATATAGGCCTATTCTATTTATTTTCTATTTCTATTAATAATATTCTTCTCCATTAATATTTATTGTGTAAGTGATAAATAAATCTACCTCAGTTTTGATCACTTTTTCACCTGTTTGGGAAGTGTTTGTCATGTTTTGACAATAAAGGATAGTTTAAAACCACAGTTAACTGCCTGTTTACTAGGCTGCATCTTTCACTCAGGAGCAATATTATGCCTTTAAACTTTAAAGAAATAAAGATTTGACATTTATCGTGATAATTATCGATATCGACTGATATGGAAAATTATATCATGATAATTTTTTTGGGCCATATCTCCCAGCCCTAGTGATACCTCTCCAAACCCATTGTTTAAACCTCTCATCTACCCTGGCCGGTTCAAAACCTGTGTCAAATGCTATCCAATTTAAAACTCCAGCTTGTTCCTCTAATTACATTTTCTTCAATACTCTAAACCATATCCTCAATGAAAATAAAGTCCAAGTACTCAATCTGTTATAGCTCCTTTCAGCTAGATTTTTATTTTCAAGTATCGACTGTATAGGTGTATCCATCTGTGAAACTTCTAGGATTTTCCATCTTGATTCATAGCTTGTTGTACACCAACTTACTAAGGGTTTTAATTGACTAGCATAATAATAGTCCTGAAGACATGGTAGAGCTCTTCCTCCCTTTTCCTTTGCCAACTGCAAAGTTTTAACCTTATTCTAGGTCTTTAACATTCCAGACAAACATAGAAATCATACCATCCCATTCATTAAATTGTTTTTGCAATACTTCCAGAGGTAGTGATTAAAAAAGATAAAGTATCCGTGGTAGCATGTTCAATTTAATTATTTCTATTTGGTGACTCATATCTAATTGGAGCAGGGTCCATTTAGAGATCTAGATATTAGATTTTACCTCCTTATTGATCCTTATTGATTTCCTCATTTATAAATCCCATTTAGGTCTTGTTTAACTTTTCTTAATCGAATCAGTATCTGTGGGTCTTTCTGTTTGCTGTGTTTAATCTCTAAGTTTTTAATTTCCTCCAATTCTTGAGTATGTAGAATAGCTTGCAGAATAAAATGTAAATTGTTTCTCCCTTGGGTGCAATTCTCTCCATATCCTTTCTTTGATCCATTCTTTGAACCATTTTAGTATTTTGAGTTTTTCTTTTTGGAAGGATTAGTTGCAGGCTGAAGTTGCACATTTAAATCCCCACCAAATATAAGGGTTTCTGTGGATATTAAATCAAATATTTTCTTAATAAAAGATTTATTGTCTCCTGGTGGAGCATATACAGGGAGTGCAGAATTATTAGGCAAGTTGTATTTTTGAGGATTAATTTTACAACATTAATAATTAAACAATAACCATGTTGTCAATGAACACAAAAAACTCATTAATATCAAAGCTGAATATTTTTGGAAGTGGTTTTTAGTTTTAGCTATTTTAGGGGGATATCTGTGTGTGCAGGTGACTATTACTGTGCATAATTATTAGGCAACTTAACAAAAAACAAATTTATACCCATTTCAATTATTTATTTTTACCAGTGAAACCAATATAACATCTCAACATTCACAAATATACATTTCTGACATTCAAAAACCAAACAAAAACAAATCAGTGATCAATATAGCCACCTTTCTTTGCAAGGACACTCAAAAGCCTGCCATCCATGGATTCTGTCAGTGTTTTGATCTGTTCACCATCAACATTGCGTGCAGCAGCAACCACAGCCTCCCAGACACTGTTCAGAGAGGTGTACTGTTTTCCCTCCTTGTAAATCGCACATTTGATGATGGACCACAGGTTCTCAATGGGGTTCAGATCAGGTGAACAAGGAGGCCATATCATTAGATTTTCTTCTTTTAAACCCTTTCTTGCCAGCCACGCTGTGGAGTACTTGGACGCGTGTGATGGAGCATTGTCCTGCATGAAAATCATGTTTTTCTTGAAGGATGCAGACTTCTTCCTGTACCACTGCTTGAAGAAGGTGTCTTCCAGAAACTGGCAGTAGGACTGGGAGTTGAGCTTGACTCCATCCTCAACCCGAAAAGGCCCCACAAGCTCATCTTTGATGATACCAGCCCAAACCAGTACTCCACCTCCACCTTGCTGGCGTCTGAGTCGGACTGGAGCTCTCTGCCCTTTACCAATCCAGCCACGGGCCCATCCATCTGGCCCATCAAGACTCACTCTCATTTCATCAGTCCATAAAACCTTAGAAAAATCAGTCTTGAGATATTTCTTGGCCCAGTCTTGACGTTTCAGCTTGTGTGTCTTGTTCAGTGGTGGTCGACTTTCTGCCTTTCTTACCTTGGCCATGTCTCTGAGTATTGCACACCTTGTGCTTTTGGGCACTCCAGTGATGTTGCAGCTCTGAAATATGGCCAAACTGGTGGCAAGTGGCATCTTGGCAGCTGCACGCTTGACTTTTCTCAGTTCACGGGCAGTTATTTTGTGCCTTGGTTTTTCCACACGCTTCTTGCGACCCTGTTGACTATTTTGAATGAAACGCTTGATTGTTCGATGATCACGCTTCAGAAGCTTGGCTATTTTAAGACTGCTGCATCCCTCTGCAATATATCTCACTATTTTTGACTTTTCTGAGCCTGTCAAGTCCTTCTTTTGACCCATTTTGCCAAAGGAAAGGAAGTTGCCTAATAATTATGCACACCTGATATAGGGTGTTGATGTCATTAGACCACACCCCTTCTCATTACAGAGATGCACATCACCTAATATGCTTAATTGGTAGTAGGCTTTCCAGCCTATACAGCTTGGAGTAAGACAACATGCATAACGAGGATGATGTGGTCAAAATACTCATTTGCCTAATAATTCTGCACTCCCTGTACATTAAGTAATGTTACTTCCTTATCTTTAAGTTCAGAGTTAAATTCAAAATTCACTGCATTAGAAATCAAGAATGCCACTCCTCTTCTGCGTCCTGATTTATGAGATGAGTAATAAGTATTTTGAAAACCAAGTTTCTTTAGTTTCTCATGTTCTTGTGGAGGTAAATGGGTCTCTTGCCAATAAATTACCTGTATTCTTTCTTGTTTAAATTTTTGCAATAATTCTACTCCTTTTAATCGCATTATGTAGCCCATTAACATTAAGTGTAATTATTTTATATTCCTGACTATGCATTTATTTGTTTCAATACGCATAACTTTGAATAACATTTCCCATGATAACCTAAACAAAACGAACAATGTACGAACAATCAAAACAACGAGAACAGTAAAGTAAAACAAAAATAAAATAAAATAGAGAAAAAAGACTTCCAAGTCCGAGGTTTAAAGTAGGTCCTCAATTTGAGAGGAAATCCTTGTGTCCATCAAGGGCCTCTCATCAGTGCAAAAGAAGATACTCTTAAATATATACTCTTATATATACTCTTATTCGATGCAAAACCGATCTAAACTTTTCCCACTTAACCGGTTTCAATATTAAACTCAGGCAAACTCAGTAAATTTAGAATAAAAATAAAATAATACTATAGTAACGGAGATGAATTAACGGTATATTAATCCTTTTATTTAAGACTCATAAAAAGAAGTTTCCCGGGATTAGATAGGCCAAAAGAGGTCTACCTTAATATACTGCACACTATCTGTGTCTAAACCTCTAATGTCTTAGAGGTTTATGGTTTTTCTGCCACAGATCTCCTGATCGAACATTAAATTCTAGACTATCAAGCATCAATATCAGTTAATCCCGGAGGGACATGGTGAAAGCTTTGTAACTTCTCCCGTATCTGTTCTTGATCCACGTGTGCTTGGCGGCTTCGATTTGCACCTGCTCTTTCCCACGTTGCAAGTTTCCGCTGTTTTGGTTCAGGTTCCTTGAAGTTATCAAGCAAGAATCCTTTCTTCTTCAAGTCTGCTTCTGCTGCATTCTCGTAGGTTTTGGTACCATTTTCAAAGAACAGTCTCAGTTTTGCTGGGTATGGCATATGAAACCGAATCCCCTTGGATTTGAGCTCCTTCAAAATCTCCATGTATTCCTTCCACTTTTTTAGTATCTCTGTAGTGTAATCCGAGTCGAAATAATAAATCCTCTTTCCTTCTAACCGAACTTCTCTCTTTTCCATGCAGTGTGCAGTACTTGTTCTTTCACGTTAAACTCTTGGAAGCAGAGAACCAGCGATCTGGGTTGTGCATCGCGGGGAGGCTTTGGTGCGAGTGCTCTGTGGCAGTGCTGTATTCCAATCTCCCTTTCCATGGACAGCAGGCCAAGCTCCGACTTTATAAGCCTCATCACAAACTTTAGTAGGTTGCTTCCCTCGGATCCCTCCGGGACTCCATAAATACAGAGGTTGTTCCGTCTAGAGTGAGCTTCTATGTCGGTTAACTTTGATTGCAGAGCATCTTGATTCTCCAATACTTCAAGGAGTGCGTTACTTGCCTCCACATTCCTTTCTTCCATGTCGGCTATGCGTTGTTCTGCTTCCCTCACTCTGGTGTTCGTGGTTTGCTGTTCGCCTGAGAAGTCTTTACATTTTTTATAGGGATGCACCGATACCACTTTTTTTCAGACCAAGTACAAGTACTTACATTTGGGTACTTGCCGATACCGAGTACTGATACGAGTACTTAATACCATTACAGTTCTTCTAACAATGTTTTATTTTCATCAGATGTTTTTCACTTTCTGACTGTAACAAAGTAAATACACAAATTGATGCTGTTGCTGACATTTTAATATTCAACTTGGTGTTTTCCTAAACAAACATGGCACTGCTGCCCATTTAACATGAATGTAACATTCTTGTGGATTCCAGTACCACACAACATAGTAGCAGAACAACTGAATTAAATTATTATACGTCATGACATACACAGCCATACATATATACAGATACATACAGCCCTTTTCGGAAATGTGAGAGGCTGGTTCTTTTTGATGAAAAGAAGCTTCTCTGCATCATCAGCTATGAGCCGGTTTCTGTTTTCATCTACAATGTGTGTCACTGAGCTAGGGATGTGCGAGACTAGTCAATTAAACGTTAGTGCTGCTGCAAGACGACTTGGAAAATACTAGTCGTTTACATTTTTTGTGCACATTTAAGGTTTTCCTTTATATATATATATATATATATATATATATATATATATATATATATATATATATATATATATATAATATTTTTTTTTTTTACAAAGGCTATGTTTAAATTACTGTTGTGTTAATGTTATCTTGAAATTAATATATTATTTTGAAAAGTGTATATTTGCAGCAAAACAAAATCATTTAATTTTACCTCAGGTTTTGCATGCGTTGGTTTTCTCTGGCGCTCGCGGAGGCTTCAGATAAATCTCCACTCGGGTGAAGGAGGATTTTGAAAGCTTATACAAAACTTTTCCATTTTCTTCCATATCATGTCAAACTAGTATAGCAATTAAGCTTGCTTAGGCTTGTTATAGTACCGGGGTTAGGCTAGTCATTGCGCACATCCCTACTAAACAGCCCTTCACTTTCAGCACTCACTACCGAGCGGTATCTGCCTCACGAGTGGTTAAGCTGGGTTTATACTCGTAACGTCCGCACTAGCGCTCGGATGCGCGCGGCAAAAATGAAGTCATATTATGGCAGTCGTGCGCTTTGAGAGCGCGAGACCCCTTTGCACTTGGCGCGGCGGTGTGCGGGAGTGCACGGCGAATTATGTAACTTTCCGTGCGGCTCCGCATCTGAAGATGTGTTGCCATAAAGTGGTATCGGTTGCGGTTGTATCGGGGTAGTTTTACGAGTACGAGTACGAGTACTTCACAACAGTATCAGACCGACACCCGAGTACTGGTATCGGTATCGGTGCATCCCTAATTTTTTATTTATTTATTTTCTAAAATCATTCAACTGATTCCGTATATCATCCTGAAGTGAGAGTCGAAATGCACCCATATCATTTTTGAAGTCCGCTCTAAAAGCTCGTAATTCATCTCGAATGGCCTGTATACCGTAGCTAGCTACTGCTTCATTTGCTTTACCGGCATCGCCATTATTTCCACTGCCGTCTTCGCAAGTGTACTTCCCAAGTGTATTTTCCAGGGGATTACAATCGACCGGTCTGGAGACGTTATTTCAAGCAGCCATCTGCTTCAGCGCCACACGGGAAGTCCCACAGTGATATTCTTGAGAGTGAGAGCTTTCATTTGATATATGACTTGTCTATTTTTGGTGAGTTTGTGTGCTATAAATATGAAATGTATTATTATTCATATGATTTTCTGAAGGGGGGAGGGTCGTTGTGGTGGTCGAATTCAGACCTTATTATCTTCTTCAATGTAACTTAAATGCAAAAGTGATTGTGTTATCAAGAACGCTTTCAAACAATACCATATATGTCTAGTTTTGTGTTGCACAACTTATAGATTTTTTAAAATGATTATGATGATGCAATATTGGACCCACCGGTGGGTCTGCGGGGCGGCGCAGAGTTGATCTGGGGTTCTATAATGCCCCTTTTTACAAGATGCAAAATAAGTCTCTGATGTCCTGAATTTTTTTATAACTCATTTGTTTACATTATATAAAGCATTAAAGTTCTGCATAATTAAGGGCGTGGCCACTACGAGTGACAGGTGGATATCCATTTATCTGCTGTCTGTTAGTCATCGTGTCACCTCAGCTCCGCCCACGTCCCGCCTTTTTGCCCATTTTCTGTTGTCCGGAAGTGACGCGCGGCAACTGCCATCTCGTCCATACTTTTACGCTTCAGAACGGCTCATCAGAATCCTCTGGGTGACGTCACGGACACTACGTCCATTTTTTTTTCCGGGAGGAACACATTCAAATGATCTATCCAATCATCATGTCATTCCAACCAGCTGTCAGCAATCAGTAATCAACAGGTCTACCCAATCAGCACAAGTGGAGGCTCATATAAATACCCAGTCAACTCACCAATATTCCTCAACAGTTTTTCAGCATCCCTCCACCACCCCATCTTCCTCACACTCACTTGGTAACTTTCCTAACCAGAGATACGGGGGAGTACTCTGGGTTCGGGCTAAATACCGAGCTCGGAGCCCTCTCCTTGGACAGCACACCAAATACGCATACTATTATGCACACTGTTTGATATTTGATAGTCGGATTATAAGTAAGTGTCAACTTGTGAAATAGTCTTTAATTCTAACATGAATCACAAAGAACAGGTGAATAACTAGACGATAACTTAACCTTGTATTAGTTTTTGCTGAAGTATCATTAACTTTGAAATTTGACTTGTATTTAAAACGACTCATCTTGAAATAAGATCATATCACCCACCAATAAATGTATTCCTGTGATCAAAGCTGAATTTTCAGCATCATTATCCCAGTCTTCAGTGTCACATGATCCTTCATAAATCATTCTAATATCTCACAGCGCCCTTTAGTGTTACAATCATATCAAATACATAACTACTGCAAACAAACCCACAATAAGAAACATATATAATAGCCTACCACTGATATATTTATATGTAGAAATACTAAATACTAAATCAAAATATTGAATATAATGCACTGTTTACAAGAAACATTACAATTTGTTTAGGTGTCAGAAATACAACCAATAGCCTACATCAAGAATGAAATAATGTTCATTGCACAATTTAAACATCCAAAATTCAGTCAAACAATATATATTTCATAACAAGGGTTACAGTTACCCTGAACTTACAGATATGAGAAAATATACAACTTGTAAAGTACGTGTTAAAATATGTTTTGTTTAAAATATCTTAAAAACTAATGATCCCACTTATGATCCCATTATGAGTTATATTCCCTCACCGTACAGCGTATTAGATGCATATTATTATTAAACACACATTAAACTGTACAGCATATTAATCACGACTAGTATTCTGACTTTCTACAGTTGATTTATCAGCTGAGAGACAACATGGGTTTCTGTCTAAATTAGGCTCATTATAAACATTTTCCATGGCATTAGTTCTGGATTGAACGATGGTTGTGGTGGAGCTGGACCTTTCTGGATCATCAGAGAAACGACCATCTATGTCTTTGTGAATGTAGTAGTAATACAGGAAGAGGAAAAACCCTGAGGAAAAAACAGAATATTATTATAAGCATTCTACTAAACCAAGTGTAATGATATATGTGATTGTTTCTCACCCTGAAATGAGTTCAACACAGTGAAGATGTAATATGAGGGAATGAGCATCGGTCCATAACTGAAGAACGCCACAGCCCATGTCAGGCCGAAGAGCAGGAACAAACTCAACACCATCATGAGCTGCTTTCTGAACGTCTTTCTCTTGCCGTCAGGCGCTCTTATGTGTCGGGCTTGGACAATCTTAGTGACAATCATGATGAAGATTCCAGTTGTTTCACGAGTTCACACTTACATATAATTTGTAGAGAGTTAATTGAATTGCATATTTGGCGTGCTGTCCGGGGGGGAGGGCTTCGAGCTCGGACTTCGGCCCGAACCCAGAGTACCCCCCGTATGTAAGTGGTTTAGAACTAAAAGATAGGGCAAGATGTGGAGAAGGGGTGGTGGAGGGATGCTGAAAAAACTGTCAACAAAATGGAGGTAGGACGGCTGCGTATATATACCTCTTTGTTGATTAGCTGAGTACTCTCCACCTGTGTCAATTATCTGACATGTTCCTCCCGAACCTCGTTTAGTGAAACAGCATGAAGATGAAGACTAAGGCGTAGTAGCCAATGTTCACTAAGTAGTGAATTAAAGGATCTGTAATCCAGCACCTATAATTAGAAGAAAGTGAAATATAATCAAGACAATCAGAGGACACTTTCTCCTCCACGCTCGAAGTGTTCAATAATCACTCCGCTCCAGCTCCGCTCTGCTCCGGGTTCACCATTTCCCGCTCCTGTCTTCGCTCCCTGATATCAGAAAAAACGATCCGTCTTTGCTCTCAGAGGAAATTTGCGGCTATAAAATGCAGACGTAAAGTATTCATGGCGCTTCACATTTTCCACATTTTATGTTACAGCCTTTTTCCAAAATGGATTAAATTAATTATTTCCCTCAAAAATTCCTCAAACAATACCCCATAATGACAATGTAAAAGAAGTTTGTTTGAAATCTTTGCAAATGTATTAACCCTCTGGAGTCTGAGCTCTTTTGGGGCTCTTTAGAAGTTTTGACATGCTCTTACATTTGTGTTTTTTTTCAGTTGCTTATAAACACATTAATGGCAAAAGTGTAATTACACTGTATTCAGCACAAACTGGGCTACCATAATATCTGAGCAACATGTATGTACATGCTTGTATTTCTGAGAGAGAAATGTTTATGCACGGTTTTTGAAAAAACAAAAAATTTTGTTTTAAAATTAAGGTCTCAAAACACAATAGATATGTGTTCACAAGACTTTTGACTCCTGTATGTTTTTCCATAGAGTTTTTTCTTTAAACTGATGTGAGAATCATTGAGCCTACTCATTCACATAAAACAATATATTAATTTAAAATTTGTAAGACAGTTTCTCTTCACAAAGCCAATATGCGAGGAGGCGTGATATCTAATGAAAAATGATGAGATAACAAAGGACATAATAGCCTGCATAATGAGCTGCATAATGAATGAGCTTCAGGTAGGCCTATGTGACAGAGAGCAACAGAGCAAAGGAAATATATATTTTTGTAGTTTATTTTATTTGGAATGTAATCAACAAAGGCCTATTATATTTTAAATCATCAAAAGATTTGACTACACTGCAAAAAATGCTCTTCTTATTTGGTATTTTTTCTTGTTTCCAGTCCAAATATTTAAAATTCTTAAATCAAGATTAATTTACTAGATAAGTAAAAATTGCTGGAGGGAAATCAAAATTAAGAGAGTTTTTGCTTAGTTAGTTAGTTAACTTTATTGTCCCCAAGGGGAAATTCTGCTTGGGCACAGTGCAGAGTTGCTTCATTAAGGTAGAACAGATAACTTAAAACAATCTATATTACCTGCCACAACAATTTATGATTTATTAAACCATAATTTATGATTTATTACACCAATTTTTTAAAACACAACAATTAATGAGATTAAAACCATGTTTTTACTCCAAATACTTTATATCACAAGTCAAATGTTATAAATAGCCAAGCCAACATGGTATAAATAACACAGATAAGCCATATATTGTTGCAATTGTGTGTTTACTATCTTCAAACGTGTCTCTCTGCATGTTATAGCGATTTCTGGAAGCTGTTTATGTCAATGTCACATGGTATCTTCTTCATGCGTGCTATATATGGACTACATGTGCAAGGAGCGCTCTCCGGCTGCCAGTATGAACTGAAAAAAATAACACTTCTCTGTATAGAAATTTGACACAGACATATGAGAATCTATCAATATTTCTCCTCATCTGCACACTTTTGAACTAAAAGCTCTGAGGGATGTTGTTTTGTCGTGAGTCTTCATGACGAGAATAGAGGAGTTTTTTATGAATGAGATCAGCTGATGCTCATATTACAATCAAAGGTACCGACATGGTTTTTATATTCATAACTTCTGACACATTAACAAATTACAGTCACTATATGACTTTGAGAATAAAACGGGTCAAAAATGGAAGCTTGAGTCTTAGATCTTTTAAATGATGTATAGTTTGTCAAGGTAATTACTTACATCTGACAGTAATTTTGAGCTAATTTAAACAAAGAAAGCTTCAGTGCGTCCTTGTGTAGTTTTTTGCGTTTAATATTCACAGATGCTTACAGAGTAAACTTAGCCTACTTGCACACGGCGGTGGAATCCGTTTCTTTCAGAAATGAGCTTGTCATGGAGAATTATTCCAGGATTATTAAACGCGTCTCAAAACGATGTAGTTGAAGTAGGAATGCAGCACATTCCTACTTCAAGGAATGTGGAATGGGCGTCGTCTCCGGAGCCTCAGTATTTGAATCTCAATAGAGCGAGTGCTTCGTGGGTGTGGTCGCATTAGTGTATAATGAGCCGCTCAGGAACGACTAACATCTCTCTGCTTTCAAACGGATTACATAAACACAGAATATTTGTTTTTGATTTGGTTTACAGAGTTTAAAACCTGACATTTCAGCGTTTCTTTAGACATATGTCTCATGTTTGTGAGACAAGTATTCACTAAGCTAGAGGTCATTTTCTGAAGACTATCTGAATGAACGTCTTTGACAGAGAGGCTGCAGATCACGCATCATGTTTGATTTCTTTATTTTGCAAAAAGCACAACAATTTGTTTTTATTGTGACTACACAAAAAAAACAGAAACTTAACAGATTATAATGATGTATAACACTTGCCTGAATGATAAAAAAACGACAGAGTTATTTGAGTCTCTTTGGCACTGATAAGAAAAAAAGCAAGCCGATCACACCGGCGCGACGGCCAACTCGAGAGGGTTAAAACGGAAAAAAACACATGTACACAAGTATTCACAGCCTTTGCCATGACACTCAAAATTGAGTTCAGGTGCATCCTGTTTTCACTGATCACAACTTGATTGGAGTCCACCTGTGGTAAATTCAGTTGATTAGACATAATTTTGAAAGACACATCTGTCTGTATAAGGTCCCAAGGTTAACAGTGCATGAGCACAAACCAAGCCATGAAGGCCAAGGAATTGACTGTTGACCTCTGAGACAGGATTGTATCGAGGCACAGATCTGGGGAAGGGGACAGAAAAATGTCCGCAGTATTGAAGGTCCCAATGAGCACAGCGGCCTCCATCATCCGTAAATGGAAGAAGTTTGGGACCACCAGGACTCTTCCTAGAGCTGGCCATCCGGGCCAAACTGAGCTATCAGGGGAGAATGGCCTTTGGCCTTTGTCAGGGAGGTGACCAAGAACCCGATGGTTTCTCTGTGGAGAGAGGAGAACCTTCCAGAAGAACAACCATCTCTGCAGCACTTCACCAATCAGGCCTGTATGGTAGAGGGGCCAGACGGAAGCCACTCCTCAGTAAAAGACACATGACAATCCAACTGGAGTTTGCCAAAAAGGCACCTGAAGGACTCTCAGACCATGAGAAACAAAATTCTGTGGTCAGATGAAACAAAGATTGAATTATTTGGCCTGAATTGTAAGCGTCATCTCTGGAGGAAACCAGGCACCGCTCATCACCTGGCCATTATCATCCCTACAGTGAAGCATGGTGGTGGCAGCATCATGCTGTGGGGATGATTTTCAGCAGCAGGAACTGGGAGACTAGTCAGGATTGAGGGAAAGATTAGTGCAGCAATGTACATAGACATCCTTGATGAAAACCTGCACTAGAGCAGTCTGGACCTCAGACTGAGGTGAAGGTTCATCTTCCAACAGGACAACAACCCTAAGCACACAGCCAAGATAAGAAAGTAGTGGCTACGGGACAACTCTGTGAATGTCCTTGAGTGGCCCAGCCAGAGTAGACTTGAACCCGATTGAACATCTCTGGAGAGATCTGAGGAGCTTGAGAGGTCCTGCAAAGAAGAATGGGAGAAACTGCCCATAAATGGGTGTGCCAAGCTTTTAGCATTAAACTCAAAAAGACTTGAGGCTGTAATTGGTGCCAAAGGTACTTCAACAAAGTATTGAGCAAAGGCTATGAATACTTACATGTGATTTTTCTTTGTTTTTTCATTTTTAATACATTTGCAAATATTTTAAACAAACTTCTTTCACGCTGTTATTATGGGGTATTGTTTGTAGAATTTGAATTTGTGGAAAATAATGAATTGAATCCAAAATGTGGACAAAATAAAGTGCTGTGAATACTTTCTGGATGCACTGTATGCTTTGAAATATCGCAAAAGTTATGTTTATAACATATACTGCTCCACTCCTCGCTCCGCTCCCACTCCACTCACATACTTTGCTTTCTGCTGAACCTACGTAGGTTTGTAACTAAATTGCATAATGTCAGTCAGTGTTCTCAAAAATATTGATATTATGAATTTTTTAATTTTTTTTAATTTAGCCTTTATTTAACCAGAATGATCTCACTGAGATTAAAAATCTCTTTCACAGGAGTGTCTTGGCCAAGAATGGGCAGCAGTTACAAACACAAACTTACAAGACAAAAAAAAACAAACACTTAAAAACAATTGCACATCATTGAGTCTTCTTCAAGTGACCGAATTATGGATTTAAAATGTTCCATAGACACCAGAGTTTGTAATTTCAATTTCATTTGGAGTAAATTCCAATCAGACAGTGCTGCAAACGCAAAAGCCCTTTTTCCTAGTTCAGTTCTAGCAAACGGAACAGAAAGAGTATAACAATTTTGAGACCGAAGGGAATATTTCCCAACACTTTTCTGTTGAATAAGATAACCTAAATATGAAGGCAAAAGCCCCATAATGGTTTTATAAATAATTAGATATCAGTGCATTTTTCTTCTAAAGGACAGAGAAGGCTGTTATACAAAGTGCAATTATGAGTTAAAGGTTTACAATCTGATATGAATCTTAGAGCACTATGATAAATGGCATCCAAGGAAGAGAGAAGATGAGAAAAAGCAAATTGATACACCACATCACCGTAATCAAGGACAGGCAAAGAAGTAGCAGAAACTAACCTCTTTCTTACATTAAATGAAAAACAAAACTTGTTTCTATAATAAAACCCAAGCTTTATCTTTAATTTTTTCTTTAACTTGGTTACGTAAGAGCCAAAAAATAATGCATCATCAACAATGATGCCAAGATATTTATACTCTTTCACTATCTCAATCACATTACCTTGTAAAGTCTGGAGAGGAATAAGATTGTCTACTACCTTTCTCGAGCTTGAAAATAACGTGAGCTTAGTTTTATCAGCATTTAAAACAAGTTTTAGTGTATGAAGCCGTGACTGGATCACATCAAAAGCCATTTGAAGCTTAAGCAAGGCTTGCTGTTTAGAGGGTGCACCACAATACATGACAGTGTCATCTGCATAAAAGTGAAAATTTACTTCCTCAATATCACAATCAAAACTATTTATGTACATAGTAAATAAAAGAGGCCCTAACACAGATCCTTGGGGAACATCTTTAACAACTTCCAATAGTCCTGAATGTTTACCTTCAGCCTGAACACATTGAGTTCTTCTGCTTAAATAATTTTAAACCAAAAAATAACATGATTAGATAAACCAACACTTTTTAATCTATGCAACAATATTTCGTGATCTACTGTGTCGAAAGCCTTTGACAAATCGATAAAAAGGGAAGCACAATAATCACCTCTGTCCACTGATTGCACAATATCATTTAAAACTTTCAGAGCAGCTGTTGTGGTACTATGTTTTTTTACGAAAACCTGATTGATTATTAGAAAAAACTTTATTTACATTCAAATACCTTGATAACTGTTCACTAGTCTTTCGAAAATTTTAGATAAAACACAAAGCTTTGAGATTGGCCTGTAATTATCTAATAAAGTGGGGTCTCCCCCTTTTAATAAGGGAACAACAAACACTGATTTCCACATTTTTGGAATAACACCAGTATCTAGTGACAGATTGAAAAGATAAGTTAAAGGGGGCGTAACAATATCAACTGCTAATTTTAAATACATAGGTTCCACACAATCAGGGCCTGGTGACTTATTTATATCAAGTGATTTAAGTGCTTTATGGACATCAAAACTCATGATATGTTCAAAAATGAACTCCTTTTTAAAATAACTTTCTGCGCTAACAAAATCACATTTTCAGCGTATAAGATTTTGTGACTCAAACAATGACCCAGCGGCAATAAAATGCTTATTAAAATAATTAAGCATTTGCTCTCTGTCAGAAATCATGGTGGAATCCGCATTTATACATGAAGGAAAATTAGAGGAATTCTTGTTACCCGTTATGCACTTTATATTGTATGTACTGCCAAAAGGTCTTGGGATTATTTAAATTTGTTGTAGTTTTCACAATAAAATAATCAGCTTTAGCTTTCCTAATAGCGACTGTACATTTATTTGGAAGCTTTCTAAAACGAGTCCAGTCCGGACCTAAATCAGATTGCTTAGCTTTTGCCCAAGCAGCATCCCGCTCACGTATAAGAACCGACAATGCAGCGGGAAACCAAGGGTTATCCCTGCCTTTAACTCTAAATTTCTTAAATGGTGCATGCCTGTTTACAATCAGTGTAAAACCATCATAAAAATGATATGTATCAATTCTGAAATATTTTGGTATCAATCCTGAAATTCCTTCGGTTGATTAGTGCTTGTATTGCGCAAAAGCGCATGCACCACTGATCTATGGCGTGCTGTGCACACATATAGCGGCTATCAAATAGCTTGCGAGTACCAAATTGACTTGTATTTCGAGGCTTATTGTGCTTAAATGGTCATATACACACATTATGTCAAAATACCCATCTTGCTGAGTATTCAGGTAAATACAGTCAGTTTTGCAACATAAATAGTTGAGAGAAAATGCATGTTGTGTAACAGTATATTGGCAACCCTCTACAATGTGAGTAAATCACTCACAGATACTACTAAATCTTTACTCTGGGCGACTAAATAATGTCTATCATTAATAATAATAAATTCTTAGATTTAGAGTGAGTGTGTTAGAGGCTAATGCCTATTTCAGACTGTACGATTTTCAAACTCGTCGGATCACTGCTCTTTTCACACTGCATGAATATCTGGGGTATCATTCAGATGCTCCTGTGTTCACACTGCACGATGTATTGGCGACAGGGGGTTTCACATTGCATGACTGTACAAGAGGAAGAATTGGTGACAACTCTGTCCCGTCCACAAATTACGTTTCACAACCAAACACACGCGAGAAGTGACAAGGAAACAACGTGAGATTTCGTGTGCGTCATACTTCTCACTCGAGACTGGAATTGTTATTAACAATATAGACTGCAGAAAGCTTGCGATCCAAATTGTCTGTGTGCTGATTTGCAGCGAAAATAAGAAAAAAAATTTAATTGAAGAATGGTTGGGGAGATGCAAGGACAAATGTTTGTGCTTTGTTTCTGTTTGATATAATTATAAATACATCTATTAAAATATGGATATACTGGTCCATAACTCCTCCCAGAAGTTCCCGCTGCCCCGTATCTTGCTCTCTCATTGACGATTGTTTGGCAGGCTGAGGGGCGGAGATGGGCTGTGCCGCCTTCCTGCGACCCCTCCGCGCTTCGGCCCAAGTGAAGTCTGCTGCTTGGGCTGAGCGGGAGCTGCAGGAGTGCGGCCTCGGCGGGAAGCAGAATGAATGTGCTTGATCACCTTCTGGTTCTGCTTTTGGGCGGCCAAGGACTGTTGGGCAAAGTCCTCGACCGCATCGCAGAAGAGCCCAGCCTGGGATATGGGGGAGTTGAGGAAACAGGTTCTCTCAGCTCCCGCATATCGGCCAGGTTGAGCCATGAATGGCGTTCCTGGACCACACATGTGGCCATCACCTGGCCCAGAGAATGCGCAGTGAACTTTGTCTCCCGTAGGGTGAGGTCGATAGTAGTGTGCCTGAGCACCTACTTATTTTCTCATGATAGTGGAAGAGAACCTGCGGGCCTTGGAGGGGTGCTTAGGGTCACCGTGCCAGGTGGAAGCTCTCTGCGGACACAGTTACATTGCAACCGAGAATTCCACCGGAGGGACCCCAGTGTACCCTTTGGCCGCCGTCCCGTCAAGGACAGAGAATACGGAGGAACCCGCCGGGCCGCGAAATGTCAAAGGAGACTTCCACTACCTGGTGACCTGGTGATGCGCTGCTCCCAGGAACCAATCGTCGAGCCTTGAGCGCTTGGGAGAGGGCAGAGGATGCCACTCGGGCAACACTGGCACCCCCGAAGGAGGCAGCACAGCCGCATCCTCATCTTCAAAGGACTCAAGTCAGAGCCCCGAATTATACGCTGGGTCCCAGAGAGGAACCAGGCTCATCCAGAAGCTCCATGGCTTGCGGTGCGGAGGGGGGCGTGGCCCGAGGAAGACTCGTCAGGTTGTTCCACCATAACCCTCGGATCACCCTGGTCACCAGCCAAAGTATTGTCTCATGAGGAGGAAATAGATTGGGGTGCCGCAGAGGGGACTCTACCTCCAAGGAGGTTATTGAATCTTGATCTAAGCATCACAATGGCCATGTTCCCACAGTGGGAAAATTAATCATCCACGAGTGCTGCCTACTTGTGATTAAAGCCCAAACACGCGAGACCGCGATCCTGGCCGTCAGGTGGATGGATCATGCGCCCACAACCAGAAACACACGAGCGAGACATCTTGAAAAAGACGTGCCTGTGCAGTGCCGAAGCGTCCAGGGGAGAACACGAGCCACTTGGGGACACTACATTTTCAACTAAATATCCAAATAAACTTAATTACTGATCTGCCCACATTGTCACTATATGATAATTGAAATGAGCTAAGTGACATCACCGTTTTCTCCAGAGTGGCTGTACAGCCGAATCAAATTCTGTTGCATTAATTTCCTGTTTTACACTGTGAAGCTGCTTTGAAACAATCTGCTTTGTAAAAAGCGCTACAGTGTATATAAATAAAGTTGACTTGAAGAGCTGTGTGCAAAGTCACTGCACGGACAAGCAGCAGAACTGTGAAACATGCCTTCATACCAACACCGCCATAGAGAGGGACTCGTTGCTCAAATGAAGGCAAAGAGAAGCACATAAACACTTTGGCTTCAAAGCAGGAACATAATATGAGATTGCACTCGCGGCTCCTTATATACCCACTCGGGTGGGCAGAGTTCGCGATGCAAATTCCGCAGACCCATGGTATTTAACATACCATTGGCTTGTTTTCTAATACTCGAAGGTGATATGCTTATAAGCGAAACCCTCATTCTGTCAGTCTTTGACGTAACTCGGAGTGACTGACTGAAAGGGAACAACTTACATTTGTGTGGTTTTTCCAGACGTTGCGTTTATAATCACTGTTTTATATCCTCCTATTGAAACAACAACCACGACTATCGGAGCCGGAAACGCTGAAAAAAACAGAACATTTTCATTACTTTGAATAAAATAAACTTTAACTTAAAACAAAATATCAAAAAGGTTTTTTATTTCAGCTACCTTCCAATGAAACATTTCTCATATTAATTTAATTTAACTTAATGTACTTAAATTACTAAAATTCATATTGAAATACCACGTAATGAAGACAAGCTGCTCGAGTAAAGGTCAAAAACATCATAAAAGTATCATAACAGTAGTTCATAAGACTAGTGCGAAGTATATTTTCTTTTTCAGGTGAACCTGAGTTTATAGTCTGACTTGCTGATTTTTGTTTAAAAAAGTATTTCTTAAGGCAACAGTATAACAGGTGTTTTGTTCATATAACTCACTCCAGCCGCACACGATGATCTTCCTCATGTAGTTTGTGATGGTGACGTTCTGTCTGATGAGCCATAAGTACATATGAAGAGCTTGAATGAAGAACCAGCTGAATGTAGCCAGCATGGAGTAATGCATGAGCAGCGCTATGAAGACGCACGCAGCCTTGTCTTCTGTGTTGGCCACGCTCTCGTTTGACAGAAAGGATAAATTCAGGAGAAACAAAGCCACAAACATGTTCATCAAGATCTTCGTGGCCTGGTTTGATTTGGCTTTCCTGTTCAAATATATAACAACCTGTATTTTATACATGAGTTTATGCACTTAGCAGACGCTTTTATCCAAAAGATGAACAAAAAACTCACAGTAACTATGTTATATTTTAAGATACTCTACCGTAAGAGGAAATGCATGAACAGAGCGATGGACAGAAAAAACATGGAGATGCCGCAGCCGATAGACGTGATTAAGCTCAATGATTCCACATACGGTGCTGTAATGTTTTCATTTACATCTGGAGGAAACTGAGAGATCAGAGAGAACACAACAGAAACAACTATTTTAAAACCCTTAGTTGTTTGTTAGCAAGAATCAGATCTTAAAATTTTAAATGCATTTATCTGTTAAGTTTCTTTAGTCATCTTGTACAAGTTCGCTAGAATATAGACGTAGACCCGGTCCTGCAGATTTATGTTATACAACATTAGGAAGATTAGACCCTTCCTATCAGAGCAGGCCACATAACTCCTGGTCCAAGCTCTTGTTCTCTCCAGACTGGACTACTGTAATGCTCTTCTAGCGGGCCTTCCGGCATGCACTATCAAACCCTTGCAACTGATCCAGAATGCAGCGGCGAGGGTGGTCTTTAACGAGCCGAAGAGAGCGCACGTCACACCTCTCTTCATCAGTCTCCACTGGCTGCCAATAGCCGCTCGCATCAAATTCAAGACACTGGTGCTCGCCTTCAAAGCAACCACTGGCTCTGCACCAATATACCTAAACTCGCTTGTTCAGACTTACACACCCTCCAGGAGCTTACGTTCTGCCAGTGAACGACACCTGGTGGAATGACCTGCCTATCTCAATCCGAGCAGCCGAGTTTGTAGCCATTTTCAAAAAACAGCTAAAGACACATCTCTTCCAGCAGCACCTGACCAATCAAGAATAGCACTTAACATTCTATTCATTTTCTGTCTGTCTTAATTTATAAAAAAAAAAAAAAATAAAAAAAAAGTTCTGTCCTGTGTGTTCTGTGCTAGATTAAAGGGGCTATATGCGTTTTTCTGAAATTTAAACTCGCGACTGACACCTGTGGCCAAAAAACAGAACTGCTCTTAATTTCTGCTCGCTGTCGCAGAGCGCGCTCGTACGTGTACACTTCACAAGTCATCTGCTGCAAGGAGGTCAACATTATGTTTACAGAGGTAAGAACAGTCAAATACATATATTGTTTGAGATAAGTGTTCTCTTATCAAAACGTCAAACGTGTAGCTGACAAACTACACAAAAAATTAATACATTAAATAAATAAATAAACCCATTTCGCCATTGGCATACACGCTGATGAAGGGCGCACAAATCTGAGCACTGTCCTTGACGACTGAGCACTGTCCTTGACCACTTATTATAGACAAGTAGCTTACTATCACCAAGTATGAAAGACACATATACATAATACTATTTAGCAATATTTATTGACTACATGTCTTATGTGAAATAAAATGCATCACACTTTACATCTTCATTTACCTCTTATTTTTTGTTAAGATATAGAAACAACAAACAATATAATGTAGCTTTACATGGCTATATAATAAATAATCCATCAGTTTTATATAGCGCTTTTCTAGTCACCCAAAAAGACTTTACATTACTGATGCACTATTCATATTTATTTTTGTTTATATATATATATATATATATATATATATATATATATATATATATATATAAATAAAATATATATAAAATTCTAAATCTTATCTTGATGCATCATTTCTGTGAGCAATTGTGTACTTAGCTGAATGTCATACAGAACATGAAATGAAAATTGGCTCTAATTACTAATTAGTATTCCCAACACAGATCTGAGCTCCCTCCAAGGCTCAAATGCGAAGCCGATGTTCACTCTAGTCCTTGCAATGCGCCGGTCTCTCTCAATCTTCGACCTTTTTTGGCCACTTGTCAGGGGTTTAACTTTTTTAGTCTTCTGTGGAGTTACTGTTGGTGTCCGAGTTGTCCTGGGTCTCTTCTGTGTATTCGTTAAATCCATTGCACTGCTTGCTGACTAGCGGTGGTGGCAGAGTGATCTGAAACGTTTAACATGAACGCGCTTGACGTCACATCCGCAGACAGCGCGGGAAAAGACGACCCGTCAGAAAATATGAAAAATAGGATACAGGCTTATAGGTGCACCCACTGTGAGCGGACAAGGTGTCAGTATGCTCATCAGGAGATGTTTGAGTCATAAATGGTAAAATAAAAAGGCTATAGTTACGTTTATTTTGGGGAAAAAGTTGCATATAGCCCCTTTAACTGAGACTTGTTACAGCACTTGCATACTGTTGCCCTTGACTGTTCGAGTTGCTTCTATTGCTCTAATTTGTAAGTCGCTTTGGATAAAAGCGTCTGCTAAATGACTAAATGTAAATGTAAAATGGACTAATGGACTCTGATATTGAATTCATGGGGTCTTTAAATGAAGCCGTAGGCAAGTGTTTTTTCTGATTACTCAGTTTGCTGGATTTGCTCAGCGTATTACACGCTAACAAATGGATACATTTCGATTCTGTAGTTATTTTTCTATTTATAATTTTACTGGTTAAGATAATTGTATTTGAATTATAACAAGGGCTGTTTTTGCCGCCCGCCCACACTCAATTGTTATTGCTATTGCTGGATATTCGCACTACTAGTGAGTTCTAGTTTCGCTTTTGAGCTGAGCCATTGACAGGCTTTTCCCTTGATTGTTTGGGCGAATTACAAAAGCGTCCTCACCTGTTCTGACTGTAGTGATTAGCATCTATTTAATATGCTTGTTAACGCTGGTGCGTCAGCGGGAGTAAAGACCGAGTCAGGTAAAGACATCGACTCTACTCTGCTCGACTCCACTCGAGCAAGGACACCGACAAGGCACTTGAGTATAGCTTTCCTTCTACTTTGTCCACTTTTGTGTTTTGCTTGTTTTCATCTGTTTATTTCTCTGACCCGTATTCACAATGTGCTTCCAAATCTCTACTATTACCACATACACCCGTAAGTCACGCTCAGTACATTCTAGACGCCGTAATCCTAATAATCTGCATAATGTACCCATTTCTTCTGCTACATTAATGTCCATTCCAATTGGTCTCTGGAATTGCCAGTCTGCTGTAAACAAAGCAGACTTTATTTTATCTATTTCCACTCATTCACATCTCAGTCTCATGGCTCTAACTGAAACCTGGATCAAACAAGAAGACACTGCCACTCCTGCAGCTCTCTCAAATAATTTCACTTTTTCACACACTCCTCGCCCGATTGGGAGGGGTGGAGGGACTGGTCTGCTCATCTCAAATGATTGGAAATTTGAGCCCATTCCTTCTCTATCTGCCAACTGCTCATCTGAATCACACTCAATCACAATCACTCACCTTGCTAAAATCCATGTTGTAGTTATTTATCGCCCTCCAGGTCAACTGGGTAACTTCTTGGAGGAATTGGATATGTTACTCTCTCACTTCCCCGAGGATGCCACTCCTCTGGTACTGCTCGGTGACTTCAACGTCCACCTTGATAAACCCCAGGCTGCAGACTTCACCACTCTTCTGACCTCATTTGAACTTAAACGAGTATCTACTACAGCTACTCACAAATGGTAACCATTTGGACCTTATCTACACACGCTACTGCTCCACAGACGACACTTTAGTTACTCCATTGCACACCTCAGATCACTTTCTCATCACTCTTAACCTCCTACTGACTCCTGACACAACACACACTCCTCCCCAGATCACCTTTTGGCGTAATCTACGCTCGCTCTCTCCCTCCCGTCTATCCACTATGGTTTCATCCTCACTCCCTCCATCTGCTCAGTTCTCAGCTCTGGACACTAACAGTGCTACTGACACTCGTTGCTCCACTCTAACATCTTGCTTAGACAACGTCTGTCCCGTTTCATCCAGGCCAGCCCGCACCACCCCCTCTGCCCCCTGGTCTGATGTTCTCTGCGAACATCGCTCTGGACTCCGGGCGGCAGAGAGGAAGTGGCGCAAAACTAAAAACACTACTGACCTAACCCTGTATCAGTCTCTCCTCGCTTCTTTCTCTACTAACGTCTCCACTGCTAAAACTACATACTACCACAACAAAATCAACAACTGCTCTGACTCTCGTGCACTTTTCCGAACATTCTCTTCGCTCCTTTGTCCCCCCCCCCCTCCTTCATCAACTCTTACAGCTGATGACTTTGCATCATTTTTCATAAACAAAACCTCCTCCATCAGCAGCCAATTCTCCACACCAAAAACCGACACGCACATCTCAACAACCATCACACATATGATCCCCTCCTTCTCTCTGCTCTCTGAAGCAGAGGTCTCCAAACTCATCCTTTCCAATCACCCTACTACCTGTCCGCTTGATCCTATCCCCACTCACCTCCTTCAGGCCATTTCTTCTTCTGTTACTCCTGCACTCACTCACATTGTCAACACCTCTCTTCACACCGGGACCTTCCCCACCGCATTTAAGCAGGCTCGGGTAACCCCACTGCTTAAGATCTGTCATTCAGAAACATGGCTTTCCCTATCACTGCTATACCGACGACACTCAACTCTACTTCTCATTTCAACCAGATGATCCCACGGTTGGTGTTCGTATCGCTGCCTGCCTAACATAACAGACATTTCTGCCTGGATGAAGGAACATCACCTGCAACTCAACCTTGCAAAGACAGAACTGCTTGTGGTCTCAGCCAACCCAGCACTTCATCACAATCTCTCCATTCAGCTAGGATCATCAACCATTACTCCGTCCAGGACAGCCAGGAATCTTGGAGTTGTGATTGATGATCAGCTGAAATTCACTGACCACATCACTGCAACATCCCGGTCCTGCAGATTTGCGTTATACAACATTAGGAAGATTAGACCCTTCCTATCAGAGCAGGCCACACAACTCCTGGTCCAAGCTCTTGTTCTCTCCAGACTGGACTACTGTAATGCTCTTCTAGTGGGCCTTCCGGCTTGCACTATCAAACCCTTGCAACTGATCCAGAATGCAGCGGCGAGGGTGGTCTTTAACGAGCCGAAGAGAGCGCACGTCACACCTCTCTTCATCAGTCTCCACTAGCTGCCAATAGCCGCTCGCATCAAATTCAAGACACTGGTGCTCGCCTTCAAAGCAACCACTGGCTCTGCACCAATATACCTAAACTCGCTTGTTCAGACTTACACACCCTCCAGAAGCTTACGTTCTGCCAGTGAACGACGCCTTGTGGTGCCATCCCAAAGAGGCATGAAATCACTCTCACAGACCTTTTCCTGGACCGCCCCCACCTGGTGGAATGACCTGCCTATCTCAATTCGAGCAGCCGAGTCTGTAGCCATTTTCAAAAAACAGCTAAAGACACATCTCTTCCAGCAGCACCTGACCAATCAAGAATAGCACTTAACATTCTATTCATTTTCTGTCTGTCTAATTTATATAAATAAATAAAAAATAAAAATAAAGTTCTGTCCTGTGTGTTCTGTGCTAGATTAACTGACACTTGTTACAGCACTTACATACTGTTGCCCTTGACTGTTCTAGCTGCTTCTATTGCTCTCATTTGTAAGTCGCTTTGGATAAAAGCGTCTGCTAAATGACTTAATGTAAATGTAAATTAAACTCTGAGAAGCTTCTCACCATCAGCACTGCAAAGAACGTCAGATGTGAACACGAGCACTTTATGGTGTTGTCAATTATTTCTGTCTCACAGCCGGACGTCGTCCATTCAAGATTTCCTTCAAAGAAAAGAGAGCAGCGATGTAAATATATAAAAGATTTAAATATTTAAAATAAATTGGGTTTGTTTGTGTTTAGGGTTGGGAATCCATAAGAAATGTTCCGGTTCGATTCTGCCTAAGATTCCATTTCTGATTCCATTTACTATTTTTTTAAAAAATTTTATAAAAATGTTTAGAAAAAATAAAGCATAATACTCAATCCTTTTTGTTTTTATTACTTACTGTCAAACAGAGCCATAACGTCAACAAATTCAACACATAGCATTTTATAATTTTTGCAAAGCTAAAATATTTTAATATATAACCCCTAACCTTTCTAACCTTTGCATGAATTTCTACCTGGTGAAGGAGCCGTGAAAGGTACAGTAGTTTTTAAAATCATTATGAATTATTTGATTTATGATTTTATAAAAATGTATAGTCAAAAAATATTGGTAATCATTAATTCATAAACCTTTACCAATTTAATGAATCTTAATTCATTTAAAAAATATTACAACAAAACACCAGGGGCCAGTTGCATAAACTTAGCCATTATGTTTAGACTGTGTCTTAAGAACTAATTTGACACACGAGCAATTAGTCAAGAGGTAATCAGTCTAACTTTTCTGATTCAAATTAGACCAATCTAACTTTAAATGTAACTGACTTTAAAAAGTTAAGAACAGTCTTGAAGAAAAACATAGACGACTAACTTTTAAGACTAGTCTAAGCAGTTTATGCAACCAGCCCCAGATGTTAACTGTATAAAAAGAATCTTGGTCATATTCCTTAAACATTGTAAATGATTTTATAATCATTATTCATATTATTAGTCTGAATCTTCGTATACAATAGTAATATATTTCTGTCATAACTTTTTCAAGGTAAACCAAACTTTTATTTTGGCAGGTTTGGCCTTTTGAGTTTCTGTGTGTATCTGATGATAGTTTTGTGCTCATGTCACCATATAGAGAGACGGCATTCGCTGAAAACTCAAACGTGCTTCATTCACACAGAGACACGCAGAACATGCAGACTTCATATTGAAAGTCTTTTTAAGATTTAATACTCACAGACTCGTCCAATTTTATTCATTATGGAACCCCAATTTTGATTTATTCATCCCAAATTTGCCAAATTCTGTAACATTCCCAAGTTGTACAGTCAATCCCATTTTTATATATTTTTATTGGATTCTGTAATTCCATTCATGTCGTGGAAATCACAGTGTCCTACTATCAAAGCAGCACACAGTGCACCACAACTGCTTTTTCGTAAATAAAAGTTTTTTTTATGGTTTTGGATAAAAAACGTTTCTCTACTATTTATGGAAACCAATCAATGCAGCCATAACTGAATTTACCTTTGCCATCCCAAGAACTGCAGGACGGCTCACCGACCTGTAAGAACACGTTTGATTATTATTTTTCTTTCACAGTGTCTGGTCATTATAACGAAATAAGATTTACAACAAAACCTTCATTACCAGATCTTCCTGTGTAATGAACATCTCTATATTGTCGGTAAGGTTGGAGATTTTGGCGCCCATCGTTATTCCATAAACCTCATCGTTCAAAACAGTGTAATTTTTAGTTTCATTCTAAATAAGAAGCCATACAAGAATAAAAGCAATCATTAATCAAATATAAACATGTGTAAATAACATGGATCAAAAATTTTTGTTAAAGAAATCAAAAACATTACCTTCTTTCCCATGTTTTTGAACCGTAAAACTTCAACAAATGCACTTCCATTGTTTTCCAGTCGTGATTGATCAAACGCTTCACTGGAAATCGTTAAGGACCAGGGAAAGGCTGTGCTCAGGTCACTTTGACAGTCAAGAATCTGTGAAAAGAAGAATTATCATTGATATATAAAGAGTCTTACTCAGATGGGCATGTGTTTATGTTTCTCATGCCTTACGTATATCATGTTCTGCTCTATAGAGTAGCATGCGTCTTCAGTTTCTGTGTTCTCTGCTTGTATTTGGAGAATACCTATAATATCCCCCATCACAATCGCTGAACTGTTTGTGTTGTTTTTTTTCATCCGCTCCACCAGAGACTTCAGTTGGTCCAAGGCAACACTGCAAAACAGGCTTAATCACTCTAATACAGTTTTTAATTTTAAAAGTATAATTAAAAAAAATAATCTTACGATGCATTTGAGGGAACAATAAACCTATCCTTGTCTTTTAGACCAGCTTCTGAAGTTAGATTGTAAGTTGTCTCGGGTGGTTTAATACTGGCAGTTTTGTTCTTTTGAATGTTAGGTGTCTTATCGCAGGTCACACAACTCCATTCATTCCCGTTTGAACGCAGGATGTATTTGCTTCCTACAATAACTTCAGCAGACAGAAATAAAGTCACTTTATATTCTGCTGAGATTTATGTATGACATGCAGCAAAAGAAACAACTAATGAAAAAGTATCTAATTAATCTTAAGACACAGACTTACCACTGCATGTAACATTGTCATATGTAGCTGTTTTACACATCTTCTTAGGTTTAACAGTAGGGATTTCCTTACAACCTCAAGAGACCATGACAACATAATAATTCAACAAATTATCAAATAATACTGTAGCTGTATGAGTTAAAAGCAATAATACTTCTGCATTGAATAGCCATCAGAGACAATTCGGAAAGTAATTAAGGATAGAAAATTGATTAGATAGACTGTAGTGTCGCCCAAGATAATTTACATGTCTGACCACAGATAGTAGATTAGTAGATCTGACTAATGTCAGATGGGAGGAGTGTTGGGACAGTAGGTGTTTTGATAACAGTCTGTATGTGTGTGTTTGACTTATGAGATCTGCACAGACCAAACTTGCACGTCTTAATGGCATACATTACTCATTAAATAATAAAAAAAAATATCTAATACATGTTGGCCACAATTATACACTCACCTAAAGGATTATTAGGAACACCTGTTCAATTTCTCATTAATGCAATTATCTAATCAACCAATCACATGCCAGTTGCTTCAATGCATTTAGGGGTGTGGTCCTGGTCAAGACAATCTCCTGAACTCCAAACTGAATGTCTGAATGGGAAAGAAAGGTGATTTAAGCAATTTTGAGCGTGGCATGGTTGTTGGTGCCAGACGGGCCGGTCTGAGTATTTCACAATCTGCTCAGTTACTGGGATCACAACCATTTCTAGGGTTTACAAAGAATGGTGTGAAAAGGGAAACACATCCAGTATGCGGCAGTCCTGTGGGCCAAAATGCCTTGTTGATGCTAGAGGTCAGAGGAGAATGGGCCGACTGATTCAAGCTGATAGAAGAGCAACTTTGACTGAAATAACCACTCGTTACAACCGAGGTATGCAGCAAAGCATTTGTGAAGCCACAACACGCACAACCTTGAGGCGGATGGGCTACAACAGCAGAAGACCCCACCGGGTACCACTCATCTCCACTAAAAATAGGAAAAAGAGGCTACAATTTGCACCAGCTCATCAAAATTGGACAGTTGAAGACTGGAAAAATGTTGCCTGGTCTGATGAGTCTGGATTTCTGTTGAGACATTCAGATGGTAGAGTCAGAATTTGGCGTAAACAGAATGAGAACATGGATCCATCATGCCTTGTTACCACTGTGCAGGCTGGTGGTGGTGGTGTAATGGTGTGGGGGATGTTTTCTTGGCACACTTTAGGCCCCTTAGTGCCAATTGGGCATGGTTTAAATGCCCCGGCCTACCTGAGCATTGTTTCTGACCATGTCCATCCCTTTATGACCACCATGTCCCCATCCTCTGATGGCTACTTCCAGCAGGATAATGTCACAAAGCTTGAATCATTTCAAATTGGTTTCTTGAACATGACAATGAGTTCACTGGACTAAAATGGCCCCCACAGTCACCAGATCTCAACCCAATAGAGCATCTTTGGGATGTGATGGAACGGGAGCTTCGTGCCCTGGATGTGCATCCCACAAATCTCCATCAACTGCAAGATGCTATCCTATCAATATGGGCCAACATTTCTAAAGAATGCTTTCAGCTCCTTGTTGAATCAATGCCACGTAGAATTAAGGCGGTTCTGAAGGCGAAAGGGGGTCAAACACAGTATTAGTATGGTGTTCCTAATAATCCTTTAGGTGAGTGTATATACCTCTAGAAATTCTTATGATTAAAATATCTTTGAATTGCAGAAAATAGTTGAGTCTTCGTGTCAGAAACCTAAAAAATTATCAAACACACACGCCCCCAGCGTTTGAGAGCAGAGAATGCTGCTTATTTTGTCAAGATTTTGATAAGCTATTTTATGTACTTGGCAGATTTGTTTAATGATTCAAATTTGGCTGGGTGGTTAATAACACATTTGTCTATGGTGTGACAAACTCAGAACACATATTTAATTTTGATTTTACAGGGACTTTTAAGATCTTCTAGTGCAGGATTGTTAGTCACATTTAACATTTAGTCTGCTCAATATGAGTGCCAGGTCTTTGTGTTGTGGCTCCCAGGTTGTGGAATGCTCTTCCTCAAAACATTCGTCAAACATCCTCCCTTCTTTCAAAAACCTCTTAAAAACACGTTTTTTCTCATTACTCTTTGTCATGGGAACATGCAAGGGTAACCAAGACTCACCTGCAGAGACTAATTAACATTAAAAACTATAAAGATCTACAAAAAATGGCACAAGAAATAACACAAAGGTCCTCACACAAGAGACAGGCTGGGATCATAACACTTGTTATGGTTATGTTATTTGTTTGTATTTCTCTATTTATTTGCGTTCCTCAGACCTGTTTGTATCCCTAACCTAACTTTGTAAGTGACCTCTGTATATTACTCTTCAGCCCTTGGTATGTGTATTGTGCTTTGTTATGGATGTGTATTTGGATCTGTTCCTCTAACCTATCTTTGTAAAGTAACCATGGGTTTTTGGTAAGGTGCTAAATAAATAAAATAAAATAATAATAATATAAAATAAAACACACAAAAGCACTAGATATAGGCCTAGTATATATCCTTACAGGCTCATTCCCACTGGCCTGGTAAATAAGCATTGTCCTGTCCAAATTGAAGACACTTTTAAAAGTGGACAAAATCTTACCTTTGTTTGGGTTTCCAGTCGAGGTGCAGACAGGGGTGCAGACTTTGTTGTTACATTTGCAAGTTTGTGCTAATAATCCAGCAAAAGCAAATCCAGCAATATTACAAATCTCATTAAATATGAACAGTTTAAAATAGTCTGTGGTTTTATCATAAACTGCTCTTCCAAACTCAAACACATTAAAGGGCTTAGAAGAAAATTAATACATCTAAGACAAACAGTTTGAATTGAATTTTGGTTTGCATTGATTGACCAACAGTGGTGACATCATCATCACTGATAACAATGATCAATTAGGACAGCACTGATTTCTGAAAAATACATTTGTACTTTTGATTTGTGTGTGTGTGTTAGGGCTGTCAACGAATATTCTAAATTCGAATATATATTCGAATAGTAAAAAAAAAAAAATAGAATTTCGATGGTGAAAATTAATATTCTAATTAAAAAAAATATTTAAAAAACGCCCGCGGTAGTAGAGGCGTGGCTGTCTTCACACTGCACGCGCAAGCAGTGCGTTGACAGGGCAGGAGGTGCGTGTGGAGAGCGGGAGGCGCGCATTCACACTGGCAATGTTTGTCTCGTGCAGCTGAACCGCAGCTCGTGTATTGCAAATACAGACAAATATTGTCCATTATGTCACATTTTCTGGTCTTCTCCTCCGACCCCTGTCTGTCTCGTGCTTTGATTTATGATGGGCAGCATATATCTGCTGCAAAGGACTCCTCTCACCCAGCCCACAGACTGTTTTCTCTCCTGCCCTCTGGCAGGCGTTTCAGGATCCTCCGGACCAGGACCAGCAGACTAAAGAACAGTTTTTCCCCCAGAGCTGTATCTTTACTGAACTCAAACCCCCGTTGATCCACTTCCCTCATATACTGCTAACTCTCCTCTCCTACCTCACATCAGTCTTATTTGCACTACTGGAATGTTAATTTGCACTACAACTGTTTATTACAGTAACAACTGTTTACATATGCATTCTGCACTACCATATCTCATTTGCACTGCCGACTGTATTTATAGTACCAACTGTTTACATTAGCATTTTGCACCGTACTTCTAACTGTAATATGCAATCACTTTTCACAGCAATTTTACACTTTTTTTTCGGATAGCTTCTGTCCATACTTCATTGCACTACCTTTATCCACTGCTATTCCTCATCTTAGCCTAAAATATTGTATACCTTAATCTGTAAATTTCTGTTTATAGTAATAGCCAGCTGGATATTATATTCATAGTACATATTCACCCGTAAATTCTGTTTATAGTAACAACCATCTCTCTATCTATATATATATATATATAGACTCGGCGTGGAAACGATCACAGCACTGCTGCTTCTGCTCCTGCGACACGCTGCCACGCCGCCTCTGCGTGCGGTGTGAATGCTCTAATCTGTTAACATGGGCGCCGGAAAAAATACGCGTTTACGCTCTGCTAACGCTTGCAGTGTGAAACCATCACTGCTGAAAGTTGACAGCGTCTTGCATGATGGAAGATGGCAGAAAGTGCAGAGCCCAACTCGACCGCAGCAGAGAAAGCGATTTTAACCCCCCAAAGTCTAAAACGCTAAACAGTCACATCTTGACACTTGCTTTGCATCGCCCGCCACAAGCTCTTTGTCTGCAACACGACAAGAGGCCATAACGGAGAAATTAATTTAGTTCATTTGTAAGGACATGAGAGCGATCAGTGTCGTGGATGGGGCAGGCTTCAGGGAGTTCTGTCGAGCAATGGAACCGAGGTACCATAACCTTGACATTACTAAAGTGTAGGCTACTGTACTGACTGAAGAGATGATGCATGAATAAAGGATAAATGCACTGCTTCCACTGGTTTGATTATTTACCGTTTCATGTCAAGGAAAAGTTCCATGTTTACCACAGCACAGCTCGCTCGGAGCGTTCAATATGCTGTAAAACTTCAATTAATATTTGTTTCAATCACTGAATGAAGCTGCTATATTTGGGACAAGAGTCGCGACCTTAAATTGCCTGCACAAAACTCTTGATCAGCTCTCAAAATGTGTTTGTTCATTTAAACCGTTATGAGCAGAGAGCGTGAGGGCGAGAGAGAGTGAGGTCCGCGGTCTTGGCCATTAGTTGATTTTGTAGGTAATGCGTTGTCAAATATGTTTAAACTTAAATAGACTACCTTTACAAGTAGTTATGTCTCTTTGTATTAATTTGTCCTGTTATTGACGTAATGCGCTTCTTTGACAAAATGCGCAACCAGATGTTCGAATAGTTCGAATATTCATGGTTTTTTTTTAGAGGGAATATTCGAACGTCATTTTTGAGCAATTTTGACAGCCCTACTTGAAAAACTGGACCTGAATGTAAATGAACACTGAAATTCTCAGTTAAAGCACAAATTAACATGTTTTTCATGTATGCAAATGAAGCGTGTGTCAGTAAGATTTACAGCCAATATCTGTTGAAAGGGAATTTTATCTGTTGTTTAGGGAATATTCGAACGTCATTTTTGAGGAATTTTGACAGCCCTAGTGTGTGTGTGTGTGTTAATTTAACTTAAGATGACACGCACCTGGTTTTGTGACTTGACATTTCAATTCATTTGGTAAAAACCACAGCTTTATGTCTTTACACGACTCATTCATTCTTATTTCATATCCCGCCGTATTATTTACCATGAAGAAACTGATCATTTTGTCCGTTTTTTTGCACTTTCCTGGAAACGTGGGAGAATATTTGATTATTTTTTTTTGTTATTGTTGTTTTGAACTCTCAAACAGTTAAAGATAAAATACACATGTTCTTACCTACAAACATTTGTTTTTTGACATTCACTGTGCACAAACGGTTTATCACTGTTTCACAAGCTGGTGGACAGCTCAGTGTGAGATCTGTAATAAATAATAAATCATTATAGTGAGTTTGGAACTTGATCTGTCAGTCATCACAAGAACATTCATCTAATAAATGTACAGTATTCCTACAGTCACGTTAGCCGTGTATATTTCACATCTACCTCTTTTACTTGATTCCCAGAAACATGAACCTGTCAAACCATCACCAACTATTTTTTTTTTTGAGTAGCCTGCACAAACAAAGACAACATTGAAAGCTATTACGGTATGTAATAATGTGTGACATAATGACAATTTACACATTTACAGTCATAATGTTGTTTTAAACAAAATCATGGAATGTGATTCGGTTTTTATTTAAATTTTTATAAGCGACATACTTATCTGTCCTGAAGCACAACAGACGATCATCAGCCACAGCAAATTCTGCTTTTGCCGAGACATAATTCCCAAAAACAGCCTGATAGAGCAGTTTGATTTCCTTTTCAACAGATATTGGCTGTAAATCTTAAATATCAAAGCATTTTCTTACATTCTTGAGATGAAAGTCCACAGTCGAAGAGGAGAGAGAGTTTCATCCGTTCACATATGAAGCCGTATGATTATGATCCGCAGCTCAGAGCCACTGAAACACTGACACGCTTCATTTGCATACTTGAAAATCATGTTTATTTGTGCTTTAACTGTGAATTTCAGTGTTCATTTACATTCAGGTCCAGTTGATCAAGTAGGGCTGTCAAAATTTCTCAAAAATGACGTTCGAATATTCCCTCTTAAAAAAACCATGAATATTCGAACTATTCGAACATCTGGTTGCGCATTTTGTCAATACATTACGTCAAAAACAGGACAAATTAATACAGAGAGACATAACTACTTGTATATGTAGTCTATTTAAGTTTAAACATATTTGACAACCTATTACTACACAAAAACAAGTAAATCAACTAATGGCCAAGACCGCGGACCTCACTCTCTCTCGCCCTCACCCTCACGCTCTTTGCTCATAACGGTTTAAATAAACACATTTTGAGAGCTGATCAAGAGTTTTGTGCAGGCAATTTTAGGTCGCGACTCTTGTCCCAAATATAGCAGCTTCATTCAGTGATTGAAACAAATATTAATTGAAGTTTTACAGCATATTGAACGCTCCGAGTGAGCTGTGCTGTGGTAAACATGGAACTTTTCCTTGACATGAAACGGTAAATAATCAAACCAGTGGAAGCAGTGCATTTATCCTTTATTCATGCATCATCTCTTCAGTCAGTACAGTAGTCTACACTTTAGTAATGTCAAGGTTATGGTACCTCGGTTCCATTGCTCGACAGAACTCCCTGAAGCCTGCCCCATCCACCACACTGATCGCTCTCATGTCCTTACAAATGAACTAAATTAATTTATCCGTTACGGCCTCTTGTCGTGTTGCAGACAAAGAGCTTGTGGCGGGCGATGCAAAGCAAGGGTGGTCCAGTTTGCACATACAAATTAGTTGCTTATATTTACAAAATGAGCCTACAAAACCATAAACAAGCCCGTTTAATAAAGAAAAGTTGAAAAAAGTGAAAACTCACGAAAGTGTTTAGTGAAATTAGGAAACATTTAAGAGATCTTAAATTTAGTTGTATAAGTTAACGTTACATTTCTACATACATTTTGTTCTCATGTCACAAATAATATCAAGGTTTATTTTGATCCGGTTTACATGATTCTTTTGTAGTGTGGTTTTCGGTGAAGTGTACTAAAATAAATATCGTCACCTGTGTATATTAGCCCACTTCTTCTCAACGCTTTTTCCTGATGGTTTATAGAACAATTACTTCGACTCGCCCTCCGTCGATTCAAAGAATAGCACAATGGCGAGCGCGTCAAGTATAAACGCCTTGTCCGCTTGGGGAGGAGCGCACGCAGTCAGCGGGGGCTCGCACTGCACTCGCAAAGCAGACAGCCACGCCTCTACTACCGCGGGCGTTTTTACATTTACATTTAGCAGACGCTTTTTTCCAAAGCGACTTACAACTTGGGGGTACATGAAGCGATTGGTCATGAAGATTCGAGAAGCGCAATGAAATCCTGAGACCGTGTACATTGCTCAGTGTAGCACAGGCTAGAGTAGGGAGGGAAGAAGAAAGAGAAAGAGGAGAGGAAAGTGTTGTTTTTTATTTTATTTTATGAGGTTAAGTGCTCACGGAAGAGCTGAGTTTTAAGTTGACTTTTGAATGATGTCAATGATTCTGCGTTTCGGATGGTGTTGGGAAGATCGTTCCACCAGCTGGGAACGTTGAATGAGAATGTTCTGGAAAGGGATTTTTTCCCCTTCTGTGATGGTACCACAAGCCGTCGTTCCTTTGCTGAGCGAAGGCTTCTGGTGGGGGTGTGGATTTGTAGAATGGAGTCAAAGTAAGTAGGAGCTGAGCGTGTGGTGGCTCTGTATGCAAGCGTCAGCGCCTTAAACTTGATGCGAGCAGCGAGTGGTAGCCAGTGCAGGGAGATGAAGAGAGGTGTGACGTGGGTCCTTTTGGGCTCGTTGAAGACAAGACGTGCTGCTGCATTCTGGATCATTCGAAGTGATTGGATCGCACAAGAGGGGAGTCCAACCAGAAGCGCATTGCAGTAGTCAAGTCTAGAAATAACCAGGGCCTGGACAAGAAGCTGTTGCATGCTCTGTTAGGAACGGTCTAATCTTCCTGATGTTATGGAGCGCAAACCGGCATGAGCGAGCTGTCTTAGAGATGTGTTCTCTGAAGGACAGCTGGTCATCAAATGTTACTCCAAGATTTCTGACTGACTTTGATGGGGAAATCAAGGATGTACCTAACTGGATGGTGAAGTCATGTTGTATGGTGGGACTGGGACTGTTTTTTTTCCATATATTCTTTTTTATTCGAATATTAATTTTCACCTTCGAAATTCGTTTTTTTTTAAACTACTCAAATATATATTTGAATTTAGAATATTCGTTGACAGCCCTATTATCAAGTCACATTTGTTCACAGAGAACTATGCAAGTGCACAATTTTATTTTATAATAGTAGAAACAATTCCAATGAAAGCATAACCTTTATTAGTGTTTATTAGACAATATTTAGATTATTTTGCTATAGTTAGATTTCCATACAGAAAATGTCAAGTTTTAACACTATTTAATGATATGTTGTTTGTCTTTCTTTCAATAAATTACACTTGTTGTGATATTTTGTCACTTGATGAATGATATTCACATATTTACACGTTTGATTGATTTTAATAAATGTTTTGGAGCCACCGAAAGTCCATCATGATTAAGAAATGTTATCTTCATTATAATCGCATGAGAGGCTGTCAGAGATATAACACATGAAATAATGCAGGAGCCATTAGCTGATTCTGACACAGGGTTTGCATGTCTTGCATTTTCCATAACCAAATATGTTCCATATCCGTGTGTGAAATTGAAGCTGTTTTATCAAATGAGCATGGAAATATCTGAATCCACAGTCATATGACTTTAGTTTTATCCTGAAGATGCAAATTTGTTTTCTATAAGAGGTTCAGAATTGTTTGTTGCTCTGACACTGTCACAAACACCGGTAAAGTTTCCACCAGTGGCCACCGGAGGTCTCACTCTCCGGAGTACTAAGGTTATTCGGACTTCATTTCCCAAGCAGCCACATTCTGGGACTGATTGCCACTCACCTGTTCCTCATCACACAGACTATTTATACCCTGGTTGCTCAGTCACTCATTGCGAAGTCTTGTTTGTCCCGGCTACATTTCTGAGCGTTGTTTTCCCTGTTATTACCTAGCCTGTGTTTTGATCCCTGCCTTGGACTCTCGTTTTTTCGACCCTGTGCTGCCAGTGTTGCCTCTTGATTACTGTTTGCCTGGACTTTGGATTCTGATTGTTTTCTGCCTGCCCTGACCCATTGCCTGTTATGACCACGCTCTCTGCCTGTCTCTGATACTACTGTTCTCCCTGGTCATTCGACACACACCTGTTTGTACACTGAGATTGTTTTACATTAATAAACTGCATATGGATCTAGGGGTGTAACGGTACAAAAAACTGACGGTTCGGTACATACCTCGGTTTTGAAGTCACGGTTCGGTACGGGTTCAGTACAGCAGTTTTACAAAATTGCTTTTTATTTATTTTTATTAAACAGTGGTTTACTGAAAGAAAAAAAAAGTGTCTGTCCTTAAATTAATTCAATTGTAACTAAAAGTTTATATTATTGATATTGTTGTAAAATATATAGGGAGCCCTTACTCATACATTAATATTAAAGGTTACAGAGCTCAAACTATTAGCCTAAATTCAGTTGCTATTTATTTTTACTTTAACACTCAAATAACATAGTACGCAAACATGTAAACTTCACATAAGGCAGTTTTTGCATTAAAGTACTAAACCTAATTATAAAATAGTTTTTTCTCCAATTTGTTGTTGAAATATAATAATTTAGCCTGGTTTATTTAAACATACATGAAGTAATTAAGACATCACTAACAGGTTAAGTAGAATATAAAGAGTATATAGGCTAATATAGTGCATATATTTAGTGAAAGAGTTGATTTCTCTAGTGAATACAATTATGTGGACACTGAAGGTAAATGTGATGCAAAATTACATTAAGTTTACAAGCAGTTATGTTGAGGTCTTTCCACCATTGAAACACTGATTGGGCGATTACACCACATATGATACCTATCAGTAAGTTGTAATGTATCCTCAACATACCTTCAGATGTTCATTCATGTTATTCTTTAGGAAGAGATGATCAATTCACAGATGATCGCATGGCCGCTTGAACTGACGCGCCTATACAGGGAGTGCAGAATTATTAGGCAAGTTGTATTTTTGAGGATTAATTTTACAACATTAATAATTAAACAACAACCATGTTGTCAATGAACACAAAAAACTCATTAATATCAAAGCTGAATATTTTTGGAAGTGGTTTTTAGTTTTAGCTATTTTAGGGGGATATCTGTGTGCAGGTGACTATTACTGTGCATAATTATTAGGCAACTTAACAAAAAACAAATTTATACCCATTTCAATTATTTATTTTTACCAGTGAAACCAATATAACATCTCAACATTCACAAATATACATTTCTGACATTCAAAAACCAAACAAAAACAAATCAGTGACCAATATAGCCACCTTTCTTTGCAAGGACACTCAAAAGCCTGCCATCCATGGATTCTGTCAGTGTTTTGATCTGTTCACCATCAACATTGCGTGCAGCAGCAACCACAGCCTCCCAGACACTGTTCAGAGAGGTGTACTGTTTTCCCTCCTTGTAAATCGCACATTTGATGATGGACCACAGGTTCTCAATGGGGTTCAGATCAGGTGAACAAGGAGGCCATATCATTAGATTTTCTTCTTTTATACCCTTTCTTGCCAGCCACGCTGTGGAGTACTTGGACGCGTGTGATGGAGCATTGTCCTGCATGAAAATCATGTTTTTCTTGAAGGATGCAGACTTCTTCCTGTACCACTGCTTGAGGAAGGTGTCTTCCAGAAACTGGCAGTAGGACTGGGAGTTGAGCTTGACTCCATCCTCAACCCGAAAAGGCCCCACAAGCTCATCTTTGATGATACCAGCCCAAACCAGTACTCCACCTCCACCTTGCTGGCGTCTGAGTCGGACTGGAGCTCTCTGCCCTTTACCTATCCAGCCACGGGCCCATCCATCTGGCCCATCAAGACTCACTCTCATTTCATCAGTCCATAAAACCTTAGAAAAATCAGTCTTGAGATATTTCTTGGCCCAGTCTTGACGTTTCAGCTTGTGTGTCTTGTTCAGTGGTGGTCGACTTTCTGCCTTTCTTACCTTGGCCATGTCTCTGAGTATTGCACACCTTGTGCTTTTGGGCACTCCAGTGATGTTGCAGCTCTGAAATATGGCCAAACTGGTGGCAAGTGGCATCTTGGCAGCTGCACGCTTGACTTTTCTCAGTTCACGGGCAGTTATTTTGCGCCTTGGTTTTTCCACACGCTTCTTGCGACCCTGTTGACTATTTTGAATGAAACGCTTGATTGTTCGATGATCACGCTTCAGAAGCTTGGCTATTTTAAGACTGCTGCATCCCTCTGCAATATATCTCACTATTTTTGACTTTTCTGAGCCTGTCAAGTCCTTCTTTTGACCCATTTTGCCAAAGGAAAGGAAGTTGCCTAATAATTATGCACACCTGATATAGGGTGTTGATGTCATTAGACCACACCCCTTCTCATTACAGAGATGCACATCACCTAATATGCTTAATTGGTAGTAGGCTTTCCAGCCTATACAGCTTGGAGTAAGACAACATGCATAACGAGGATGATGTGGTCAAAATACTCATTTGCCTAATAATTCTGCACTCCCTGTACAGTGATCAGTCACGCCATATTAAAGTGCATCAAAACTGCATTTATCCTTTGAATTTCGTGATAAAATGGACTGAATACTTAATAGGTTTGTGTGTTCCGCGCTTTAAACAAGCCGACTGTTAACTGTTAAAGAATTGCACATGCATGCACCGAACCGAAAGCCCTGTACCGAAATGTTTCGGTACAAATACGTGTACTGTTACACCCCTATATGGATCCCAACCATCCTCGTTCTCATTACACATGCACATGTACAAACATGGATTATGACATTTAATGAATCTAGCATCACTAATATTCAGCACAATTCAATCCTCCCACAATAACAGACAGTTTCAGTAACGATCATCACAGATATTTGTTATTTGTTTTGAGTGATTTCAGTAAAGTTGGCCCTTTTTAGGATCATAATTTTATGTACACAGAGCCGTTGATAGAGGGGAGAAAGATGGTGACGATTCTCTGGGCAAATGGGCTTCAAATATGCGCCTAAACTCACACACACAAAAATGTCAAAAGGCCTTTTTTGGAGAGTATTAAACATACTGGGTTATATCTTAAAGGGGTGGTAAAACACATTCTTTCGAAGGCTTGATTGTGTTTGTGGGGTGCACTGTAACATGTATTCATGCTTCGTTTAAAAAAAAATTGCATTATTTTTCATATATTTTACCTTTATTCTACACTGCTCTGTCCCTCCTTGTAAAAACGGTCTGATGGTTTCCGGGTTCTATGAAGCCAGTCCCTCAAAAATACGCAATGGGCTCAAATTGGTTAGCTGGCCCAGTGTGTTGTGATTCGCTAACCGCCTAGTGCACGTTTGTCGGAAACGTCACGCCCCTTCCCTTTACCGGTAGCCTCAGGCTACTAGCCTGTGCTTTGGGTAGTACAATGGCGTCAATAAAAACCATACCAATTTGAGCCCGAATCAGACCCAGACAATTTTAGTGAAGATGATCGAGCAGAACCTGTTCAGTCCTCAAGAGTAAAGACTGTGGGTCTAAAGTGATCGCTACTGAATGGCACTGTTACTTTTGTATTTTTAGAACGATTATAGCCAAATATCTGTCGCAAGAACGAACACTAAACATTGGCTTTACTATAGTATCCAAATCAAACACAGAACCATGTTTAGCATGCCCGTAGATAAACAATACATAAAAGCTCTAATCAAAGAATCATTTACACTAATGCCAAGTTCGCTGTTGAGATTTTAAAGTTTGTAACGTTAGGTGTTTGTCGGATAACGTTAAGTATGAATGAGCATTTAACAAACTGGTTTGCAGAGCCAAATGAGTGTTGTCATCTGTGTACTTCCTTGCTACAACGTACAATTAACAATACGAACTATTACAGGAAAACACATCGATGAAAAAATAAATCATACTTACAGGTTGTGGCCCGTAAACAGTACCAGTACCATGTTGGGCCTTCCAACATGACAATGACCCGAAGCACACAGGCCAGGATAACCAAGGAGTGGCTCTGTAAGAAGCATATCAAGGTTCTGGCGTGGCCTAGCCAGTCTCCAGACCTAAACCCAATAGAGAATCTTTGGAGGGAGCTCAAACTCCGTGTTTCTCAGCGACAGGCCAGAAACCTGACTGATCTAGAGAAGATCTGTGTGGATGAGTGGGCCAAAATCCCTCCTGCAGTGCAAACCTGCTGAAAAACTACAGGAAACGTTTGACCTCTGTAATTGCAAACAAAGGCTACTGTACCAAATATTAACATTTATTTTCTCAGGTGTTCAAATACTTATTTGCAGCTGTATCATACAAATAAATAGTTAAAAAATCATACATTGTGATTTCTGGATTTTTTTTTTAGATTATGTCTCTCACAGTGGACATGCACCTACGATGACAATTTCAGACCCTCCATGATTTCTAAGTGGGAGAACTTGCAAAATAGCAGGGTGTTCAAATACTTATTTTCCTCACTGTATACAACACCGACCAACCGCCACATTCTACTTGTACAACGTCGACAGATGAAAACATTTTTTTACAGTCTATGTTGAAAACAAGCAGCATAATAACGGAACAAAATAAAACATGAGCCAGAGCAAATACTTTACATTGTATCGGCATTTTTATATAGAATCAATACAGAAAATGAGAAATGAGATGCCAGTAACACTTCCGTGGATTTTCTGTATCATAACAAGCAAAAATAAAAAAACCTGCTTTGGTGGACATGCGGCTTAAGACTATGCTGTATTATTTTACACTTTGATTATTTCGTTTTTTGTTGTAGGCTATTATCTGAATATCACTGAAAAACTTAAAACACTATTTAATTTGTATTTTCGTTCTGTTGTATTTATTTCTATTTATTTCTATTTGTATTAAAGGTCCCGTTCTTCGTGTTTTTTTTAAGCTTTGATTGTGTTTACAGTGTGCAATTTAACGTGTTCATGTTTCACGTGTAAAAAAACACAGTATTTTTCACACAATGTACTCATCTGTACACCGCTGTTCTCACTGTCCTAAAAACGGCTGATGAGTTCCTTTATTCTATGAAGTCCCTCCTTCAGAAATACGTAACGAGTTCTGATTGTGCCAGCGGTTCCTGTGTTGTGATTCGACAGCAGCTTAGCGCACGTGGAAAGGTCACGCCTCTTAACGGGAGATGTATGCGCTCAATGATCTCTACAGCGTCCCTGGGAAAGCCAAACAAAGGTGATTTGACTCCGGGATGAAAATAACACACTGAAACGCAGCACTTCCTTTTCTCCGCGACCGTCCTCTTCTCCACGTGGGACAGCAACAAGACCACGCCCCCTTTTTGGCGTATTCTTGTGGGCGGAGGTTAGTCTGTTCTACTGATGTCATTTATGAAGGAAGTACCAGGATGTAGTCCAAGCCGGCCGTTCGCTGTAGGCTTTGAAAGGGAACTTCTGTTAAATAAAATATCTCGCTTGGCATTGAACTTTGAGCTTTATAATTTTACAGGTATTATTTATGCTCTAACAGCAACATTACACACTAACTAAAGTTTGAACAGTGGGATCACGAAGAACGGGACCTTTAAAGGTTTCTTTGTTCTTATTGTATTACTGACTGTTTACTTGCCTTATTTAATTATTTTGAGGACCTTTTTCTTATATTAGTTAACCTTGTTGTTAGTGTTGGCTAAAGTATCAATAATTTTGAAATTTCACTGATATTTAATATGACTCAAATTGTGAAATACGATCATATCGCCCACCAATAACCATGTTAAATTATAATGGTTTTAATATTGACCAAACATAATCACAATTATGATTTGTTTTTGCCATAATCAAACCATTTAATTCAAGAAATTCAAGAAAATGTGATCAAATCTGAATGTATCATCAGTACTCCAGTCACATTATCCTTTAGAAATCATTCTCATATGATGATTTTATGCTCAAGAAACATGAATGATTATCAATTTTGGAAACAGTTGTGCTGGTTCATATTTTTGTGGAAACTGTGATGCATGTTATTTTAGGATTCTTTAATGAATAGAAAATTCAAAAGAACAGCATTTATCAGCAGTGTGTGTGACTGGAAGTTTTATAAAAACCATGACGAGTTATTTGTGTTCTTCAATGAACATTAAAAAACATCCACAACATTAAAGCAAATAAATCAAAAATCAACAGGTGAAATGCTCATTCAACTGGAGAGAGGAAGTTTATTAGTCGCTGAATCACAAGTATTGAGTCATATCTGGTTGTAATTGCAACTACATGTGTCGCACTGAGTCTGTGTTCAATAATCTCATTCACATCTCCAACTCCAGCCTCAGACTCAATTATGAGTTACACTGCACAATCTCACAGCGCCCTCTAGTGTTACACAAGCCTCTATCACTCTATCAGAAATACATATCAAATACAGAACTACTGATAACAAACCTGTAATAAGATACATATATAATAGCCTACCACTGATATATTTATATGTAGAAAGACAAAATCAAATAAAAGTGAATAAGTGTAGCTCTAAATCTGGTAAAATGTTGTAAAATACGTTCAAAACAAGTAAATATATTTATAGATATTTGGATTGGTCCTGTCTGATAGATACCCTACTGAAAGATAATAATGGCGGATCAGATCAGTGCATCCCTAAACTGCATTATAATTATTTGAAACAAAACCATTTTTACTTACATCTTTACAACCAATAGCCTACATCAAGAATGAAATAATGTTCATTGCACAATTTTAAACATTCAAAAGTCAAACAATATATATTTCATAACAAGGGTTGCAGTTACCCTGAACTTACAGATATGAGAAAATATATGATTTGTAAAGAGTAGCTTCCAGTGATGTTCATCTACGTGTTAAATTAACTTTTGTTTATAATGTGTTTAAAAGCTAATGATCCCACTTATGATCCCATTATGAGTTATTATTAAACACACAAATTAAACTGTACAGCATATTAAACACGACTAGTATTCTGACTTTCTACAGTTGATTTATCAGCTGAGAGACAACATGGGTTTCTGTCTTAATTCGGCTCATTATAAACATTATCCATGGCATTAGTTCTGGATTGAACGATGGTTGTGGTGGAGCTGGACCTTTCTGGATCATCAGAGAAACGACCTTCTATGTCTTTGTGAATGTAGTAGTAATACAGGAAGAGGAAAAACCCTGAGGAAAAAACAGAAAACTATTTCTACTAATTCTGCCAGCCTCAAATACATTTCACAGATTTAAATTTGTTTGCATGATTTTTAAACTGTAACCAAACTCCCATTATAAACCCTTATAATTAATAAAAAAATATAAGCATTCTAAACTAAACCAAGTGTAATGATGCATGTGATTGTTTCTCACCCTGAAACGCGTTCAACACAGTGAAGATGTAATATGAGGGAATGAGCATCGCTCCATAACTGAAGAACGCCACAGCCCACGTCAGGCCGAAGAGCAGGAACAAACTCAACACCATCATGAGCTGCTTTCTGAACATCTTTCTCTTGCCCTCAGGCGCTCTTATGTGTCGGGCTTGGACAATCTTAGTGACGATAGTGATGAAGATTCCAGTTGTGAAGATGAAGACTAAGGCGTAGTAGCCAATGTTCACTATGTAGTGAATTAAAGGATCTGTAATCCAGCACCTATAATTAGAAGAAAGTGAAATATAATTAAGACAATCAGAGGATCAAAGTATACTCAAAGTATAGTATACTATAAAGTATACTCCGGCCATCCATCAGGAGGGCTCGTGAATGTCCACCAGAAGCCAAAATTGTCTAGACCAGGGATGGGCAACTGGTGTCTTTAAATACTGGACCACTCGAATGATCCATTTGAAAAATTTGCGTTCAGATTATGATGTTAATACTAAATCAAACCAGGAGAGGTCGCTATTTCCTGCCAATTCCCGTATGAATTGCAGCGTAGGATGTGCACGCTAATGTGAAAGTTGACTAAAATTAGCAAAAATAAACAAAAAATGTACCATGATGATCTTTTTACCAAGTTTAAGGGGTCACCCATATCTTTAGTTTTTTTATTGGAAACAAAATCTGTAATGAAAGGTTTTAATGTAAATTGCCATTACAGCACTGCACTGCTCACAAAAGCCGTTTTTCCATCGTCGGGCTGAACGGTGAATGGTAATCACGGTTCCAGTTGTATTACCACTTGAGGCTGGAACGGTACAATTACAAACTGTTCTCGGACTGAAATTAACCAACTGTGCCGAACCGTGCAACTGGAATGTGTAGTGACGCCGCCACTCAGGATCGGTCTCTTGTCTGTTGCCTGGCTGTCGGTTTCTTCGTAGCTTTGCGAAACTTGCTATTTGAGTAACTTGAACACACATTAATAATACAATTTAAATAAATATATGATCTTCCTCCGTAACACAGTCGTGATTTACACTGCATATCGTGTGTAAAACAAGTCGTCAGTAATTCCAGTCTCACTTCCTGCTGAACTTACATAGGTTTGTAACTAATTTGCATAATGCCAGCCAGTGTTGTCAAAAATATTGATATTTTATATTAGGGATGTGACGAGACACTTAGAGCACGAGAACGAGATGATTTACAGTATTTTTAAATATATAAATTCTCAATGACAAAATTCATGACTGGAAAAATAGTCTAAGTTTAAGTAATCATCTTGTAATGAATGTCATTTTAGTTCTACTTTCTTAGCATGAATTATCATCTCTCCTCACATGAGTCTCTTCAGACCTTACTGTACATGAGCTTCCAGAACTTCTGACTGAGACCTCCTAATTGACCTCCTTTCCACAAGTTGAACATAGAAATGAAAAGAGGATAAATAACAAAAATCAATAACACAGTTTTTTAGTCTTAAGTGTAAACAACAAGTGCAACCATAATCAAAGTACTCTCAATATTCAAAGCGCAAACAGAGACCACAACAGAGAGCAAAGCTAAGAGAAGGTTACAACTACACAGCCCAGCCTAAGATATTCCTTCGATCCTATCGAATACCTTCGATATTGTATGTTGTCTAATTTGTGCGTATCAGGGAGCTTGCATTTTACTTTCGCTTTAGAATTTGCAAATGTGCATACTCTGTGTCTAGGGAGCAGTGGTGCTGAGTGCATATTCTACAAGATAAGACATTAATCATCAATATTGTGAGATCTCTTCACACCCTTATCTATACTGAAATATTTGAAATGGTTCCAATACTCCTTTTCTGCAGTAATATCGACATACTGATACCAGCTGCGCATTCTCTCTCTCTGCGAATTGAAACACACCTGCCTCCTCTCACTTACTTGTCTTTGCTGGTTGAATAGTGCTTGAAATGCGCAAAAGCGCGTGCACCACTGACCTATGGTACGCTGTGCACACAAAAAACCGCCTCTCATTCAGTATTCAGGTAAATACAGTCAGTTTTGGAGCGTAAATACACTCTTAAAAAAAAGGTTCTATATGGCGCCAAAAATGGTTCTTGGCTCGTAATCATAGGGGAACCTTTTAAGTGCTATATAGCACCAATTTTGGTGCTTCAGTGGTTCTTCAGAGGTTCTTCAGAGGTTCTTTGACTATGGTGCTATATATCACCGCTACCATATACAGAACATGTTAAGATATGGTGAAAAGTGGTTCCCCTATGATTACGACGAAGAACCATTTTTGGTGCCATATAGAACCTTTTTTTTTTTTTTTTGATATTGTGTAACAGGATATTGGATCCGTATGTTCGCTCTTAAAGTGACAGCAGCCTAATAAACCAGCTGCTGCGTTTGCAATTTGTTTATTTGTTCTTATTCTATTACTGACTGTTTACTTGTCTCTTTTTTTGTAAATCTAGTTCAGTGATTCAAATAAGGCCTCACTGTGCAGTATGTCAGCTATTATAACAAAATTATCCAAATTATCAATAAACTATTAAATAATTATCTGTATGGCGGTATACACGTCAGTTTTCCCTGTGGCATCAAAAATTTTATATATACCATTGAATCAAATATCTATAGTTTTCAAGGTATTGTATTGGAATTGGAAATTCCAGTATCGTGACAACACTAATGCCAGCCTATGGTCTTCATTGGCTGCCGGTGAACATCATCTCCTTTGCCCCGCCCTCAAACACTGTAGCTGTATCTGAGACTGGAAGAGTTTGTTTTGTTTTGTTAAAAAACACTGTTTTCTGCTGCCAAAGCAAATCCACTTTAATCAGATACGGTAAAACCAAGTGGCGACCTTCTGATCTCTCTCTTGAATCCAACACGGAAGTGACTTAAACTGCAATTCAACGACTGGCTCCAAAGGGAGTCAATCCCATAGACTTTACTGCAGAAAAAATGTTTACAGCCTGGTACAAAAAATGGTTTTGGTCTAATTTTGCCCTTTATGGAAACTTTGAGGGGGTGAATTTTATTATAACTCATCTGTTTAAAGTATATTAAGCCTTAAAGTTCTGCATAATTAAATGTGTGCCACTTGAGTGACAGGGGGATTGCGTGACATGGTGGAGCTAAGCGGGCGTGGTTTCAGCAAGCAGGCACCTCAGCTCCACCCACGTCCCGCCTCTTTACCCATTTTCGGTTTACCCGGGAGTGACGCTCTGCCAAGATGTTGATGGCTGGCTCCGTCCACTTTATGCTTTAAAAATGCTCTTCAGAAACTGACAGGTGACGTCACGGACACTATGTCAATTGTTTTATAAAGTCTATGGTTAAAACCCACGCCATTGTTACTGTTCATATCACTGTGTATCAAGAAAAAGCTGAAATTCAGATATGATAATGCGTGGTTTCTGAACAATCACAAAAGACTGGGCCATCTGACCAATCAGAGCAGGCTCTTGGAAAGGCGGGGTTTAGAGAGAGTGAATCCTTGATTGAACTGTTTTAGACACTGAGAGAAATGAGCTGATGCTGCAGTGGATATTATGAGACAAATAAAGGTTTTATGACCTTGGATGCATGTGAACCTGTTGTAGGAGATGCCAGAACAACTTACATTTGTGATGTTTTTCCAGACGTTGCGTTTATAATCACTGTTTTATATCCTCCTATTGAAACAACAGCTACGATTATTGGAGTCGGAAACACTGAAAACACACAGAGTTAAAAAAGTTAAAAACCATAAACTCTTTCATTACTGTATTTTCTTTTTCAGGTGAACTTGAGTTTACAGTCTGACTATAACAGGTGTTTTGTTCATATAACTCACTCCAGCCGCACACGATGATCTTCCTCATGTAGTTTGTGATGGTGACGTTCTGTCTGATGAGCCATAAGTACATATGAAGAGCTTGAATGAAGAACCAGGTGAATGTAGCCAGCATGGAGTAATGCATGAGCAGCGCTATGAAGACGCACGCAGCCTTGTCTTCTGTGTTGGCCACGCTCTCGTTTGACAAAAAGGATAAATTCAGGAGAAACAAAGCCACAAACATGTTCATCAAGATCTTCGTGGCCTGGTTTGATTTGGCTTTCCTGTTCAAATATAAAAACAACCTGTATTTGAAACATGCATTTAGCAGACGCTTTCATCCAAAAGAGGAACAAAAGCGATTGGTCAAGAAACTTACAGTAACTATATGTTATATTTTAAGAGACTCTACCGTAAGAGGAAATGCATGAACAGAGCGATGGACAGAAAAAACATGGAGATGCCGCAGCCGATAGAAGAGATGAAGCTCAATGATTCCACATACGGTGCTGTGATGTTTGATTTGAGATCTGGAGGAAACTGAGAGATGAGAGAAATATATGTGAACTAAAAGACTCTGATATTGAATTCATGGGGTCTTTAACTCTAAAACTCTGAGAAGCTTCTCACCATCAGCACTGCAAAGAACGTCAGATGTGAACACGAGCACTTTATGGTGTTATTGTTGATTTTTACTGTCTCACAGCCGGACGTCGTCCATTCAAGATTTCCTTTGAAGAAAGGAGTGTGAGGATTGAAATAATTATATAAAATGCATTGGGTTTGATTATGGGAACTGATCAATAGATCCATAACTGAATTTACCTTTGCCATCCCAAGATCTGCAGGACGCCTCACCGACCTATAAGAACGAAGAACATGTTTGATTGATATTTTGCTTTCGCAGTGTCTGGTCATTATAGTATTTCATAGTATTTAAAAAAAAAAAACTTAATTACCAAATCTTTCTGTTTAAAGAACATTTCAATATTGTTGGAAAGGTTGGAGATATTGGCCCTCATCGTTATTCCATAAACCTCATCGTTCAAAACAGTAGATGACAGAACAGTTTTTGTTTGATTCTAAATCGGAAAACATACATAAAGAAAATAAAACATAAAAGTGTGTGAATACAATAGATCAAGAAGCTTTTGTTAAAAGAATTGTTAAAAAAAATAAGTTATATATTCACTGGACCACAACATTTTTATCTTTTAGCTTTTCTCAAACAACAATTCATACAATAAAAACATTAGCATTATAGCGAATATAAGACAAAAGATTTATACCACAGATTTGTGTCACGGTGGAAGAGGGCTGCTTATAATAATGAATATAACATAATATAATAATGTCAGAATTGTAATTTTTGGGTGAACTATCACTTAAACATTCCTTAAAATGCTCAAATTTTTAATTGGAAGGACCTTGTTTCCCATATTATTGAACCGTAGAACTCCAAGAAACGCATTTCCATTGTTTTCCAAACGTGATTTATTAAAGGCCTCCTTGGAAATCTTTACAGACCAGGAAAAGTTTATTATCAGGAAACTTTGACAATCAACAACCTGTGAAAAGGAGAATTGGCATTGATTAATGAAGAATCCTTGCCCAGGAGGACATTGTAATCTTTTCAGGCCTTACGTTGATAATGTTCTGATTTGAGGAGTAGCATATGTCTTTGGTTTCTGTGTTCTTGTCTTGTATTTGGAGAACACCAATAGCATTCCCTATGACAAGCCCTGCATCTCTTGTATTGTTTTTTTCCATCTTCTCCATTAGAGTATCCAAATCATCCAAGACGTCTCTGCAAAACCAGTTTAATCACATGGCATTCTGTAATTGTCATGATCACCAGTGAGAGTGCCCCCTGATCACCACCAGAAACACTCCACCCCGGACTGTCATTCCATCAAAGACTACATTACCTATAATCCTTTGCCCGACTCATCAGCACTCATTGTTTACACCTGTGTCACATTGACCTCATTACCTCTATCAAGTCTGTTCACCCTGTCATTCACGGCGAGGTTTTGTATGTTGTTGCACTGCATCTCTGAGCGTTTCCCTGGTTCTTGTCTCTTGTTTTTTTGGATTTCTTGCCTGTTCTTGAATTACCTTTTTGCCTGTGTCCCCTGCCTTGTTTTCTTGCCTGCCTGGATATTGACCTATTGCTAGTGATGGCAAAATGAGGCTTCCTTAACCACTGAGAACTCGCAGCCCATTGCCTCACCAAAAGGTTAATTACCCAAAGCTTCATTCATCATTGCTCACTAGTGACACCTAGCTACTGTGCAAAGAAATAGCAGACAAATCCATTAATCCTGAGCCAGTGACCTGAGCAGACATTTTCCATTGCCTGGGTATACAATAAAATATGTATATGTATCTGTCTTTACAACGGTCTCTGCACACATAAATTATTCATGTATTGTTTGGATATTGACAGTATGGACAACACAAGTGATGCTGTGTTGAGTGCAATGCTTATTGTGGAGGGAGTGTAAAACAACAAATTGCAACAGAGCAGTCTGGGGTGGGAAAGGTGAAGAATTACTACCGTATTTTGTGTAGTGAACCATTACTAGTTCTAAGGCAGTGTAGTGCTTATGGGACTGGGGATGTAGCAAACTGCAACACAGGAGTTTGGGGTGGGTGAAGGAAGGATTATAATTTATTTTTGAGAAACAGAAGTGTTCGAAGTGTGTTGGGGTTTTGGACAAAATCTCTCCAGCCTTGGAAAAGATCCTTTCGCAAGGAACATAAAATGCCAGTGACAGCTGGTATAAGTAAAGGTACTGATGCTTCTGTTGAGCCCAATATACTAGTGGATCCTCAGATCTTGTGAGTTCACTTCTGATAAATAACGGTCTACTTCAACAGTAGCATCTACTGTTGCACTTGAGCTCCTTCGAATGTGATGAACCGTGCTATCCAGCAGATGCCAAAGGTCACCTAATAAAGTGGTACAAAGAGAAAAACTCCATTAACAATGGTTCACAGTACTAATTACTAATATACAACAAAGAAATATACTAGGCTACTTACTGTTGTTTGTAGAGTGACCTGCTTCTGAAGAGGCTGGCAGCTGAGCTGGGTGTACTGGAGGAAGCAGAATGGAGACCAGAACTTCTGATTACAGTTGCACATTCAGATTCCGCTTCTTGTAGTTTCCCTTGACTTAGGAATTCCAATTTTATTTAATCTGGGATCCAATAACGTGGGTATGGTCATCACACTTAATGATTCCATATTCACTGCGTGTTCCCTGACCCTCTGGACCAGGCTGTCACCCAGTTGCCTTGTTAAATTTGACTTGAGGCCTTCCAACTTGCTTGTAACAGCATGATTTAACATCTTCATCAAAAGGTATCACTTTGGAGGCAGACACCCTTTTCTCCACAGAAAGCTCTACTGTAGCCTGGTGGAAAGGGGCAAGAACATGTAAAGCCTGATGGACTGCTTGATACTCCAGGGATGTAAGAGGGGTGATGTCGGACCTTAGAGAGGCCAGGGCTGCCCCCACTGCTCTCAGCTGATAGAGCCGTTCCAGCATGTTGTAAGTGCTGTTCCAGCGAGTGTCCACTTCAATGACGAGCTTCAGGACTGGTCTCCCCATCTGCTCCTGTACTTGGGCCAGCATCAGTACCAGGCACTTCACTTTATTCCCCACTCCTCCATGAGCTTCATATGTCCAAGTTCTCAGCAGTATGGCTGTTCAGGAAATGCTCTACTCCTAGCAAAATAGTGCAGAGCTTGTCATTTTCATCTATGAAATGGCAAGTTACTGCTAGGTAGGCATCCATGTGTAGGGATGTCCACATGTCCACATGTAAGGCTTGCAGCCGCAACTTTCTGCAACTGCTCTCTGGTCTTCTCCTTAGCCTCCTTGTATTTGGTGTCAACCATGACCTTCAAAGCCTGTGGATAAAAATAAATGCAGTTACTCCTAATGTAACTTAAGTAATGATGAATCACTGTATTAATCACATACCTTTTGAGTTGGGATCACATAAGTGGGATCCAACACCTGTAGGAGCTCCCTAAATCCAGCATCTTCCACAATGGAAAAAGGTTGGGAGTTCTTGATGACCATGTTGATCAGGGCCTCATTTTTTGGGATCTATAATAAAATAGAATGCTGGTGTAATGTAGGAGCCTAACACATTATTTAAATAATAAAGTATTATACACCTAAAGGATTATTAGGAACACCTGTTCAATTTCTCATTAATGCAATTATCTAATCAACCAATCACATGGCAGTTGCTTCAATGCATTTAGGGGTGTGGTCCTGGTCAAGACAATCTCCTGAACTCCAAACTGAATGTCAGAATGGGAAAGAAAGGTGATTTAAGCAATTATGAGCGTAGCATGGTTGTTGGTGCCAGACGGGCCGGTCTGAGTATTTCACAATCTGCTCAGTTACTAGGATTTTCACGCACAACCATTTCTAGGGTTTACAAAGAATGGTGGGAAAAGGGAAAAACATCCAGTATGCGGCAGTCCTGTGGGCGAAAATGCCTTGTTGATGCTAGAGGTCAGAGGAGAATGGGCCGACTGATTCAAGCTGATAGAAGAGCAACTTTGACTGAAATAACCACTCGTTACAACCGAGGTATGCAGCAAAGCATTTGTGAAGCCACAACATGCACAACCTTGAGGCGGATGGGCTACAACAGCAGAAGACCCCACCGGGTACCACTCATCTCCACTACAAATAGGAAAAAGAGGCTACAATTTGCACAAGCTCACCAAAATTGGACAGTTGAAGACTGGAAAAATGTTGCCTGGTCTGATGAGTCTGGATTTCTGTTGAGACATTCAGATGGTAGAGTCAGAATTTGGCGTAAACAGAATGAGAACATGGATCCATCATGCCTTGTTACCACTGTGCAGGCTGGTGGTGGTGGTGTAATGGTGTGGGGGATGTTTTCTTGGCACACTTTAGGCCCCTCAGTACCAATTGGGCATCGTTTAAATGCTCCGGCCTACCTGAGCATTGTTTCTGACCATGTCCATCCCTTTATGACCACCATGTGCCCATCCTCTGATGGCTACTTCCAGCAGGATAATGCCCCATGTCACAAAGCTCGAATCATTTCAAATTGGTTTCTTGAACATGACAATGAGTTCACTGCACTAAAATGGCCCCCGCAGTCACCAGATCTCAACCCAATTGAGCATCTTTGGGATGTGGTGGAACGGGAGCTTCGTGCCCTGGATGTGCATCCCACAAATCTCCATCAACTGCAAGATGCTATCCTATCAATATATGTCAGAGTCAATAAAGAATGGATCCAAAAGCAGAGGTTGACAGGATAACAACAGTCTTTAATGAGAATATAAACAAGGCAGTCTGTCGTTAAGGCACACAGAACTGGTAAAACAAACTGAGAAGGCAGCTGAGATGATCCTGTCTCGAAGAGGAGAGAGATTGGGACACCAGTAGAGGTGGAGGCAGTTCTTGAGAATAAATCACAGTCAGGAACAGAGGACCACGAAGGTACTCTTGCAGCAAATGCAGAACTCAGACTAAACTTAGGCGCAAGGCTGTATCAGACAAACAAGACCAGGTGAGCACTTCCAAAGCAAATCAGACATGAAGAAAGCAGCAGTCGTAACGCATGACATGAAACAATGATCCAACAAGAGGCAGTAAGAACAAACACTAGATAAAGGGTAAGCACTCAAACAAAAGTGGGAACAGGTGTCATCGCAAGGCAGCGATGCGCTGATTGCGATGACTAACAGGTGCAGGTAGACAGAGAGAAGATGAGCCTAACGAGCGAGTGAGAAAGTGTGTGTGTGTGTGTGTGTGTCTGAAACAATCAGGAAGGAAAGTGAGTGAAGAAAAGGATAGTGAGAAGCAAAGAGAAAGAACCTGACACATGACAGTACCCCTCACTCAACGAGCGCCCCCATGTGTTCCCGAGGAAGGAGCCTGACGAGACCGGTAGAAGTCATCAATCAACGAGCAATCCAGGACGTCCCGGGCTGGAATCCACCGCCTCTCCTCAGGACCGTACCCCTCCCAATCCACCAAAAACTGGTGGCCACGCCCCCGGGGACGGACGTCGAGAAGCTTGCGAACTCTATAGATAGAGGCCCCCTCGTCGATAGGAGGAGGAGAAAGGGAGGGACCGGTGGGCGCGCGAATGACAGGCTTAATGCAAGACACATGAAAAACCGGATGAACACGACGCATCTGACGGGACAGCTTGAGTTTAACAGTGACTGGACTGATAACCTTTACCACGGGAAAGGGCCCGACAAACCGAGGCATGAGCTTACGAGACGCCTCTTGAATGGGCAAATTGCGGGTGGAAAGCCACACTTTCTGACCGCAGACATATCTTGGAGATCTAACACGGTGCCGATTGGCGGCTCGACGAGTACGTGCCCTGGAATGACATAATGCAGATCTCACTCTCCTCCAGGTTCGCTTACATCTCTGAATGAAAGCTTCGACGGACGGAACCGAGGCCAGAGACTCTTACGCCGAAAAAACAGGGGGTTGGTAACCGAGACAACTCTCAAATGGAGACAAACCAGTAGCGGACGACGGAAAGGAGTTGTGAGCATATTCGGCCCACGGCAGCTGGTCGCACCAAGTAGCAGGATTCTGTGATGTAAGACTACGCAACATGCGATCAAGAATCTGATTGGTCCTCTCGGCCTGCCCATTAGTCTGCGGATGGAATCCTGACGACAGACTGGGGGAAGCCCCTATCTGACTACAGAATTCCCTCCAGAACTGGGAGGTAAATTGGGGTCCCCTGTCAGACACTACGTCCGAAGGAAGACCATGGATCTTGAACACGTGATTACCATAATCTGGGCAGTTTCTAGAGCAGATGGTAATTTAGGGAGCGGTATAAAATGCGCAGCCTTAGAAAAACGATCCACAACGGTGAGAATGACCGTATTACCAGCCGAAGAAGGCAACCCGGTAACAAAATCCAACGCGATGTGAGACCAGGGACGTGAAGGAATGGGAAGAGGTCTAAGAAGACCCGCCAGAGGACTATTGCTAGACTTAGTCTGGGCGCAGATAGAACAAGCTGCAACAAAATGCCGGATATCGCGCTCACGAGTGGGCCACCAAAATCTCTGACGAATGGCCGCTAGCGTTACTCTAACCCCGGGATGCGCAACCAATTTAGACGAATGCCCCCAGCGAAGAACCGTAGGACGAGAGACTTCGGGCACGAATAATGTTCCTTCCGGAGCGCGGGGTGGGCTAGGAACGTGCGAGAGAGAACGCTTCACCATCTGTTCCACTCCCCAGACGGCTACCCCGACCACACATTGCTGAGGCAAAATCCCCTCAATGGTCGAGGCAACCTCTGACGAGCCGAACTGCCGAGAAAGAGCATCAGGCTTGAGGTTCTTAGAACCAGGTCTAAACAAAATAGAAAAATCAAAGCGGTCGAAAAACAATGCCCAGCGGGCTTGAGGGGCGTTAAGGCGTTTAGCAGAGCGGAAATACTCTAGATTGCGATGATCCGTCCAGACTATGAATGGTACTCTGGCCCCTTCAAGCTAGTGTTGCCACTCACCCAGCGCCAGACGGATCGCCAAGAGTTCTCGGTTGCCAACGTCGTAGTTCCGCTCCGTGGGTGAGAGACGATGAGAGTAGAACGCGCACGGATGTACCTTGTCATCCTGGGAAGAGCGTTGCGACAAGATAGCTCCCACCCCAATGTCGGAGGCATCGACCTCGACGATGAACTGACGCCTAGGGTCAGGAGTGATCAAAACGGGCGCGGAGGTAAATAGATTCTTAAGTCGGTTAAACGCACCCTCAGCAGCCTCCGACCAAGCGAACCTGGCCTTGGAGGAGGTAAGGGCGGTAAGAGGAGCGGCAACCTGGCTAAAGCCTCGAATAAAGCGCCTATAAAAATTGGCAAATCCCAGAAACCGTTGAAGGGCGACACGAGAATCTGGGACAGGCCAATCAAGCACCGCACGGACCTTGTTAGGGTCCATGCTGATCCCCTCCGTAGAGATCACCGAACCGAGGAACGTAACCGATTGGGCGTGAAAGACGCATTTCTCTGCCTTAACGAATATACGGTTCTCTAATAAACGCTGCAGGACACGACGAACGTGTTGAACGTGAACCTGGAGGGACGGTGATAAAATCAGAATGTCATCCAAGTAAACAAATACAAAAACGTTTAACATGTCTCGCAAGACATCATTAACCAAGGCCTGAAAAACCGCGGGAGCGTTGACCAGCCCGAAAGGAAGGACGCGATATTCAAAGTGCCCAACAGGAGTGTTAAACGCGGTCTTCCACTCGTCCCCCTCCTTGATACGCACCAAATGGTAGGCGTTACGCAAGTCTAATTTGGTGAATATATTTGCGCCCTGTAGGATCTCAAAGGCTGACGACATAAGAGGCAAGGGATATCGGCTCTTGACTGTTATGTCGTTCAGCCCTCGATAGTCGATACAGGGATGCAAAGAACCATCCTTCTTCTTTACAAAGAAAAACCCCGCACCGGCGGGCCACGAAGAAGGGACAATAATCCCAGCATCGAGGGACTCTGAGAGATACTTCTCCAGAGCCTCTCGCTCAGGCGCCAAAAGGGAATACAATCTACCACGAGGAGTAGGGCTGGGCAATTTTATCGATTCTGCGATATAAATCGATATTTTTTCTCCCAAGAAAGTATCGATTTTTTAAGCCGCGAGTATCGATACATAAGTCCCATTCAAATCCCCGTGTTTACCTCCATTTGCGTTGCAGGAAGAGCGATTTGGTCAGCCAGCCGCTAGTATCGCTGTAGAGCAAGTTACCCGTACTACTAACTTCACACAGACGCCGACGTCTACCTCTTCTTGTTTACGGAGTCAGAGCGAGGAGATTCAAAAAAATGGCGGCGAATATAAATCCAGCGCCTTCATGTTTAAAAGCAGATGTGTGGGAGCACTTTGGGTTTAAAAAGAAGAAGGAAAGTGACGACTTAGACTCAGGGGTCAACAACATGAGTCGCCCGCAAGAACCACATGAGTTGCCCGCGGGTCTGTTCTAAAAATAGCTCACCATAGCAGCTGCGTTCAGTCGCTTTGTTCATTTAAGCGCAGGGCTCCAGACTGAAGCCGAATATATACTAGTATCTGTAAATAATAAACTGCAATATTACTCCTGCATGTTCTGCGTCTGTGTGGATGACGAGCGCGCGCGCACTCGCTCTTATAGTCTCTGCCGACACGAACGCATTAACCTTCACTTCATGAGAATTTACCGTTTCATTTGAGAAAACTGGGTGCGTCTCATTCTGCTCCTGGTTCAGTAGTCAGGGCACTGATCAGGACATGAGTCAATGGGCTGATCCCTGATCAGTGGCCTGACTGAACTAGGGAGCTGAATGACTGAGACGCGCACCCACTGTCATATCATGAACACAGACACTGGTAATCACGGCAACCCGTCAAAATAAAAGTTTGGTTTAACGTGAAGAGATTGACTACAGATCGTAGCCTACAGTAAATTTAGCTACGTATCTATGTAATAATAATACGTCTCTACTAATAATAATAATTATGAAATAAATAATACTAATTATATAATTATTAATGGTTGCTTATTTTTCACTTGATCTTTCATTTATAAACAATGTTTACTTTTAAACAGCATACAGCCTTTACATGTTTATGTATTATTTACTTATGATTATCATCATATATAATAAAACATTTATTTAAAAAAAAAATAGTGGTATTGTACCGACTACTGGAACTACTACTATACTCTTTCAGGTGTAAAACAGTTTGGATAGTTGTTAATATGAGAATTATGATGCATTATTTAAGAGTTTTAATTATTATATAACATGAGTAGCTCTCTTTGACTTTCTTTTTTAAAAAGTAGCTCTCAAATGAAAAAAGGTTGGAGACCCTTGACTTAGACAAAGCATCGCGGTTTGCAAGCTGTGTGACACAAACGTGAAATACTCTGGAAATACCAACAAGTGTCAGTGTCAAGCTAAAAAAGCTGTCAAAGAAACTGTTCAGAACAGGCCACTTGCTGCTACTTTTAAAACTCCATTGTTAATTGCAATACTGCACTTTATTACTTTTCAAAGGCTTGTAAGCTACAGTTTGCACTGTTTCAATAAATGGAACTAATTTTCTCAACACATCTTTGATTCATTTTGTCCAGCATTTGCAAGCTGTAGACTCTCTGTCCCGTCAGAGACATATATTGTGTAATTGATGATTTTAGTTTTCAGTTCAGTTAATTCAATCCAAGTAAATGAAACACTCACAAGATGTCACCAAAATCACTCTGTCCCCTTTAAATCTTTCAGAAAATGATGTAAGTGTATCGAATTATATCGAATCGTATCGAATCGTATCGTTGGCTGAATATCGTGATATATATCGTATCGTGAGCTGAATATCGTGTATCGTATCGTATCGTGAGATTAGTGTATCGCTACAGCCCTAACGAGGAGGCGCGGTACCGGGGAGAAGCTCAATCCCACAGTCATAAGGGCGGTGAGGCGGCAAGGAAACCGCCCGGGAACGACTGAAAACCGCCCGCAGATCATGGTACTCCTCCGGGACTCCAGACAAATCATCAGGCTCCTCCTGGAAGACAGAAACAGAAGACACGGCAGAAACAGCAGAGACCAGACAATTCACATGACAGGACAAATTCCAACTATGAATAGACCCCTTAACCCAGTCAATCTGAGGATTATGCTGGATAAGCCAGGGATGCCCTAAAACAATGGGTGTATAGGGAGACTGAAAAACATAAAAAGAAATAGTCTCTTGGTGGTTACCGGAGACGATGAGACTCACCGGAACGGTGACGCGGCGAACCGAAGAGAGCTCTCTGCCGTCCAGGGCAAATACAGTAGTGGAGTCAGTTAAGTTGACCAAGGGAATCTTGTGCTCACAAGCCCATCCCTCGTCGATAAAGATGCCCTCCGCCCCCGAGTCAATGAGAGCAGGACCAGTAGCTGAAGAACCCGCCCAACGGAGGACAGCAGAGATCGTAGTGCGAGATCTGGGTGAGGAGGAAATGGCAGAAGCGCTCACCAGTACGCCTCGGTCTACTGGTGAGCTCTGGCTTTTAATGTGCATGATGCCACGGCGTGACCAGCCGTTCCACAGTAAAAACAGAGACGATTGAGTATCCGCCGTTGTCGTTCCTCTGAGGAGATGTGCATGCCCCCGACCTGCATAGGCTCAGCCTCAGACTGGTTACGAACGGGAACAGCAGTGGGGAAAGAAACATTGCATGGCTTTGAATAAGAAGAACGAACCCGTCGCCTCTGCTCGAAACATCTATCCAAGCGAATGGCCAGATTGATAAGCTGATCCAGCTGAGTCGGCGACCCCCGCGCATAAATCTCCTCCTTAAGGTCCATGTTTAACCCATCCCCATTTAACCTCCCAAACAGACGTTCCCCACTCGCGTGCACGTCCCGTGAGAAGTGAGAGAACAAATGCAATGCGAGCCTGATCCTTCGCATACGTCTGGGGCTGCAGAGAAAAGACAACCTCACATTGTATGAGAAAGGCTCTGCACTCAGTGGGCTCACCGGCATAACAGGACGGGTTGTTGACTCACGGTTCTGAGGGCAGCTGTCGGTTGGGTGTCACCACAGGTTCTTGGTGATAGTGGAGAAAACGAGCTGACAGATCTGAAACTTGAGCAGAAAGACTCCTAACTGCTTGATGGGCGGCAGCCAACTCCTCTTCGTGTCTGCCGAGCATCACTCCTTGGAACTCGACAGCCGACCGGACGGGCTCCTCCTCTGCTGGATTCATGGTTGGTTGGATCATTCTGTCAGAGTCAATAAAGAATGGATCCAAAAGCAGAGGTTGACAGGATAACAACAGTCTTTAATGAGAGTATAAACAAGGCAGTCTGTCGTTAAGGCACACAGAACTGGTAAAACAAACTGAGAAGGCAGCTGAGATGATCCTGTCTCGAAGAGGAGAGAGATCGGAACACCAGTAGAGGTGGAGGCAGTTCTTGAGATTAAATCACAGTCAGGAACAGAGGACCGCGAAGGTACTCTTGCAGCAAATGCAGAACTCAGACTAAACTTAGGCGCAAGGCAGTATCAGACAAACAAGACCAGGTGAGCACTTCCAAAGCAAATCAGACATGAAGAAAGCAGCAGTCGTAACGCATGACATGAAATAATGATCCAACAAGAGGCATTAAGAGCAAACACTAGATAAAGGGTAAGCACTCAAACAAAAGTGGGAACAGGTGTCATCGCAAGGCAGCGATGCGCTGATTGCGATGACTAACAGGTGCAGGTAGACAGAGAGAAGATGAGCCTAACGAGCGAGTGAGAAAGTGTGTGTGTGTGTGTGTGTGTGTGTGTGTGTGTGTGTCTGAAACAATCAGGAAGGAAAGTGAGTGAAGAAAAGGATAGTGAGAAGCAAAGAGAAAGAACCTGACACATGACAATATGGGCCAACATTTCTAAAGAATGCTTTCAGCACCTTGTTGAATCAATGCCACATAGAATTAAGGCAGTTCTGAAGGCGAAAGGGGGTCAAACACAGTATTAGTATGGTGCTCCTAATAATCCTTTAGGTGAGTGTATATTACTTTGACTTGTGTGTGCATTATTAGTCATTTGTGCATGTTCATGCAGTGCTCGATAATGCCTGAGCATGGAGGAGATGTTATTGCTGTGTCAGCTCCTTCAGACACAGCAAATATTTCACCTTGAAATATAAAATAATAGACATAAAAGATTATACAGCCATATAGTGAGGATTATAATTATATTAAGAAAGTAAAATATAACAATTACACATACCTTATTGTGAGCAACCATTTCAAAACACTCCCAGACAGGGGAGGATTTCCTCTTTCTTGCTGGCTCCATTGCAAGCAAAAAGGAAGACAAAAAAGCAAACAAATCCAAAAGGGCAATCCAAATCCAAATATCCAAAGCAATCCAACTAATCTTATCTAACTAATTTAACAATAATATAATATAGCTAATATAAGAATAACAACACAAGAATCGGGGCTTCATCTGGCACGCCCATTTATTCTCGACACAAGCCCTGACGCCTTGCTTCAAATGTCACATCACTACCTGTTGCCTGTACTTTTGATTACGTGTCTGGATTGTCCCTCTAATAAAAGTTGCATTTGGATCTCTAACGTTTTAAAGTCTCGGGGCAGCACGTAACCGAAACCTCGCCGTGAATGACAGGGTCAAAAGGCTTGATAGAGGTAATGAGGTAAATGCGACACAGGTGTAAACAATGAGGGCTGATGAGTCCGGGCAAAGGATTATGGGTAATGTTGTGACAGTAATAGTTACTTTAAGTCACTAGCAACCGCACACTTACGATGCTTTTGAGGAATCAACATCTCCATCCTCATCTTCTAAACCATCTTTGGGGATATTGAACGTTTCCTCATGTGGTTTAAGAGAGTCATCATCATTCTCTCCAGAAGATGCACCTGTTTGACTGTTATTGCAGGTCACACACGTCCATTCATTGTTGTCTAAACGCAGAATATATGTGCTTCTTTCTTTCCCTTCAACACAGAAATAAATTAGGGATGTATTTCATTTAATTATGCAATAATTGAATCTCAGTGATTAAAGTGACTTCATATATCAGATGTTGCTTATTTATAAAGTTTCAGCATTATAATATTTAGATGCTTATTCATCATAGTTTCCATTTATCAATGACATACAAATGGACTATTAACTGATTTTGAAATCAAATGTTGATTGTGTGAAACTGAAAAGTAGTTTATAAATCACTAGACACAGACTTACCATTGCACGCATGATCGTCATGTCTAGCTTCTCTACATTTCTCTCCAGGATCAACAACAGGGATGGCCTGATAATCTTAAGAGACCATGACACATAATTTAACATAATTATCAAATCCAGGGCTGTGTACAGACATTTTGAGAGGCAGTGGCCTAAACCAAAACAAGGGGGCTCTAAGCAGGGCTGGGGTGTGTTTGTTAATACAAATTATCCAGTTGTTACAAATTTCCAAATAAAAGAAAAGATGGCAACATGCTAGGCCTTCACTTTGAGTCTTGAGTTGACTCTGGGGCAGTATAATCTTAATATAGAAAATTTTATTACAAACCTTTAACAATCATATTGTATAAAATTGTTAGGCTTAGTGCTAATTCAGTTTATGTTGTTGTAATTACCCTTCCATTTGAATAATTTAATGTTTATCTTTCTACCTATCACACTCTAGCATATTCTTTTACAGTCTTACCTGGCTCATTCGCTGTGGACCCCTCGATCTCTGGGTCTGCCTCTTCCTCATCTTGAATGGAAGTATTAGACATTTAATGTAATATTATACTGCATAAATCTATATGGTATACTACGCTAAGATACAACTAGATTAGAACACTTGTAATATATTACCTTTTGTTTAAATGCATATTCTTTTACAGTCTTACCTGGCTCATTCGCTGTGGACCCCTCGATCTCTGAGTCTGCCTCTTCCTCATCTTGAATGGAAATATTAGACATTTAATTTAATATTATACAGCATAAATCTATATGGTGTACTACGCTAAGATACAACTAGATTAGAACACTTGTAATATATTACCTTTTTTTTAAATGATGCATACTATTAATATGGTCTTAATAAATATAACGGTTATATGTTATAGATTACTAGTATCAACTAAGACAATTTATTATAATGAGAAATATACTTTACAGGAGTGAAATGTGACATGAATTCTAATTCTATTACAAGAATGTGGATATTTTGTGCAGGTTGTTAGCACTATGTTGGAGCAAACCAGCAGAACCAGCAGAAATACAAAAACAAACTACCAAATTATTAATTTCGACGATTAACCTCTGTCTGTAATGTGGATTGTAATCAAGCGGCAACCTTCCTCTCTCACTCTCTCTCTCTCTCTCTCTCTCTCTCTCTCTCTCTCTCTCTCTCTCTCTCTCTCTCTCTCTCTCTCTCTCTCTCTCTCTCTCTCTCTCTCTCTCTCTCTCATCCAACACAGAAGTGACTTGAACTGTAATTTATCGACTGGTCACTAGAGACAGGCTCCAAAAGGGAGTCAAGCCCATAGACCCCCCGTGTTAAAAACTATGAAAACTACATTATGGGGTGTCCCCAACTAAGGATTTACATAGTTGAATCAAAATTGTCAAGTCTAGCCTATAGTCGACTGATAGTTGAATCGTGTGGATCAATAAACCTAAAAAATAACAAATAAATAACTGCAGAAAGGCTACAATGCAGACAGGATTTGCATTTCACATGATGGCAAATCTATTTAAATCAGATAAATTGCCTGTGCGAACACAATCTAAGTACAGCGCAACATCAATGCACCGGAAAACAATATAACATTAATTTACAGAGTTAAATTAGAACAGAATATACCTTTCTAATAAATAAAAATATAAAGTCAGAATCAAGTCACAAGGTGCACAAATGTGTGCAAAATGCCTAAAGAACATATTCAAAACACAATACACTGAACAAAATTATAAACGCAACACTTTTGTTGGCACACCTGTGCAAAAATCTTGCTGTCTAATCAGCATCTTGATAGGCCACACCTATGAGGTGGATGGATTGTCTCGGCAAAGGAGAAGTGCTCACTAACACAGATTTGTGACATTATTTGAGAGAAATATGCCTTTTGTGTACATAGAAAAAGTATTAGATCTTTGAGTTCAGCTCATGAAAAAATGCCAGCCTAAGGCACAGGTGTGCAATAATCATGCTGCACATTTATAGGCTTTTCTCACAGCACTTGATATAATAAAAACTTATCAATTTGATGAGAGGTTCAAACGACAGTCACCAGTGACAACTGGAGATTCACCCGTTGTAAAATGCAAAAGACTTCAGAGTGGCTACAGAAAAAAAAAAGACAAAAGAGACTGCATCCGGCCCATGCAAAAACAAGGATAAAAAGGGCTTTTGAAAGGGGGCATGAACTCTGTTTTGAAGGGGTTCAAAACGGACGCAGAGACTCCTTTTTTCTGCTGGGCAGGTAACGTTAAGACATTTCAATGGTTCAATTATGTAACAGAAGCACTTGTTCGCTTAATTCATACAGTTACAGAGTTTTCTTTGTTGTGCCTTTCTCGTTTTGCTATGTGCATTATGGTAAATAACATTTATTTTGGGTTAGCTATGAGAGGGAGCAATTCACCTCTACTCCACATTTATTTGTTGGTATATGAGAATTAGAAATTAGACTGCACAGAAATGGAAACTGAACTACAGGTTACACATTAAACATAGTCACGCAATGCTGATGTTGTTAAAATTAACAATTTGAAATTAAAAGTATAATTTGCATGGTTTGACGTGATATAATGAGCAATTTTTTGCAATGCTTTTTTTCCCTTAGTTAGTCAGAACAGAAGTGGATGTTAGCTACTTGTTCAGATGACATTTTCCGGTGAAAATTCTTATGTTGGTCATACTTTCAAAAATTAGAATCTGTGGTTTTTACGAATGACAGTATCCACACTGACGCTTTCTTCCGCAAAACATTGGATTCATTCACACTGTGCCATGCCGAGGCACAATTCACGTAAAGTTGATAATTCCACGAATAACTGCAATGGCAGATTTCGAACAGAGATGCGACAGAGGAAAAACTACAGACTGCAGCTTTAATGTTTATCTTTCTACTTATCACACTCTAGCATATTCTTTTACAGTCTTACCTGGCTCATTCGCTGTGGACCCCTCGATCTCTGAGTCTGCCTCTTCCTCATCTTGAATGGAAATATTAGACATTTAATTCAATATTATACAGCATAAATCTATATGGTATACTATGCTAAGATACAACTAGATTAGAACACTTGTAATATATTACCTTTTTTTTTAATTATGCATACTATTAATATGGTCTTAAAGGGGTGGTAAAACATATTCTTTCGAAGGCTTGATTGTGTTTGTGGGGTGCACTGTAACGTGTTCATGCTTCGCTTTTAAAAAATTGCATTATTTTTCATATATTTTACCTTTATTCTACACTGCTCTGCCCCTCCTTGTAAAAACGGTCTGATGGTTTCCGGGTTCTATGAAGCCAGCCCCTCAAAAATACGCAATGGGCTCAGATTGGTTAGCTGGCCCAGTGTGTTGTGATTCGCTAACCGCCTAGTGCACGTTTGTCGGAAACGTCACGCCCCTTACCTTTACCAGTAGCCTGTGCTTTGGTAGTATTAGAAACAATGCCGTCAATAAAACCATACCAATTTGAGCCCGAATTGGACTCAGACAATTTTAGTGAAGATGATCGAGCAGAACCTGTTCAGTCCTCAAGAGTAAAGACTGCGGGTCTCAAATCAAATCAAATCACTTTATTTGTCACTCTACATATGCACAAGTGCAACAGTAGGTGAAATTCTTAGGTGCAGTTCCGAGCAAACATAGCAGTCACGACATGACATGTACAACATTTAAAGCAGCATCAGATTACACATCTGATGCGCACACAATTACTCACAGCACAGTATACACTACAATAAACAATAAATAATTTACACAATGTGAGTGTAGTTCTCACAGCTTTAAACAATATACACATACTTACAATATACATATACTTTAAACAATATACACTAAACATACACTAAACAATATACATTACGCTATAATAATAATAATAATATACAATGTATAGTATAAAATATTATTCACAGATTGAAAAATTGAAATCCAAAGTGCAATAGATGCTGTATGATAAATAAATGTGTATATAATGTGTGTGTATCTACAGTGGGTTGTGCTGAGTGATATTCTGTCCAGTGTGTGTTATGATCCTGATGGATCAGGAGTTAAGTAGTCTGATTGCTTGTGGGAAGAAGCTGTTCTGGAGTCGGCTGGTGCGTGATCTAATGCTGCGGTACCGTCTGCCTGATGGGAGCAGTGAGAGCAGCCCATGGTTCGGGTGGCTAGAGTCTCTGATGGTCCTCTGAGCTCTCTTCACACACCGCCTGGCGTAAGTGTCCTGGAGGGAGGGAAGCTCACCTCCGATGATGCAGCTGGCCGTGCGCACTACCCTTTGCAGGGCCTAGTCACGCAATGCGGTCTATAGTGATCGCTCCTGAATGGCACTGTTACTTTTGTATTTTTAGAACGATTATAGCCAAATATCTGTTGCAAGAACTATTAACCCAAAATGAACACTAAACATTGGCTTTACTAGTAGTCAAATCAAACACAGAACCATGTTTAGCATGCCTGTAGATAAACAATACATAAAAGCTCTAATCAAAGAATAATTTACACTAATGCCAAGTTCGCTGTTTGTAACGTTAGGTGTTTGTCGGATAACGTTAAGTATGAATGAGCATTTAATAAACTGGTTTGCAGAGCCAAACAGCGTTGTCATCTGTTTACTTCCTTGATACAACATACAATTAACAATACGAACTATTACAGGTAAACACATCAACGAAAAAGAAATTATACTTACAGGTTGTGGCCCGTAAACAGCTTCTGTTTTTAAATCCATCTTTCAGGACAAGCCGTTGTGCGAATCCTGCATTGAACTCGCGATGATTGTGGAAGCTTTCCTCTGTGAAATGTGCAGCACAGAGAGCGAGATTTGGGTAGTAATTATGAGGGACCAAGTTAAAAATAAATGTTTACCATTGATCCCTAACTCCCCCGTCCCTAGGAAGGCTGAACAAAGTGGACCTGCAATCCGGATGAAAATAACAGCGTTTCGCCTGCATTGGCAACAACACTCCAGCCTACTAACTATACCACAACAACGCATCCCCACAGCAATACAAAATGGCCTCGCACCCCTTATTTAATATTCACAGAGGAGGGGTTTATGTAAATATTTGGGCTGGTGATGTCAACAACCCTGGAGGAATGTACGTTTGATGTAGTCCTTAGAAATCGATTTCTTTAAAAGCAAATATCTCCCTTTGCTTTAAACTTTGAACGTTGTAACTTGCAGATGTTGTTTATACTCAAACAGCAACATTACACACTAAGTTAGAAAAGTAAAATTGTGTTTTACCACCCCTTTAATAAAATATAAATATGTTATGTTATAGATTACTTGTATCAACTAAGACAATTTATTATAATGAGAAATATACTTTACAGGAGGGAAATCTGACAAGAATTCTAATTCTGTTCTAAGAACGTGGATATTTTGTACAGGTTGTTAGCACTATTAGAAGACCAAAACATTATCAGCAGAGATACAAAAACAAACTACCAAATTATTTATTCCGCCGATCAACCTCTGTCTTTTTATTGTGGATTGTAATCAAGCGGTAACCTTCCGATCTCTCTCTTGAGTCAAACACAGAAGTGACTTAAGGTGTAATTCATCAACTGGTCACTAAAGACAGGCTCAAAAAGGGAGTCAATCCCATAGACCCCCCATGTTAAAATCTACAAAAACTACATTATGGGGTGTCCCCAACTAAGGATTTACATAGACTGATAGTTGAATCGTGTGGATCAATAAACCTAAAAAATTACAAATAAATAACTGCAGAAAGGCTACAATGCAGACAGGATTTGCATTTCACATGATGGCAAATCTATTTAAATCAGATAAATTGCCTGTGCGAACACAATCTAAGTACAGCGCAACATCAATGCACCGAAAAACAATATAACATTAATTTACAGAGTTAAATTAGAACAGAATATACCTTTCTAATAAATAAAAATATAAAGTCAGAATCAAGTCACAAGGTGCACAAATGTGTGCAAAATGCCTAAAGAACATATTGAAAACACAATACACTGAACAAAATTATAAACGCAACACTTTTGTTTTTGCCCCATTCTTCATGAGCTGAACTCAAAAACAAAAGTGTTGCGTTTGAAATTTTGTTCAGTGTTCTTAAATTAGATAAATAAAATAAAAATAAAGAAATGATTAAAATAACGAAAGTATTGTCAACGTTGTATTTTTGACTGCAGAGACAACAATAAACGCTAAACTGGAGTGGCAGGGATTTTTACATGTCCACAGCATCCAAAAATCACATTAGAACCGGCTGAAATGTTTTGAAATCACACCTAAAAATATCCAGTTTTTCAAATTCTGTGTGAGGAAAACTGGTATGTGAAATCAGACATCACACAGAAATTACCAGAACGACTTTACCGGTAAATGCACAAATATGCTGTTCACACAAGCAACGGTGTTCTGGCTTTTTAGTGGTAACAGACTGTTCACACATCAGCAGCAAAATACCTGTAAATTCTGAGATGTCAGTCATCCTTAAACGCTGCGCGCCCGCATGAGAAGAAACGCTTTAGTTTCACTATCTGACAACATATTTTGACGTCTGAGTGAAAAGCATAAGGGGTGATCAAACAGAGTGTGTTTTTGCTCTTAAAAACCTGAGAGTATACAAATGCAGAGCCGCAGCGCTGATGAAAGGAAAGGAAGGCAGGGTCTCGACGTGACACGTTGGAAAAAGCTGCGAGACGTGGCACAAGACGATCGTTTCGATCATTTAGCAGTAAAGACTGTATGTGTGAAAGGGGCTATTGAGCACCCCTATATAGCCAAAATGACATGATCCTCGTTTCATAACATACTGTTTAAATAACCAATTGTCCTGTCCTAACTGATGCTATGGAAAGTGAAAAAGGACAAAATCTTACCTTGACTGCTTCCGTCAACCTGAGGCATGGGGCAAGTCACATCATCTGATGAAGATCGGACAGAAGGGATGTGATGGAATTATTACAACCCTTACTAAATATAATTTACAATAGTACTAAAAATATTTTGTTGTTGTACCATGATCTAACCCTAACTTCATCCAAACTTTTTGTTTGAATTTTAGGGTCATACAATCTCTAAATTGTGAAAAGTTAATTTGTGTTTATGTGTTGTGTTGGGGTGGGGGTTGTTGTAGACTTGGACCCTGGAACAACAACAACAACAACAACAACAAACCACAACCTTCAACACTACACTCTTAGAAAAAAGGTACAGTGGAGGTACAATTTTGTTCCTTGGGGTACAAAACATATAACTGTACCTTTTAAAGGTACACAATTGGTCCTTAGGGTACAATTATACCATTATTCTCCGCTTCTTAGAGCAGGGGTAGGCAAGTTCGGTCCTAGAGAATCGCTATCCTGCAGAGTTTGGCTCCAACCCTGAAATGCATCTATAGAAGCTCTTATTGAGAATTAACAGAGGTTTAGATGTTTTATTGTTTGGTCACCATTATGGTGATCAGGGTTTCATTTAGGTGGGCAGTTTGACTCTTGTTTTTTTATGTGAGTTTGTGGTTTTTGTTACAGTGTTAACAAAACACATAGTCTGTTCAAATCAAAAGGAGCCAAAAACGATGAAAAATGTTTGACTAAACTTACTAAAAATGTTAATAAATAGTATTCACCGACAATACTTTCTTGCCACAGATCAGACATTCTGAATTTTGATTTTTAAATACATTCTAGGGTGAAAAAAGTTTAGACGCACACAGATATCAAGAATCAGCAAATGAATCTAAACAATGATGACATACTTAATGCTGCAATGCATGATTGGAGCCATGAGTTTTATACTGTGGTGGCTTAGTAGGGTTTGAGCTAAACTCTGCAGGACATCAGCTCTCTAGGACTGAACTTGCCTACCCCTGACTTAGAGGTACACAAATTTACCTTTAAGGGTACCACCCCAGTGACGGCCACTTGTACCTTAAAAGGTACAAATTTGTACTCTATTTTTATTTTTATTTATTTATTTTTTTTTTTTTGTGTGTGTGTAGCACTGCATCTATTGTAGGATGATACACACCTGCTGGATCCCATCGCTCGCATGCATTGTCGTCCAGCAAAAATGGCTCATTTATGTCTTCAACTGTCTCATTAATTCTGACTTCAACTCGCTCCCCTTGCTTTGTTATTTTGAAACTGTATGTTTTGCAATGTCCTGAAAACAGAGAGAGCATTTTACATTTGTTGAACAAAATACATATGAATGAGATTATAGATAAAATATACAGAGGTTTTACCCAGGGAAGAGATGTTTAGTTTAACATTCATTACATGAAAATCCCATTCATTATCATCTGATTGACATGTCAAGTTTAAAGCTGAAAGAAAAACAGAAATTCACTCAATGAGTTTGCCAGTGCTTTCAGACAACAAATATGTAATATTCACACAGCCATGTTATTACCTTGATTTATTGAGCTACTTTCATTCCCGAAACATCCATCTGTCAAACGGACTTGAATATTCAATTGTTGTGAGCAGGCTGCACAAAGACAACATTTTTAAACAGATTTTGTAACAATAGGGATGTCACAATTACCGGTACTTCAGTACCAAGTCGGTACTGAAATTGAAAAAATGTGATGATACCAGCATTTCTGCAGCACCGGTAGTACAGACTTCCGAGTATATTCTGTACCCGCAGCCAACACGGGCACAAGTTCAACTGCCCCTCTAGGCAAAAGACTATCGCGCCACCCCCTCACACTCACAATTAAAGACAATCTTTGAGATGCATGTGACAGACTGGAGATTTTGTTAATTGATAAAATTGCACTAAAATAAAAGCATACAGAAGAATTTTTTCTGATTTTTTTTTAAATTCTGCAACGTTAAAAACAAATCAGCACCACTAGTGCAAATGCAAATTCTGTTTTAAATAATAAAATAAGTAGCATACAGGCCCAGGGGCGTGGGAATGGGGGTGCACCCCCTGGTTTCACAGGATTGCAAATGCGATGCAATTTTTTGTTCATTTACATTTATTCATTTTTAGCATATAGTAATTTATTTATAAATATATATTAAAAACAATGAAAATAATTATTTATATGTTGAATCCTGTTTTTTTTTAAACATGCAGTGTGCGTAGAAAGAGCGGTAAAGACGCCTCCAGCGTCTTTCTGAAGATTCCGTTCATTTCTGAAGCTTATTCCGCTCAGCACCGTGCTCAACCCAGAATGCCCTTTGTGACATGCTGGTTCGAATATAGGCCTACTGAAATAAGTAACTAGAGCTGTGCCCAACTACATCTTTTTTCTAGTAACCTAGTTGTTCATTTAAGCGGTTGTTCACGCGGCGCCGGCGCCTCTGGGTCATTGTCTACTATATTTGCTTATTATTTATTAAATCAAGGCAATTGATTGATAAAACGTTGATTAAAATTAAGATACAATTTACACTAAACGAAATTCACTTTAAAGAAAGGGTTTCAACAAAACAAAACTTAATGAACTGGTTAATATCATTTCTGTCCCCCATGTCCATCTTGAAAGTAGGCAGGTTTTTGCTTTAATTTATATCCGGTCACTGTGCAGGCTCTTTAATTGTATATGACAGTGTAAACAGCAACGCTTTTTATTTAAAGGTTTAATGTAGGCCCTAGTCCATTGCATTACGACAAGAAGGATCAACTATGTCAAAACTGTGAAGTGCAGTCAAATGTCCCGGTGTAGTGGTGTGTTCTCACTAGGGCTGGGCGATATGGGCCAAGAAAATTATCACGATATAATTTTCCATATCAGTCGATATCAATAATTATCCCGATAAATGTCAAATCTTTATTTCTTTAAAGCTTAAAAGCAAATTTTTGCTCCTGAGTGAAAGATGTAGAAAACAGACAGTTAATTGTGGTTTTAAATGGTCCTTTATTGTCAAAACGTGACAAACACTTCCCAAACAGCTGAACAATTGATCAAAACTGAGGTAGATTTATTTATTACTAATAAAATCAATATTAATAGAGTAGAATATTATTAATATAAATAGAATATAGAGTTTTGGAACTCCAGTAAAAGCTGTCAAGTCTATTTGAATCACTTTAAACATAGGATGAAATTATTGTATTTCTCTTTTATTACAGGCGATGCTATTAATAAATCACCAAAGACAAAACATTATGATACTGATGTATTTTTCCATAAGCCTGATGTTTAGTGATTATAGTTTGGTAACGTTAGCTTGTAGTAAGTCACCCACTACAACTAACAAGGCGATAAGCCTATGCGTGAACTGATATTAGGCTAATGTTGAGTTAGCGCTGTGTTGGGCACAATGCTATATGGAAGAACTTCGAAGAAGCAAGATAACTGAATAATTATATTACTGTGAGGTGAACCTATAAGCAGTGCACATCGCTGTTTTATGTCGGATTGCAAATAGTCCAAATATCTCCAAACCACTGAAGTTAAGTGACCTTCCTGGTCAACGATATCCAAGTCCTCTGAGCTGGTCGTGAGCGCTGAATTTTCTTAACTATCGCTCATTTTTCTCACTACTCCAATCCAATCCTCCAAGCCTGTCCGCCACTGTGACTGTCAACAACACCGCGTGCTGCACCCAGAAGCCCGTCTGCCAAACACATGCTCAGCATTACACATTAAGTATTATATCGAGCATTTATCGAACTGTTGTTATCGTTTTATCAAGAAAAATTATTTCTCGATAATTATATTTATCGTTTTATCGCCCCAGCCCTAGTTCTCACCTATAGATGTTTCTTGTGCTTCGTGTTTTATAGATTCGATATTGTTTATTATTCAAATGTGCTGAAAGCACAAGTCTCTAGTTCATTTTTAATGAGTGACACACGGAAAGCGGCAAATCAGTGGTAGCCTGTCTCTGCGAGCGCACAGCTCTTCATAGCGGTTATAAATATTATTAATATCAATATGGCATCCCAGCAAACATTGGTCCAATGGCAACGTTGTCTCTCTAGCGAAAAATAGCTGCTGTAGGATGGCATAAATCGGGGAAAAAAATTTAAGATTACATTTCCAAGAAATGCATTCAGATATGCTCAACGTAGCCTACGTCCAGTCAACTTTCATTTTGGAACTATTTTTCTACCATGACAAGACGTGTCGAAGGGACGTCTTTTCAACGATCATTAAATGTCCAAATGTTTGCTGTGGATAGTATAAATATTACGAACACCATAAGGTGAGCCACACAACTTTCTCTCATATCGATAGGCTATTCACATAAATATCGATAGGCTATTCATACTGCAAAATACTATTTAAATATTACTCGAATGCATAAACCGCCACTTCATGAGAATATACCGTTTCATTTGAGAAAACTGTCATATAATGAACACAGACACTCAAAGGTCTTCACGGCAACTTGTCAAACTAAAAGTTGGGTTTAACATGAATAAATTTACAGAATATATTAGACTACTGTTGTATGGTAGATTTAGCCATGTCAAGTCAAGTCAACTTTTTTTATATAGCTCTTTTAACAATGCAGATTATTTCAAAGCAGCTTTACAGTGTTAAACAGCAAAATAATGCAACAGAATTTTATTCAGCTGTATAGCCATTCCAGAGAAAACGGTGATGTCATCAGTTCATTTAATCTCTGACTTCATTTCAATTATCATACAGTGACAGTGTGGGCTTTAGATCAGTAATTAGATCAGTAATTTAGTTTATATGGTTAATTTAGTTTAATAATTAGATTTATTTGGATATTTAGTTGAAAAATGTAAGAAAAATCTAGTGAATATTTAGTGTCCCCAACTGAGCACGCCAAGCCAGAGGCAACAGTGGCAAGGAAACCAAAACCCTGTCAGGTGACCTAATGGAGAAAAATAAACCTTGGGAGAAACCAGGCTCAGTCGGGGTGCCAGTTGTCCTCTGGCCAATTAACAAACAGCGTGTGATTATTATTCTGGCAACTTTAAAGGTCAGAGGTCATAATAGATCGGAATATGTGAAAGATCAGAGGCAACGCGCCGGAGACGGGTTTATTGAGGATGATGTGTGGGTGCTAGCACAGGCAAGTGTATGCCTGCTGAGCATTTCTCATTGCCGCACCTCCGACGGTGCCATTACAGGTAGCTGCAAGGTCATCAGCCGGGAGCCACCCTTCATTGATGTTTCGCTCCATTAATCCCGGAACATCTCACGGTGGTGGAGCAACCGCAGGGACGTCTCCCTGCCGCCCCCTGCAGCTGACCCTAAGACACTTGCTTTCCCCACGCCTGGTCCTCGCCACCTGTACCGACCCTGGCTCAGTGCTGTTTTGCAGCTTGACAAAATATGCTGCAGGCTTGGATTTGGGGCATTGCAGAGTTGGCAGCTCTCCTCTGAGCCATACCACAGGTTGAGGTTGCAGGGGCTTGGGGTCATAGGTGGACCTTATGAGGAAACTCAACCTGGCTTGGGGGATCTTCCACATATCGGCCCAACCTACAGTCCTGCTCATTACTCCTTCCCAGGTCCCAGGTCTGGATAAGGGCTTTGATCTGATATTTCTCCTCCTCTGTACTGACCACCTCGGAAATCACAAGCTCTTTCCTCTCCTTCCTTGTGGCTTTGGACCACATCTTTGGAGCAGTCCCCCACCCCAGGCCAGTTCTCCCTGACTGTGTCCTGCCAACAATATCTTGATGTTTCAGCCTGCTGATAGCCTGGTCGACTGCCAACTCTGCCCTCCACTTGCGACCTGTTCGGACTGGGGCTTTGGTGTTCTGCACAGATGGGTCTGATGAGTCCCTCGGCTCTTGGACAAGCCTCGCTTTCTCCTGTCTGTAGCCCAACAGGATTGACTTCAATGGCAGTTGAAGTGCATTCCTCCCAAACAAGCCAACGCTGGAGAGGCTCCGGGGTAAGCCCAGCCACTTCCTGATGTAATTATTGGCTTTTGAGTCCATCTTCTGCACGGTGGAGGTGGTGATCTCACACATCTTGAGAGGCCACATTAGTCTCCTATATAAGGTGAATTGGTAACACCAGATCTTAAATTTACCTGGAAGATGACTCTTGTCAATCCGCGTCAGACCTTCGGTGAGTTGTAACATTACTGTTTTAGCCATATGCTTATCTGACATGTCGGCTGTATACAGTTTGCCGAGGCTTCGTACGGGTTGCTCTGTCCCGGGATCTTCTCACTGTTCACTGTGAAAGAGATGTGATCATTTCTGGCTCCTTTCTGTATGGAGAGACTCCGGGACTTGGAAGGTTTTACCCTCATCCTGGCCCAACTAAGGAGTTCTTCAAACCTCTTCAATAGCCGGTTGGTACAGGCTGCTGTTTGAAGAAGGGTGGTTACATCATCCATGTAACTGCAGGGCTGGCAGTCGTTGGCCTGACTGTCCTCTCACCCCTCGGACCATCTGTCTGCCACTGATGAGAATAATTTCAAAGGCTGCAGTGAAGAGGATGGGGGAGACTGAGCAACCCATTGCAATGTCTTTCTCTAGGTGGTGCCAGCCTGTCGTTACGTCTTGAGTTGTATAGCAAACAGTGAAGCTGTTGAAGTAACTGGAAATTAGGTTCCGAACGCTTGGTGGAATGTGAAAGAATTCCAGGGCAAAGGTGATTAGCTGATGGGGAACGGAACCATAGGCATTCTCCAGATCCAGCCAAACTACATGGAGATCTTGTTTTTCCCGCTTGGCTGTCTGAATCTGCTCCCAGATCATGGTTGAGTGTTCCACACAACCGGGGAACCCTGGGACACCTGCCTTCTGGCAACTGGTGTCAATGTAATGGTTGTTCAGGAGGTAGTTGGTTAAATGCTTGGCCACCACAGAAAATAAAAATTTCCCTTCCACTTTAGAAGTGCAATGCCTCTAAACTGGTTGATATTACACAAATTTTGTTCTTTTGGAATGAAGGTTGTCATGGCTCGGCTCCATTCTGAGGGGATGTTCTGGGCCTTCCATGCTACTCTCATCAGCCTCCAGAGTAGCTTTAGCACCATGGGGCAGTTCTTATAAACCTTATAGGGCACGCCCTTGGGACCTGGTGCAGAGGCAGACTTTGCCCTGTCTACCACTAGCTTGACTTCAGTCCACTTGGGTGGTATTGAGTCAAATTCGACGGCTGGCTCAGCAGGACGAGGAACATGCCCTGGCGACCCAAGCGGGATGTTCTTTCCTTGGTCGGTTTGCTGGTTCTTGATGTATTCCTCAAGCTCCTGCTCGGTGGCTTCCAGCCTTCTGCTCTTCTTCCCTTCCAACAGGCTTCGGGCATACCTGAAAGGATCCCGAAAGAAACCTTCTTTTCCTTCTCATTTGCTTTTCGCCAGGACCTCTTAAGCAGCCTCCTCTCCTTCACGAACTTGCGAATCTCTTGCTCACGCCTTCCCATCTCTCCAGGGATGCTCTTCCTCTGGATTATCTCCCCAAACCTCTCCTTGCCCTCCCCATAAACAATGCTGCCAAAGAGGTTTAGCTTGGTGGTTATGCTACCTCGTAGTGAATTCTCAAGGATGGAATGCAGATCTTGGTCAAAGCTTTCCCAGGCAGATTTTTCAATGGATTTTGGCCATTTGACTTTGGTTTGTCTGGTTGGTCTCTCCCTTGCATGTCTTGTGTGGTTGCTGCTGGGTGTCTCTGTATGACGCTGATGCTCTGGACTGTGCACCTGTTGATGGCTTTGGGCCTGCTGCTGATACGGCTACTCCACCTCCCTGTGACCATCCGCAATAGTGAAATCAGCAACACTGTGCTGCTCAACCCGGCTCTGACTTCTCCTTGTCTGACCTGCTTGCACAGTGCAAGTTTGCCTTTGGTCTTTCCCTCTGCATTTAGCCTTCCCTTGGTGTATCCGCAGGCCCCTGTAAGTTGTCACGTTCGACCACCCGCAGCAGCAGCTTCTCAGGATCCTTTGTCCGTTAGTCATTTTCATGCCGGTCAGTTCCGTTTTATCCGTCCTATTTGGTACATCTTCCATCCCGCCTCTCGGTGGACCTTCAGGCTGTCTTTCATTATTTGTGCTCGTAGTTAGTTAGGGTGTCCCCAATATGTGGAAACCTGTGGAGAGGGTAACTAGCCCATCCACCCTTGGAGCAGTCTTTCCTGCCGTCAGTCAGTCTTTCCCGGATGTCCACCGGTCTTTCCTGGACGCCAACTGCCCTATTCACAGTAGTCACTGGTGTTCCAGACATTGTAGGTGGTAGCACAGGCAAGTGTATGCCTGCTGAGCATTTCTGCTTGCCGCACCTCCGACGGTGCAATTACAGGTAGCTGCAGGGTCATCAGCCGGGAGCCACCCTTAATTGATGTTTCGCTCCATTAATCCCGTAACATCTCACAGTGGTGGAGCAACGTTAGGGACGTCTCCCTGCCGCCCCCTGCAGCTGACCCTAAGACCCTTGCTTTCCCCACGTCTGGTCCTTCCTTCTTAACCAAAGCCAGAAGCTTAATGTTGATTAAATAATTATTAAAGTGCAATATTTGAAGGATTGGAGGAAACACGCCGGAGACGGGTTTATTGAGGATTTATCTCTATGTAATAATAATATGTATCTACTAGGGATCTACATTGCGATTCGGAATCAGACTCGGACATGTATGGGCCAGGGCTCGCAAAGCCCAACATCCCGGGGCTATGTGTTGCTACCAAAACGCAAGTCTGGTCTGACGACAGGCTATCTTAAACGGTGAAATATCATGTGTGCGTGTGTACGGTTCACGGTTATATCCACAGATCGGACGGGCCAAGTAATAATAATAATTTAAAAAAAAATCCAATCAATCGTATTTTCCAATCAAAGATATTGTCGAGCCCTTTGGGCAAATCATTCCGGTTGCTGTTTCCCACATGTACTGACAGGGGAGCCAAAGCTCATTAAATATGCAAAGCTTATCTAATCCTAGCCGTGGGCGTTTACTTCAAAGTCTTCAGTGAAGCACACCCAAAAAAACTGAGCGTTTCTTAAGAGAGGCTCAAAACCAGGGTAGAAAATAGCCTATTACTGATTAATTATGATGTTTCTGAATGTAAAAACCATGCGAACGTCATAAGTTGACCTCAGACAACAGTATAAAAAAAGGCAGTTCATGACACCTTTAATAACGTATTTTTTGCACCATTTTTCAGATTTTTAAGCACACTCAAGGTCAGAGGATCTTGTCACTTTGATGGATCATTTGAATCTGAGTTGTTGACAACAGAGAACCGATGCAATCGGATGAGCGTGGCAACTTCTCCAGTTCAAAATAATGAGGAACGACATGTCTGACGACATGACAGATGTAGTAAAAAAATTATGATTGAATGCTTTAAAATGTAGTGAAGTAAAAGTTTTCCATAATAAAAAATACTTGATAGATAAAGTACAGATACTTGAAACATACTTAAAGTCAATCATTTTATCCCTTAAAACTCGTCTTTGATCACCAAAATTACATATTTAAAGTTTTTTTTTTCCCAGTGAGAAATTTGTTCATGCCTTATAATAGCTTGAATATAATTCTACACCCTTGCTTAGTATACGTGGTATTTAGTATGCGTGGATTCATGAATATGCAAAATAGCCCTGCCTCCACTCACCCACACAAGCTCAGATATACATCATGCACATAATTCACCTGCTACATTGCTAAATCTACCAGATTTTTCATATCAACAGAAGTATATAGCAGGATAACCTGCTTCTCGTGATACTCCCCTGTGTCAGATAATAGTTAATGATATGCTAAATCTCGCCCGCACGTTGACGTGATTGGATACAAGGTAATTAGAGAAGTGATTTCAAACTGTGTTTTTGAGACTGTCTTTGATTCACTGCAGTTTTAAAGAGAAAATACTCAGCAATGATGTTAACTGATGAATTTGCACATGGTTTGTCTAAAAACACCACATAGACATATAAACAACGTTTAAAAACGTGATTTTCACCACTGCGACTTAAAAGAAAGTAACTAAGTAAATATAAAATGTCCACCACTGAAAGCAACATACTTATCTGGCAGCAGACGATCATCAGCCACAGCAAAGTCTGCTTTTGCCGAGACATAATTCCCAAAGACAGCCTGATAGAGACACAAGAGTTGAATTTTGTTTCCTACAGATATTGATAATAAATCTAAAAGCATTTTCTTACATTCTTGAGATGAAAGTCCACAGTCCAAGAGGAGAGAGAGTTTCATCCGTTCACATATGAAGCCGTGCGATTATAATCCGCAGCTCCGAGCCGCTGGATTAATGACACACGCTTCATTTGCATACAAGAAAATCATGTTTGTTTGTGCTTTAACTGTGACTTTCAGTGTTCATTTACATTCAGGTCCAGTTGATCAAGTACCATTTGTTCACAGAGAACAATGTAAGTGTACGAAGGCATCTTTACGCACAAAACTCAGCACAGAAACCAAACTGAAGGGCTGTAAAATCACAAAGATGTGCATTTACACAGACCGTTTAATGCTGTGAACATTACTATTTTAAAACTACAGTTTTAACTTTTAACAATGTGTCATTAATTAATAAAAAAAATAATGAAATAATAAACAATGAAGTACAATTCTTTATACATAAAAATACAGAATTTTTTATTTCCTCAGCGTGCTATATATATTAGAGCTGCAACTAACGATTATTTTTTCTGTCGACTAATCTAACGATTATTTTTTCGATTAGTCGACTAATCTAACGATTATTTTCCAGATTAATCTTATTATTCTTTTTTACTGATTATTGTATTTCAAAGAGGGTAGTGAATTTGTATATTATTTTAACATGAAATCAATGAATGATGACAATATTAATTGTATTTCAGGAAGGGTAGTGTACATAGTATGCCATTTTATAATGAAATGTATGAACACAAGAAGCTTTTTAAACATAATATATAATGATACTATTCATCATAAAATGTATACAGAGTAGGCCTAATTAGGAAAAGTTGTTTACTATAGTAGTTGAGTATGATTTACTTATTGATTTGTGTCAGTAGTAAACGAAAATGCACTTGTATTTATCTGCAAAAGGTTCACATACAGGAGCTTTCAGCATAGTGTTAATGTATAACTAGTCGTCTATTTTGAAGATATACATGTGCATAAACAACGACTAAAGCTGCCAGAAGTTTTTGCCCAAACTTCAAAGACACATTTAAATGATTAAAGCTAGAGGCATATCTTAACTGTAATGTTACTTTAATCATGTAAACTACCTATATACAGCATGTTATTATGCATATGTGTTTGGGACAGAGCGGAACCAGGTCGCATATACAGGAGATATATGCAGCCCATAATAAATAAAAGCACGAGACGTACTGGGGTCGGAGAAGAACCCCGGAAATTGTGACCGTCTGTTGCAATACACGCGTGGCGCGTTCAGCTGCGCGAGAGAACACTGGCAGCAGGGTTGCCAGGTTTACACAACAAAACCCACCCATTCGTTACTCAAAACAAGCCCAATCGCGTTTCGGGGAGGTTCTCTGGTAAACATCGCGTTCGGGGGGTTAAATATGTGTGTTTTTTTGCTTCAACCCGCGGACATGAGACACAGCCCGCGGCAACAGTGTAGAAGTAGCCCAATTCCGCGGAAAAAAGCGGACTTGGCAACACTGACTGCAGTGTGAAAGCTCCCGCTCTCCACGCGCACAGCTCCTGCTCTGCCACCGCGTGCAGTGTGAAACCGGCGTTACAGAGCGAACAAAGCACAGTTTTATTCGGCTTCTGTTTAAAGTACTCCCACACTTTTGAATGTCGCGGTCTGGCATTATATGATAAATGATCGTTTTCACTATGCCCGGGAGCAGAAGCTGCCATTATTCTAGATCTTCTGTTCCATTCTAGAACGTAAATAATGTGCCGCCGACGCGTCGACGCATTTCACGCACGTCGACGTATTTTCGTAGTCAACGTCATCGACGACGTCGACGCGTCGTTGCAGCCCTAATATATATATATCACGTTTTGATGATTGTCATAATTCTGTGGCACTAATAGGCTGTTGTAGGCTACAGTAGCCTTTAGTTATTTATATTTCTTAATAAGATTGTTCCAGCTGGAGCAAATGCTATAATGAAATAATTAATTATTACACAGGGTAGATCAACGCAGGATTAAAAGTGGTTGAAAGTTAGCCAGAAAGTCACTTTGGAGCAGGCACAACAATTGAACAATGATAGAGTTTCAGGTAGGACAGCAGATATATCAGCAAATATCATTCTCAAAGAGATTATTTTTGGAATATAATATAACGATGCACAATCACAGTGGCGGCGACTGGGTTAAGCATTTACTGTATCTGAGGGAAATGTTGCAGTGCGTTGATCTGCCAGTTTCTTCAAAGGAAGATTACAAATGGCAAACGCCAATTGATTACACACAATGACTTATTATTTTGGTGGTTTGCTTGACGACGTGAGTACAGGAGTCTTTTACTTTAATAGTAGACATTTTTTTAATGGAGCTATTCCTATATGTTTTGTCTCCCGCTTCTTGATTCTCGTGCCGCCTGAGCTGACACTGACACGTGGTTGTAATGACAATGACGTAGTTTAGGGCAGCACAAGTTTGCCTTCGTTTACACTGAATCAAAACCGTTTCCCCTTTGATACTAGGGGCTGAGGTGGGTCAGACCCGGCGTATTTTAAGTCTGCTTTTATGCGGCATTGTGTCTTTACACAGAATTTTGTGCAGACACAGAGCTGCTTTAGAGCCGCCTTAACTCGGCTGTGATTCCAATGAAAGCATCACCTTTATTAGTTATTAGACTATTTATTTTGCAATAGTTTGACTCAGAGTCCCAAACAGAAAATGTAGTTTTAAAAGGAAAAAAACCCTAAAGCTTATAAAGATGGTATTCAACCAGAATGCGTTTGTCACCACGCAGTGAGAAATGCGTTTCTGCTCTTGACTGCTAAGTGGCGCTATAATTAATAATAATAATAATTTGCTGGATGATGCGATGGCTGCCATATTGCGCCAGAACGCCCACCACACACCAGCTCATTGGTGGAGAGGAGACAGAGTGAAGAAGCCAATTGGTATATGGGGATGATTAGGAGGCCATGATGGACAGAGGCCAATGAGCAAATTTGGCCATGATGCCAGGGTTACACCCCTACTGTTTATCAAAGGACCATCCTGGGATTTTTAATGACCACAGAGAGCCAGGACCTCGGTTTAACGTCTCATCCCAAGGCTATAACCACAGATTTTCATATGTTGTGGAATGGACAAATCACAGCTCATTTTCACAAGTGGCAGTCATGAATGTGGAGATTACAAAAAAATACAATCAATAAGATTTAGATAGGAGGCATAGGGCACTGGAACAACTACAGGGTGAGTAAAAGATAGCTTTACTTTCATTTCAGGGTGAACCATCCCTTAAATAAATAATGGCAGTTACAACATTACAACAAATTTGCTACATTCCATTAAAGCCTCTTCCAGTAAAACATTCTGAAGGTGCTCAATGTAGAATCTGTTGAGGGCAGATTTTGTCAGCCAATTGACCAAAAATGGCCTGAAGAAGCTTGTCTTTGATCCACTGAATTATTATTTTGTGAATCACTTACGAGATTGAGATGACTCACAGTGATAACCATAGCAACGGAAGAAAATCTGTACATTGAACAAATCTGTGTTTATCACAGCTTAAAAAAAGAAACGCTTTGTTGACTAAAATGGCTAAAACAAAACAAAAATAATAAAAATGAGAAAGAACTATTAAATTGAAATTCAGTTAAAAAACCCACACATTTTCAAGGTTGACATGAAGTCTTGGGACAGTTTTATTTATTTATTAGCCTACAGGATTTAATTACAAAGAAATTGCAGCATTGTTGTGTGCAAAAGGAATAGTGCAACATATATTATGAACAGAAGTTTTTCTTTACCTCTCTCTCGCAGATTCTCTGGATCTCTTTCAGGAAGATTTTTTTTTTCTCCCTCGCTGACGTGTGCCAGGTCTCTCTGAAAGTGAAATGTTTCAGGGAAGAAATATTATGTAATAGTACTGTATATACTGCTATGTGTCATCTACACCAGGGGTTTTCAAACTTTATGATGCCAAGGACCTCCAAATTTGAAAAACCTTTTATGAGGGACCCCTTCCTAAAGTCCATCTATTTTTATGTATGAAAAAACATTTAAACTGTTTGATGATTATTTGTAAGCGTGACATTATAAATACAACATATTGTTTCCAAACCTAAATTGGCTATACTTAATGTTGGATGTATACACCTGAAGAAGAACATTTTCAATTAAAAATGATTTGTATAAGCAACTTTCACAATCATTGTAAGCAGCTTAAGTACTGCGTCAATAATACTCTGTAAAATCCATCTCATCTAATATGTCAACAAATAGAACAAGGAATTTCTTGTTTCTTGTTTATTTTAACTAATATTTTTAAAGAATAATTTTTATAAAAATTAACTTGAAGTGACAACCATCAGTTAATATTTAAAGTTCAGTGCGGATCAGCTTAAAGGGAGCACACTGAGCTTTATTGGAACAGCAAACCTTTTTTAATTAATCAATATTATTAAATTAAATTAAATTTAAAAGGACAATTTAGCTAAATAAATAATCTAGGTCATATATTAAGTTCATACATTATTTTAATATGAACAGCTATTATTGAAATTATCAATGAAATTTTACTTTTTCTTATTGATGTCACACTGAAGCTGGGGTTTTCATAGTAGTGCACCCTTTAAGCTCACTACTTACAATAATATGAAGTCTTTAAAAAATACAGCAGTGTAAAACCACAGAACATCAATAAACTGTAAATGTATAATATAATGGATTTAATATAATGGAGTGCAAGCCAGTAATGCCTGTGGGGTAATATATTAGTGTAGCACACAGTCTTATACAGCTAGTAAGCTAACAATGTTCTGTAGCAACTGCGCTATGTTGCTAAAACTATCTTTTGGATCTAACTGTAATTATTTCCCACATCCAGGATAGGAACTGGAGCTGCTGCGTTTTAGATCAGCTGGAGTTTATTTATTAAGCGAGCAGGGCAACCACCCAGTAGAGCATTACAATAATCTAACCTTGAGGTCATGAACGCATGAACTAACTGTTCAGCATTTTGCATTGAGAGCATGTGCCGTAATTTAGATATATTTTTAAGATGGTAGAATGCAGTTTTACAGATGCTAGAAACGTGGCTTTCAAACGAAAGATTGGTATCAAAGAGCACACCCAGGTTCCTCACTGACGACGAGGACTGGACAGAGCAGTGTTAGACAGTATTCTAGGTTACTACTTGTGGAGCTTTTTTGTCCAATAATTAAATATTAAGTTTTTTCTGAATTAAGTCTAACTGACAAGTGGATGAGCTAGTTCGAGAGATTCGGTCATTAACAGCCGATGGATTGGTGGGAGTAAAGCTAGAGAGGATGTATTTTATGGGCTGAGGTGAGGACCAGTTAGAGGAAACGTCTGATGAGTTTGATGAAAATGTTTCATAGACAGATTTGATCTTATTTACAAAGAAGTGGAGAAAGGAGTTGGAGAGGTCAAATGAGCCAGGAATATGATGTGATGATGGGTTGATAAGTTTGTTAACAGTTGAAAATAATGTCTTAGGTCAATCCACTACAATGCGAGTAAAACACTCGCATATGAAAGTAAATCGTCCCTCTAGCCATTGGCTACTAAATTCATATTTTACTCACCAGTGTGTGTGTTAGATGCTAGGAATAAGTTTAGCATAAATATATATTTTACTCGCTGAACACTCTGAATGAGCGCTTGAGAGTTTCGCTCCCGTCAAGCGATCTATACGATTTCAAATCAGCTCATCTGACGTACCGTAAACTCATGTGCAGAACTCCGTTGCTTTGCTGAGCGTGTTTCTCTCACACACACACACACACACACACACACACACACACACACACACACACACACACACACACACACACACACACACACACACACACACACACACACACACACACACACACACACACACACACACACACACACACACACGTGCGAGCGAGAGAGAGAGAGAGAGAGAGGGCGTGAGAGTCTTACATACATACATACATTACTTACATACCACGCAAAATCGACACGCTGCATGTTAACAATATTCTTTGTTGGATTTTCCTGTCAAAATAACGGAGTTCATTTGGAATTATTCAGCTTTTAAGAACAAGCAGAAGATATGCCATTTTTTCTGGTAGTGGGCGGAACTAATGTGCAAACGGCAATCTCATTGGCTGGCGCTCATCTTTTCCTGTCCCTGTTTTGATTTCAGCACATCAGTTTGAGCGAATGCTGTCAACGTGATTAATATTCATGAACCCAGCAGCTCATCAACCCTTAGTGCGTTGTATATTGTTATTAGTAGTAGAATAAGTAGTAGGCCTATTATTATTATCTTTTAATAATATAATATAATTACTAGTATCAATTTTTTACAGAAACACCAACAATATCTTAAGCACCACCAGCAGTCCAAAGTTCAGTTAAATGACACATATGCATTCATACATGCTTTCCAACAGTTTTAGTTCTAATTACTAAAGTTCTATCATTAAATAGTGCTTATCATAATATCATAACATAGTCTAATGCTTGATTGACTGATGTTAAGCGTGTACATTCAGATATTTAAAACTGTGCCATTTTAGCAGTGTTAATTATGGTATTGTATTATTCTGTACATGTGGCATTAAGAGCTGACTTGTATTTCAGCTGGTGAGCACAGAAATCTTGATAATCCACCTCCAGTCCACTTTTCCTATATCGGAGCTCAAGACATCTGCCAGTTTGTTTAAGCAGTCGGAGCTCAGGTGTATACCAAGGTGACGCATGAGAAGAAGCTACCAGCTTAGTTATCATGATTGTCTAAGGCTTCAGAGATAGCAGAGTTGTAAGTAGAGAGAACAGCAGAAGGACAACAGAAATCTGAGTAAGAACTCAGAGAAGATGCATTAATGGAGTCTGAGAATGACAGAGGATCAACAGATTTAACATTGCAATAATTAATAGTAGTTTTGAGAAGAGGTTCAGGAAGAGGAAAGTCAAATCTAATCAGTTTATGATCAGAGATGCCAGTTTGATATCCAGAGACAGATGTTTTTAATTCCTGAAGTGCAAACAAGATCAAGCGTATGACCACAGCAGTGAGTAGGAAAATCAACATGTTGTACAAGACTGAAATTGTCCAAAGTTAATGTAAGGTCACTAGTATTTGGGCACACGGTGTTATAATGCATATTGAAATCACCAAGTAGCTTAACATGGAAGGATACAGCAACAGCCAGAGTGAGTAGTTCATTGAGTTCAGAGAAGAAATCTGACAGAGACTTAGGAGGACGGAATTCAGTCATGATAATTTTCATAGTATCACGATAAACCACTGCTAGGCCACCACCCCGACCACAGAGATGTGGCTTAGACAAATATTAGTAAGAAGGTTCAGGTCAAAGCAGGTTTCTGTGAGAAGCAACATGTCCAGTTGAGTATCAGTAATTGTGTCATTGAGTAGGGAGGCTTTTTCAGTCAGTGAACGGCAATTTAGTAGTGAAAAGTTCTGTGACAGACACACACCAGATTTAACATTATCGTGGTGACAATTCTCCCTGGCCAGGGACCTTAATGAAGCAGTATCTCTTAAACGACATGAAGACGAAGTCCTGTGAACAACAGATCTACTGGTCCAGATAGACGGAATACATTTACATCTATGCATTTGGCAGACCAAATTTTCCAAAGCGACTCACATTGCATTCAAGGTACACATTTTACATTTTGTCAGTTCTTGCTTTCCCTGGGAATCGAACCTACGACCTTGGCGTTGCTAGCGCCATGCTCTACTTTTCAAGCTACAGTGCGTGGTAGTGCAATATTCATGGCGTAAATGCAGTGTTAATTTCGTTGACGAATAATTTTCGTCATAATTTTCGTCAACAACCTTTTTTTTACTGACGAAAACGAGACGATAACAAAATAAAAACTAGTGATGGATGACAAAAACTACAACGAAAATCAACTGTTATTTTCGTCAACAAATAAAAACGAGACAAAAATGTTAGGGAGGGTCGATTAGGGAAGAGATCCAGTCAGAACTCATTCGATTTTAGGAGACTAAAACTACTGTAGATTTAGTCGACTAAAATCTTATGATATTTAGTCGACTAAAACTAGACTAAAACTAAAAACAATTCAGGTGACTAAAATATGACTAAAACCAAATGGCATTTTAGTCAAAAGACTATGACTAAAACTAAATCAAAATATGCTGTCAAAATTAACATTGCGTAAATGCCTGGTAGAGCGATGGATGTAGCGTGGTCGGCGAAGAATCCCCAGCGAGCGACACTACTCGTAAATCCCAGAGTCAAGACGCGGATGGCAGTTTATGGTCCACAAAACAGACGATGAGTATGTTAATGACATGCTGTAAATGCCACTAACGACAAGAGAAAGACAAACAAACTTTGTCCAGCATTGTCCGACATATTGTCACTCATAAAACAGCTGAGCTGTGCAGCGAACGCACACCCAAAACTTCAGCCGGAGGAGCAATGACGCCGTCCGCAAACAAATTTCATATGCATTTGACAGTATAATGAAAACAGTATAATGGGTCCGTGCACTAGCTCTTAAAGAGACAGTAGCCTAATATGTGTCTGTCATTAATGTTGATAAAACAACCAAAGATAGTTTTAATAGTAAGGAATCAGGATAAATTAGCATATGCATTTAATGTATACAGCACTAAAAGACTATCCAGTGTTATTTTACATTTGATTACTTTATTCAGTTTCTGTTGTATTTTTGAATACTAGTGTTAGACCTACCCAAAAAACGGATCTTCATTTCTCTTTGTTTCATTTGTATCTGTGTTCTATTGCATTAATGTGTTCTACTTTTTTCAATGTAACTGAAATCAAGCCTCCTTGCGGGTTGTGTAGCCACTTAAGCAACAAAATTACCCAATTGTAAAAGCAAATATTTAGGTGAGATAAATGTAATTTAAAAAATTGTCTAATAAAGACCCCCCCCCCCCTCGAAGAATCACCAAAGGGGGACCCCGCCCCCCCCCATCCTTTCAGTTTTAAAAACAAAATTCAGGCCCTCATTACATAATAGCTGATTATTAGCTGATTCTGACAGTGTGTTCGTTTCTCGCATTTCCAGTAACCAAACATGTTCCACATCAGTGTGTGTGTGAAAATCTGTTTTATCAAATGATCATGCAAATATCTGAATCCACAAGCGTGTGGGATTAGTTGCATTCTGAAGATGCAAATTTGTTTTATAAAAGAGGTTCAGTATAGTTGGTGTCGCTCTGACACGCACATATATTCAAACATGGATTATAACGCTCAGTCTAACATCAGTAATATTCAGACCAATTCAATCCTCCCACAATAACAGACAGTTTCAGTAACGATCATCACAGATATTTGTTATTTGTTTTGAGTGATTTCAGTAAAGTTGGCCCTTTTTAGGATCATCATTTTATGTACATACACAGAGCCGTTGATAGAGGGGAGAAAGATGGTGACGATTCTCTGGGCCCCTGCAATTTCAATCCCTCCAACTAGAGCTGTGTGATTTGTAATTGATTTTCAGTGGGCGGAGCTAAAGAGTCACGAACACACACACGCCACAATTTCAAGGTCACCTTTTTTATCACACTCCATATACATTCATATATATTATGTTAATGATTTTTAACCAAAATAAGGGCATATATATAGGGCAGTCGTGGCCTAATGGTTAGAGAGTCGGACTTGCAACCCAAAGGTTATAAACCCATAAACCCCTCTTCCGAGAATATTAAATAAGGGGGGCGAGGCCATTTTGTATTGCTGTGGGGATGCGTTGTTGTGGTATAGTTAGTAGGCTGGAGTGTTGTTGCCAATGCTGACGAAACGCTGTTATTTTCATCCGGATTGCAGGTCCACTTTGTTCAGCCTTCCTAGGGACGGGGGTGCGTTGCAGTGCGTTTAGCATACAACGTTATATGCATGCGTGTATGAGACAGAGGGGAACAGGTCGCATTTGCAGTATTTGAACACCCTGCTATTTTGCAAGTTCTCCCACTTAGAAATTATGGAGGGGTCTGAAATTGTCATCGTAGGTGCATGTCCACTGTGAGAGACATAATCTAAAAAATAAAAAAAATCCAGATATCACAATGTATGATTTTTTTAACTATTTATTTGTATGATACAGCTGCAAATAAGTATTTGAACACCTGAGAAAATCAATGTTAATATTTGGTACAGTAGCCTTTGTTTGCAATTACAGAGGTCAAACGTTTCCTGTAGTTTTTCAGCAGGTTTGCACTGCAGGAGGGATTTTGGCCCACTCCTCCACACAGATCTTCTCTAGATCAGTCAGGTTTCTGGCCTGTCGCTGAGAAACACGGAGTTTGAGCTCCTCCAAAGATTCTCTATTGGGTTTAGGTCTGGAGACTGGCTAGGCCACGCCAGAACCTTGATATGCTTCTTACAAAGCCACTCCTTGGTTATCCTGGCTGTGTGCTTTGGGTCATTGTCATGTTGGAAGACCCAGCCTCGACCCATCTTCAATGCTCTAACTGAGGGAAGGAGGTTGTTCCCTCAAATCTCGCAATACATGGCCCCGGTCATCCTCTCCTTAATACAGTGCAGTCGCCCTGTCCCATGTGCAGAAAAACACCCCCAAAGCATGATGCTACCACCCCCATGCTTCACAGTAGGGATGGTGTTCTTGGGATGGTACTCATCATTCTTCTTCCTCCAAACACGTTTAGTGGAATTATGACCAAAAAGTTATATTTTGGTCTCATCTGACCACATGACTTTCTCCCATGACTCCTCTGGATCATCCAAATGGTCATTGGCAAACTTAAGACGGGCCTTGACATGTGCTGGTTTAAGCAGGGGAACCTTCCGTGCCATGCATGATTTCAAACCATGACGTCTTAGTGTATTACCAACAGTAACCTTGGAAATGGTGGTCCCAGCTCTTTTCAGGTCATTGACCAGCTCCTCCCATGTAGTTCTGGGCTGATTTCTCACCTTTCTTAGGATCATTGAGACCCCACGAGGTGAGATCTTGCATGGAGCCCCAGTCCGAGGGAGATTGACAGTCATGTTTAGCTTCTTCCATTTTCTAATGATTGCTCCAACAGTGGACCTTTTTTCACCAAGCTGCTTGGCAATTTCCCCGTAGCCCTTTCCAGCCTTGTGGAGGTGTACAATTTTGTCTCTAGTGTCTTTGGACAGCTCTTTGGTCTTGGCCATGTTAGTAGTTGGATTCTTACTGATTGTATGGGGTGGACAGGTGTCTTTATGCAGCTAACGACCTCAAACAGGTGCATCTAATTTAGGATAATAAATGGAGTGGAGGTGGACATTTTAAAGGCAGACTAACAGGTCTTTGAGGGTCAGAATTCTAGCTGATAGACAGGCGTTCAAATACTTATTTGCAGCTGAATCATACAAATAAATAGTTCAAAAATCATACATTGTGATTTCTGGATTTTTTAGATTATGTCTCTCACAGTGGACATGCACCTACGATGACAATTTCAGACCCCTCCATAATTTCTAAGTAGGAGAACTTGCAAAATAGCAGAGTGTGCAAATACTTATTTTCCTCACTGTATATGCTGCCCATCATAAATCAAAGCATGAGACAGACAGGGGTAGGAGGAGAAGACCGGAAAATGTGGCATAATGGACAATATTCGTCTGTATTTGCAATAGACGAGCCGTGGTTCAGCTGCATGAGACAAACACTGCCAGTGTGAATGCACAACGGGCGTGCACTGCACATTTCACGGAGGAAAGCTTCCACAATCTTCGCGAGTTCAATGCAGGATTCGCACAACGGCTTGTCCTGAAAGATGGATTTAAAAACAGAAGCGGTTTACGGGCCACAACCTGTAAGTATGATTTATTTTTCATCGATGTGTTTTCCTGTAATAGTTCGTATTGTTAATTGTATGTTGTAGCAAGGAAGTAAACAGATGACAACGCTCATTTGGCTCTGCAAACCAGTTTATTAAATGCTCATTCATCCTTAACGTTATCCGACAAACACCTAATGTTACAAATTTTTTTTTAAATCTCAACAGCGAACTTGGCATTAGTGTAAATTATTCTTTGATTAGAGCTTTTATGTATTGTTTATCTGCAGGCATGCTAAACATGGTTCTGTGTTTGATTTGACTACTATAGTAAAGCCAATGTTTAGTGTTCGTTTTGGGTTAAAGTTCTTGCGACAGATATTTGGCAAATCGTTCTAAAAATACAAAAGTAACGGTGCCATTCAGTAGCGATCACTATAGATCCGCAGTCTTTACTCTTGAGGACTGAACAGGTTCTGCTCGATCATCTTCACTAAAATTGTCTGGGTCTGATTCAGGCTCAAATTGGTATGGTTTTATTGACGCCATTGTTTCTAATACTACCAAAGCACAGTCTACCGGTAAAGGGAAGGGGCATGATGTTTCCGACAAACGTGCACTAGGCGGTTAGCCAATCACAACACACTGGGCCAGCTAACCAATCTGAGCCCATTGTGTATTTTTGAGGGACTGGCTTCATAGAACCCGGAAACCATCAGACCGTTTTTACAAGGAGGGACAGAGCAGTGTAGAATAAAGGTAAAATATATGAAAAATAATGCAATTTTTTAAAAACAAAGCATGGACACATGTTGCAGTGCACCCCACAAACACAATCAAGCCTTCGAAAGAATGTGTTTTACCACCCCTTTAATAAAAAATGCAGTATAAAAGTAATACAGTGAAATATTATCCCAATGTAAAGCAGCTGTGTGAATATATAGTACAAAAGAAAAAAATCTTTGTAATTTATTCCTGTAATCAAAGCTGAATTTATCATCATTACTTCAGTCTTCAGTGTCACATGATCCTCCAGAAATCATTCTAATATGTTCATTTGATGCTCAAGAAACATTTATGATTATTATCAATGTTGAAAACAGTTGTGCCGTTTCATTTTTGTGGAAACCATGAAACTATTCAAACATTTGTGGTAAGATAAAAAAAGAGAGAAATTAATACTTTTTCATCAAACCTGCATTAAATTGATCAAGTGGCATTTATAATATAACAAAAGATTTCTATTTAATACATTTTTTTTTTCCATGCAAATAAATGCTTTTCGTTTAACTTTCTATTCATTAAAAAATCCTAAAAAATAAAATGCATCATGGTTTCCACAGCTGTTTTCAACAATGATTATAATCATAAATGTTTCCTTTTCATCAAATGATCATATTAGAATGATTTCAGAAGGATCATGTGGTACTGAAGACTGGAGTAAAGATGCTGAAAATTCAACTTTGATCACAGGAATAAATTACACTTTACTACATAATTACAAATTAAAACATCTGTGAATATATATGTGAATATATTTCGCAATATTAATGTTTTAACTGTATTTTTTATTAAATAAATGCAACCTTGGAAAGAAGAAGATACTAAACATTAAAAAGGCTGTCAGTTAGCACTGCATTATTCATATTCTTTATTGTCAATAAATACCTTGAGATGGCTGGAAAAACACAAACCATATATTGTCGCAATCGTGTTGTTGTCACGTTTCATCAGTCATAGAGATTATTTTTATTCAGCTGCTGCTACAGCTCTGAATGCCTTTGGAAAGTGACAGGGTTTTACTTCTACGAATCAGTTTTGTTTTTTCTTTGAGAGCGCGCCCTGTGGCTTCGAGTATGAATTGGAGTGTTGCACGAGAGTGTTAGCACTCCATTGTGTTCAGATCGCCACATTTTTGGATACGAATAAAATGACAGGTCATGTATAGATTATTTTGTGTCTTTGAATTTAAATCTATATTTATTCATATTGGCTTCTACGTAAACAAACTTGCTTGTGTAACAGACGTAGGCCAGTAAGAGCGGTGCGACCCGGTAAAAGTGCGGGGCACGAATGTACGTTTTATTAAAAGTGCGGGGGACATGTCCCCCCCCGTCCCCCGCGTAATCTACGCCCATGATTGGAGATATGTGTTTTGTTTAGAATATCTGTTTGACAGTATTGCCATATTTAAAATGATTATAAAGATTTCTTTAAATACTTTTATTTTATTTACAAAGTTATATTCAAGATTAACAAGCTCTGAATAAAACATGGTAAGCCATACAATTGCAAAGAACAATCATTAAGAATAAACAGTCATCAATTTACAACTAAGTGTGACATTTTTTCAGTTTCTTTAGAACATTTTAACAAAAAATGTCTTTAAAAGCAAAAAAAGAGTTTACTTTGGTTAGAGCCACAAAAAAATCATGAGAGAACTTGCCGAGCTGCAACAGTCATGATAGACATTTAGCGAATCACTCGCCAAACGAAGTGAGTTTTGGCTCAGAATTTCGTTTGTTGGAAATATGAAGTTAATTTAGACATGCTTTTGAAATTAAAAACTTTGCATTAAATAAGCAAAATACATTTTTGAAATGGGGAGGCAGCCACAGCGAGCACAGACTCAGAGCGGCCAGAGAAACGGAGGAGTGACTGCTGTAAGGTGTTTGTGCAAAACTGCGGAAAAATTGCATAAAACGTCCGGGTGTTGAACCCTCTCACTGGGAAAAGTGTCCCCACGGGTGCGACGCCCCTGAGCAGGTCCTAGTTTGTCCATTTTATCTTAAACGAAGATAATTCACCAGCATACGAACGTTGCGGTGACCGCGCGCGTGTGCACACTGGTGAAGTGGCCGTTTGAATTGAACACAGAATCGATTCTGAATTTTTGAGAATCAATTCTGAATCGTTGGATAACGAATCGCGATGCATCAACCTTTTCTCCCACCCCTATTAGAAGCAGTAAAAATGGGCAAGCGTAAGGATTTGAGCGAGTTTGACAAGGGCCAAATTGTGACGGCTAGACGACTGGGTCAGAGCATCTCCAGAACTGCAGCTCTTGTGGGGTGTTCCCGGTCTGCAGTGGTCAGTCTCTATCAAAAGTGCTCAAGGAAAGAACAGTGGAGAACCGGCCACAGGGTCATGGGCGGCCGAGGCTCATTGATGCACGTGTGGAGCGAAGGCTGGCCCGTGTGGTCCGATCAAACAGTCGAGCTACTGGAGCTCAAACTGCTCAAGAAGTTAATGCTGGTTCTGATAGAAAGCTGTCAGAATACACAGAGCATCTCAGTTTGTTGCTGACCAGTGCCCATGCTGACCCCTGTCCACCGCCCAAAGTACCAACAGTGGCACGTGAGCATCAGAACTGGACCACGGAGCAATGGAAGAAGGCGGCCTGGTCTGATGATCACGTGTTCTTCTGCATCACGTGGATGGCCGGGTGTGTGTGCGTGGCTTACCTGGGGAACACATGGCACCAGGTGCACTATGGGAAGAAGGCGTGGCGGCGGAGGCAGTGATGCTTTGGGCAATGTTCTGCTGGGAAACCTTGGGTCCTCCATCCATGTGGATGTGACTTTGACACGTCCCACCTACCTAAGCATTGTTGAGCCCATGTCCAGCCGCTCATGGAAACGGTATTCCCTGTGGCTGTGGCTCTTTCAGCAGATAATGCGCCGCCACAAAGCACAAATGCTTCAGGAATGCTTTGAGGAGCACAACAACGAGTTGAGGCGTTGACTTGACCTCCAAATTCCCAAAATCTCAATCCAATCAAGCATCTGTGCACGGTATCCGCGGGGCATTAAAAAGCATTAAATGGATTTGTGCGAAAATTAAGGCCTTAAATGGCATTAAAAAGCATTACATTTTATCCTTACAGGCATTACATTTTTTTAGATAGCCAGTTTATATTAAATATAGCCTTCATAAGATGAATATACTTATAGCGCATTGTGATGAATATACTTATAGCGCATTGTGATGAATATACTTATTAACCTGATCTATCTTCCGAGACCTCCGGTACTGCCGCACGAGTGAGATATCTTGCTTTCCTGCCACTGCGCAGGCACACCTCTCTCTGCGTCAAATATTTAAAATATACTCTTTGTTTTTCTACATTCATTTGGTGATTTACTGTGAAATTATTACATTATAAAAATATATTAAAAACGTGTTTTAGACAGAAAAATGTGTGAATAATCTAGTTAATATTTTTAATCGATTGACAGACAGTTTACATAAAAATATATTATGCACACCCACTATCTATCTACCTTTTGTATTTATTGCTTTGCATGTTGTATGTTCAGGGATGACAGACTGATAAGCAGACATGCTATTTATGACTGGATGTAACTTTTGATACTTTGCGGTAAAAGTGGCTCTCCTATTGATTTTGTCCTACCAGTGTGGCTCTCCTGAAAAAAAAAATAGCTGTTGAGGCTTGCGCACCATCTCGAGGAGAAATGGAAACATGAGCAACGCACACACATAAAGAAACTCCGTTAAATATACTGCAGTAAAAATTCAAAATGTGGAGTTTTTATAACTTGATACAGTTAAGCAAAATCACACGACCAAGAATGCTGTTTTCCTAAGCAGGCTAGCATCACGATTAAAAATGTGACACTGATTTCATGCAACAGTTCAGTTAACAAATTGGTAATATTAAGTCACTTACATTTTAGAAGGAACTTTGTTCGAAATTATTTTTGCTGGTATAGAACAAAAACAGTCAAAGATCACAGCAGAACCATAGCGTAGCAACCCTGCATCCCAATGTGCATACTATCTGCCCTATAGTATTGAATATTACTAATGTCACATACTATTTAGTATGGATAGAATGCACATTGTGACGCAGACTCAGCCTTGTTTTCGTTACTGAATGATTCAGCGTTTTGACGAATCGGTTGAGTCAAAGATTCAATGACCCATTCATAAACTGGAATGTCAGATGGTGGTCCAGTGGGTTAAACCATGGAACTGATATGCAGAAGGTTTCTGGTTCGATCCCAGCGGTCACCACCAGTGAGTCCTTGAGCAAGGCACTTTACTCCATGTTGCTTCAGGGGGATTGTCCCTGTAATAAGGGCACTGTAAGTCGCTTTGGATAAAAGTGTCTGCCAAATGCATAAATATAAATATAAACACCTGCCTCATTCTTGAATGAATCAGCCATTGGAATGATCGTTTGTATGAATGACTCACTTAAGACAGTTACTTGACGCCATCTACTGTTGGTTTACTATATTTTTTAAAAGTTTAATTTCCACCCGAACATTTCTTACAATCCCATAAAATAATTTAATGCAGTTGTAATTTTTTTATTGTAAATTTGTAAATGATTTAATTTGATTGGTAACAGCCACAAATCTATCGCAAATATGCAGATTCAAATATGTCAAATATGTAAAGCTGCAATATTCGTTTCGATCACCATTTCATATTGTCTGACAACAAAGACGAAGATATAGATGAAACAATTTTATTGGGAGTTTGGCTTTATTAAAATATATTAAAAGGGTAGCAGCAGAGAAGCAAACAAATCTAAAGGGCTGACACTTGGCAGAATGTGAATGCAACAATGACATGATGAATATTCAAATTGCCGTATGACGTCATCTATCGACATTTAGCGACATATATATATATATATATATATATATATATATATATATATATATATATATATATATATATATATATATATATATATATATGGCATTAAAAAGCATTAAATTAGATTTGATGAAACCTGCAGAAACCCTGGGATGTGCTGAACAAACAAGTCCGATCCATGGTCCAATCCATCCGATCCAGATACCACAGCTCACCTTCTGGGGTCTTGTGGAGTCCATGCTCGAATGGGCACCCGGAACGCTATATAAATGAAGGTGGCTTGACTTGACTTGACAAAAGGGGGACCAATAAAATATTAGAAGTACAATATTGTTCATAATGTTATGCTTGCCCCCCCCCCCCCCCCCCCCAATTATTTTCAGGACCTTTTTCTTACGTTAGTTAACCTTGTATTAGTTTTTGCTGAAGTATTGTTAATTGTGAAATTTCACTTATATTTCAAACGACTCATCTTGAAATAAGATCACACCACCCACCAATAAAGGTATTCCTGTGATCAAAGCTGAATTTTCAGCATCATTACCCCAGTCTTCAGTGTCACATGATCCTTCATAAATCATTCTAATATCTCACAGCGCCCTTTAGTGTTACAATCATACCAAATACATAACTACTGCAAACAAACCCACAATCAGTGGTGTAATATAACAAAGTAATAATACTTTATATAATACTTAGTAATACTTTTTTGGAAGAATCTGTACTTTACTTGAGTTTTTATATTTCTGTCAACTTTTACTTTTACTCCTACATTTCTGACATAAAATGTATACTTTTACTCTGATACATTTCCCCAAAGCATTTTCGTTACTTACTACAGAATAAATTCGGAAGACTGCAAGCAAGCATGTGCAAAGAAGTGCTCACACAAGCGTGGTTGATTTAATTTTCAGTGTTGCGTGAGGCTGCACAGATCGGCACACTTCAAAAACGGTATGTTATACACTACAGTACATGTTCTCCTGTCACTATAAAGTAAATCATTTGTTGACTAGATGCTGTATTAATGCATCAAGGCTGAGAAGATGCTAACATTAGTACCTCAAGCGGTTAAAACAACCTGACAAAAAGTCTGATCCAAATGTTTAATGTCACGTTTGTTACTATCTAGCCTATTTACATTATTTTATATCCATCTAGAGGCTTTTAGACAGGAGAAATCAAACCGTATTCTCATGCAGCCGACAGAAACATATAAACAAATCAGAAACTCATTCAATTTCAGTTTTTTATTTGTCAAATGTTTTGATTAGATAATCATCAAGTGTTCTAAAGTAGAAGCAAATAAAGTGTGAAATATACATATACTGTGTCAATGACTTTGTGTGAAGATGGCCATTTTACAATAAGAGTCCATTTTTAACATTATCTAAGGTTTATAAAAGTATTGTTCATCAACATTTACTAATACATTTGAAAGTTGTCTCTTACATTAGTTACTGTACTATGAGTTAACATGAATGATCAAGGTATAATATATTAATATTTTGTATATTTAAAACTTACAATAAACAGTTTGCCATTTTTTTTATTCATAGAAAACAAAATGGAAGAAACAGAGTTAAAACTGAACACAATCATTCTGCTCAAACGGTATAGAACAATTTTTAAAACATTTATTTGCTCCTTTTGTGTTTTGCATTTACTTGTATTTTTACTTTAAATACTTAAGTACGCTTCATATGGAAAAACTTAAGTACAATAAATATCACATACTTTAAAACTTTCACTCAAGTAATATTCTACACAGTGACTTTAACTTCTACCAAAATCATTTTCTGGCAAGATATCTATAATTTTACTCAAGGGTGGCTTTTGAGTACTTTATCCACCACTGCCCACAATAAGAAACATATATAGTAGCCTACCACTGATATATTTATATGTAGAAAGACTAAATCATAATTTTGAATAGAATGCACTGTATAAAAGAAGCAATATCATTTGTTTAGGTGTCAGAAATACAACTAATAGCCTACATCAAGAATGAAATGATGTTCATTGCACAATTTAAACATCCAAAATTCAGTCAAACAATATATATTTCATAACAAGGGTTTCAGTTACCCTGAACTTTCAGATATGAGAAAATATACAACTTGTAAAGTACTTGTTAAAATATGTTTTGTTTAAAATATCTTAAAAACTAATGATCCCACTTATGATCCCATTATGAGTTATATTCCCTCACCGTACAGCGTATTAGATGCATATTATTATTAAACACACATTAAACTGTACAGCACATTAATCACGACTAGTATTCTGACTTTCTACAGTTGATTTATCAGCTGAGAGACAACATGGGTTTCTGTCTTAATTAGGCTCATTATAAACATTTTCCATGGCATTAGTTCTGGATTGAACGATGGTTGTGGTGGAGCTGGACTTTTCTGGATCATCAGAGAAACGACCATCTACATCTTTGTGAATGTAGTAGTAATACAGGAAGAGGAAAAACCCTGAAGAAAAAAACAAAAAACAAAATTATTTCTACTAATTTGGCCACCCTCAAATACATTTCACAGATTTAAAGTTGTTTGCATGATTTTTAAACTGTAACCAAACTCCCATTATAAAAATAATATATATATATATATATATTATTTTTTTTGGCAGGGTGAAGAATCACACAACACAGGATTAAGTGCAAAGCCCCCGGAGGGTGGGTTTTAATGTAAACAGGTGAGTAAAAGTAGACGGTGATGTGCAGGTGCGCTGTGCTTCCTTCTTCCTTCAGTGCAGGGTGCCTCGCGGTGACGTCAGTGAGACGGTGTGGCCGGAGTGTCACAGGCTGCTGTCTGAGTGAGAGAGGGTAAAGTGTTAGCGTGCGCTGCATGGAGTGCAGTGCTCAAACTGGAGTCCCAATGTGCTGTGCTTTATAGTGGGTGTTGATCGCCTGCAGCTGTGACGGTCGGTCCGTGCTGAGTGCTGGCAGGTGATCCTCGTTTGTTGCCAGGGCGACGCTGACGAGAGCCCAACCCCCCGGCTAAGAGTCGCTCTGGTCCTGTAACGATAGTTAGCCACATATACTGGCGAACATAGGGGTGGGCGGGGAGTGTGCCCTGACAGACCTGCATAAGCCGACCACAGCCTCCGCAGCCGCTCCAGGTGGTCCTGCCAGGTCTCAGAGTGGATGACTACATCGTTGAGATAAGCCGCCGCATACGCTTGGTGGGGACGAAGAAGGACGTCCATCATCCTTTGGAACGTTGCGGGAGCTCCATGCAGGCCGAAGGGGAGCGTCCGGTATTGCCAGTGCCCAGAGAACGCCGTCTTCTCCTTGGCGGAGTCTGTCAGGGGAACTTGCCAGTAGCCTTTGGTGAGGTCTAGGGTGGAAATATACCGGGCCCACCCCAGACGTTCCAACAGCTCCTCGACGCAGGGCATCGGGTAGCCATCGAACTCCGAGACCTTGTTGAGGACCAAGGAACTCCCTTCATGTCCCGGCTAATGGCTGACCTCTGCCGGCTGCTGAAGGTAAAACAGCTCCGGACCACAGTATATCATCCGCAGACGGACGGCTTGGTAGAGCGCTTCAATCAAACCCTCAAGAAGATGCTCAGGCGGGTGGCCGCCGAAGACAGGCGAGACCATCCCTAGAAATGGTTGTGTGTGAAAATCCCAGTAACTGAGCAGATTGTGAAATACTCAGACCGGCCCATCTGGCACCAACAACCATGCCACACTCAAAATTGCTTAAATCACCTTTCTTTCCCATTCTGACATTCAGTTTGGAGTTCAGGAGATTGTCTTGACCAGGACCACACCCCTAAATGCATTGAAGCGCAACTGCCATGTGATTGGTTGATTAGATAATTGCATTAATGAGAAATTGAACAGGTGTTCCTAATAATCCTTTAGGTGAGTGTATATATATATATATATATATATATATATATATATATATATATAATTTTTTATTTTTTAAACGATGTAAAATAATAATAAATACATAAATTAAAAATAATTAATGAATGAATTTATATAATTTGCTGAAACCTGTTGGGAAAATATAAGCACAACTACTAAACCAAATGTAATGATGCACGTGATTGAAACCCTGAAAAAGAAAATTCAGTAGAACCTATTTCAACTAATTCATACACATTTAAGATATCATTAAAGTAATTTGTATAATTTTAAAAATGTAACCAAAAAACAAAACAAAAAAACAAAACAAACACAATCATCATGTAGGACCCGTGTGATTGTTTCTCACCCTGAAACGCGTTCAACACAGTGAAGATGTAATATGAGGGAATGAGCATCGCTCCATAACTGAAGAACGCCACAGCCCACGTCAGGCCGAAGAGCAGGAACAAACTCAACACCATCATGAGCTGCTTTCTGAACATCTTTCTCTTGCCCTCAGGCACTCTTACGTGTCGGGCTTGGACAATCTTAGTGACGATCATGATGAAGATTCCAGTTGTGAAGATGAAGACTAAGGCGTAGTAGCCAATGTTCACTAAGTAGTGAATTAAAGGATCTGTAATCCAGCACCTATAATTAGAAGAATAAAATATAATTAAGACAATCAGAGGACACTTAAAGTGCCTCAACTATGCTTTTTCAGATGTTACCTTTCATGTAGAGTGTAATGGTGCGTTCACACCGGACACGATTCGCACGAGTGATTTACATGTTGGCGCGATTCGCGCGAATGAGGCGGAGCGAAATGGAGTGAATTGAGCGTTTTGAACGCGTGATTCGCGCGAATCGCTCAAGTTGAAAAATCTGAACTTTGGCGGATATCCGCGTTAACCAATCAGGATCTTGCTCTAGTAGTGACAACAATGAGGAAAAAATCTGTATATTAATATCTGGTTCAGAAAATATGATTATCACTGTGATAACATTAAATGACATGAAACACAAACAAGTCTCTTTTTGTTAAATGCAAGTTTATGTTTGATCAATAATCCAAAAGTATAAGTAAAAGGTATAATAAGCTATACATGAAATAAAGCAAACAATTCAGTCAAACATTCAAAGTCAGTGCTAGTCGGCTACAACTGTAACGTAAAGTCATAGCCTAAAAATAAAAAAGTAATGAAACTTCACTTTGCCCTCAGCCTAAACGATTTGCCAGGGAACAAATTATAGATCCATGAGACCAAAGATCGCCCGTTACAAGACGAATTATAGCTCGAGACACCACAGAGACATCAGAGCCAACGGCAGATGTCAGAAGGACTGGCCGAGGAAAGGTTGCCCTCGCCGGTGTTGACGAGCGCTGAGCGCCGCTGATCTGCTGGAGCTCACAACTCCGAAAAGGCCAGATAAAATGTTCAAATAGGCACTCTTTATATAAATAAACCACAGATTTGAGCTTCAATCAACTACATTATCGACTGAAAAAGTCTTAAAACTACGTTTTGTCACACATTAACAGTAGATTTTAACAAAAAAAGACATGTAAACACAGCCCATGTCAGCCATTTCTCAACTAGACGAGCCGGCTGGCAGAAGTCCCACCCATGACGCGAATTTGCGTCTGTTGTGCAGTGAATGTCACACGCGAATGAAGCGAATTTCACACGCGGTTGAAGCGAGGAAACTCAAAATTTTCAAGTGTCCACCTTCGCGCGAATAGCGTGATTTATTCGCGTCAATCGCATCTGGTGTGAACACCACTTAATTGAGCTGTTTGTGAAAGTAAAATTTCATAGATCAAAGTGCAGATAAATGGTGTTTTTGTCTCCTAAAAGAAAGAAGCAATTCTGAATGGCCTGAAATGAGTCATCAGTAGTTCCAGTCTCACTTCCTGCCAGAGTATGTGAACGGAGTGGAGCGGCAACAATTTCTCCTCCACGCTCTAAGCGTTCAATAATCACTCCACTCCAGCTCTGCTCCGGGTTCACCATTTAATAATAATAATAATAATAATTTGTTACATTTATATAGCGCTTTTCTAGGCACTCAAAAGCGCTTTACATAGAAGGGGGGAATCTCCTCAACCACCACCAATATGCAGCGTCCATCTGGATAATGCGACGGCAGCTATATTCCGCCAGTACGCCCACCACACACCAGCTGATTGGTGGAGAGGAGACAGAGTGATGTTACCAATCGTATATATATGGGGATGATTAGGAGGCCATGATGGACAGGCTGCATTTCCCGTTCCCCGCTCCTGTCCTCGCTCCTTGATATCGTAAAAAATTATCCGTCTTCACGGATTTGCGGCTATACAGTGCATCCGGAAAGTATTCACGGCGATTCACTTTTTCCACATTTTATGTTACAGCCTTCTTCCAAAATGGATTAAATTAACTATTTTCCTCAAAATTCCTCAAACAATACCCCATAATGACAATGTGAAAGAAGAACACATGTACACAAGTATTCACAGCCTTTGCCATGACACTCAAAATTGAGTTCAGGTGCATCTTGTTTTCACTGATCATCCTTGATATGTTTCTACAACTTGATTTGAGTCCATCTGTGGTAAATTCAGTTGATTAGACATAATTTTGAAAGACACACACTTGTCTGTGTAAGGTCCCACAGTTAACAGTGCATGAGCAAGAACCAAGCCATGAAGGCCAAGGAATTGTTGACCTCTGAGACAGGATTGTATCGAGGCACAGATCTGGGGAAGGGGACAGAAAAATGTCTGCAGTATTGAAGGTCCCAATGAGCACAGTGGCCTCCATCATCCATAAATGGAAGAAGTTTGGACCACCAGGACTCTTCCTAGAGCTGGCCACCTGGGCCAAACTGAGCGATCAGGGGAGAAGGGCCTTTGTCAGGGAGGTGACCAAGAACCCGATGGTTTCTCTATGGAGAGAGGAGAACCTTCCAGAAGAACAACCATCTGGTCAGATGGAACAAAAATTTAACTCTTTGGCCTGAATGGCAAGCGTCATGTCTGGAGGAAACCAGGCACTGCTCATCACCTGGCCAATAGCATCCCTACCGTGAAGCATGGTGGTGGCAGCATCATGCTGTGGGGAAGTTTTTCAGCGGCAGGAACTGGGAGACTAGTCAGGATCGAGGGAAAGGTGAATGCAGCAATGTACAGAGATCTAGATCCTTGATGAAAACCTGCTCTAGAGCACTCTGGACCTCAGACTGGGGCGAACGTTCATCTTCCAATAGGACAACGACCCTAACCACACAGCCAAGATAACAAAGGAGAGGCTACGGGACAACTCTGTGAATATCATTGAGTGGCCCAGCCAGAGCCCAGACTTGAACCCGATTGGATCTCTGGAGAGATCTGAAAATGGCTGTACACCATTGCTCTCCATCCAACCTGAGGAGCTTGAGAGGTCCTGCAAAGAAGAATGGGAGAAAAATAGGTGTGCCAAGCTTTTAGCATTAAACTCAAAAAGACTTGAGGCTGTGTATACTTACTTGTGATTTTTCTTTGTTGTTTTATTTTTAATACATTTGCAAAGATTTCAAACAAACTTCTTTCATGTTGTCATTGTGGGGTATTATTTTGAGGAATTATTGAGGAAAATAATTAATTGAATCCTTTTTGGAATAAAGCTGTAACGTGGAAACAAAATGTGGACAAAAGCGCTGTGAATAATTTCTTTATGCAGTGTTTTATGACCTTGGATGCATGTGAACCTTTTGTAGGAGACTCCAAAACAACATTAGGATCTTCATTATTTCATATATTTGTGACATCAGAACATCTCGGTTATGTATGTAACCCTCGTTCCCTGAAGGAAGGGAATAGAGACGTTACGTCAGTGACTGACGGAATGGGGGTTTCACTTAGAAGCATATCACCTTTGAGTATTAGAAAATGAGCCAGGGTATGGAAAATACCTTGAGTCTGCGGAATTTGCATTGCAAATTCCACCCACCCGCGTGAGTATATAAGGAGCCGCGAGTGCAATCTCGCATTCTTACTTGCTGAGGTTACGCTGTACAGTTTCAGGTTGTGGCATGGGGACATAACATCTCCGTTCCCTTTCTTCAGGGAACGAGGGTTACATGCGTAACTGAGATGTTCCCTTTCAGTCAGTAATTCCGAGTGACGTCAGTGACTGATGGAATTGGGGTCCCAATTAGGCATGGAACGGTATGGAAATTTATACCTGACACCTAGATGAACACTTTACAGTCAGTTTTAAGACCGTAAATCAGAATGGGGACAGTCCCTAAATTTGCGAATATCGCACATCAAGCCAACATTATGCCAGTCATATCAGATGCGCTGTGGTTCTGCTATGTTTGTTTAAAAACTATTTTTGCTGCTAAAATAGAACAAAAACAGTTAACCACTGTATGATGAATGAATCTCTTGCGTACATCGCACATTCATCTCTGCTTTGAGTGCAGATTTCAGTGAGAGCGCGCTCTGAACAAAACTCTGGCTAATCTGAACGCCTCTGATTATTAGACATTGCATTCATTAACTCAATAGAAACACGTGTGATTGGTTATAATGCACAACGCGATTATAACAGATGGCTTTTGTGAAGACTTAAATAAGTTCAACCGCCAAAGTGGCCAGTGGGAGTGACTGTAGTACACGTCACAGTCGAAATACACACGCAAATGGCGAGCCCTGATTATTATCCCTTAAACGTCACCCTAGTCTTGTCTGAACTTGTTCGTTCGTCTTTGGCTCAAGCTCACTTTATTATTTTCCAGAAGTAGTTTTGTTATTGAGGTTAAAGTCCACTTGCCTTGCCTTGCGTTTGTAGAAGTTGAAGTGTTTCCTCCTATTACAGTGACTTTCTTCTTGCATGTTCTGCAGACAGGGTGACCTTCTTCGATTAAGTTTCCCTCAGGACTTTTGTAATATCCAAAATATGACCACACCTCAGATTAGAACTCTGAAAAATCTTCCGGCGCTGTCACTGCCTTCTGCCATTTCTTCTCATTCAAAAAACGTTGCGCCGCTCCACCTGCACCAGACTGACTCTGACTGGACAGGATTTACCGCAAGTTTTCAAAATCGTGAAAATCACACATGGTTTTTTTGATAATTAAATTTTAAATGATATTACTAACGTCAGTAAATTTTTTCGTGGTTTATTGTGAAACCGGTATCATTCCATCCCTACCAATCTAATCTCGCCACAACGGCTGTCTTCCAGCGTCCTGCACTGATCTGAGCACCCTGCCGTGAGATTAGCATGAACGAAGGGCTAGGCTCAATGCTGAATACCAAGATACACTGGGAAGCATATCCCACGTGGAAATATGCAACACAATGCCTGCCCGCAGGGAGGATTTAGGAATAATCATATGACCCGAGTACAGGATGCATATGGAACACTCTGAGGTATATTTACTGTGGAAATACACATGTGGGGGTTGCCCAGAGGGGGAACCATGCACATAGAGGCCCTTAGCCTAACACGAGGGCTGACCGATTAGGCATGCACTCTAGTGTCGGCATCAACAGTGCTGGAGGAACTCAGGGCTTACTCAGAAACTCACCTTAGTAAACTTAGTAAAAAAAACTTAGTTATCCGGTCTGTGGAGTGGAATGGCGCAGCAAGCGATGACACAAGCCGGTCCCACTGGCCACTGGGAGCGAGTACTTGAGAGGACACTGGCTCTACACGGATATTGTAGAATCTGGAGGCCAGCGGCAGGGAAGGGAAAACAAAAGATTCTCCCCTGGTCCTGCTACCATCTCCTTGGAAGAACTGAGCTCTAACTCCAAGCTGGTCATCTCAGGAGCTCTGCTTTGCCTGGCGTTTGGCAGGCTGAGGGGCGAAGATGGGTTGTGCCGCCTTCCTGCGACCTCCTTCGCGCTTCGGCCTGTGCAAAGTCTGCTGCTCGGGCCGAACCTGCGGGCCTTGGAGGGGTGCTTAGGGTCACCGTGCCAGGTGGAAGCTCTCTGCGGACACAGTCGCATTGCAAATTAGAATTCCACTGGGATCTCGCCATCAATGGCAGAGAAGGCGGAGGAAACCGCTGGGCCGCGAAAAGTCAAAGGAGACTTCGACGACCTGGTGACCTGGTGACCTAGTGACGCGCCGTGCCCCCCCAGGAACCAATCGTCCAGCCTTGAGCGCTCGGGAGAGGGCAGATGATGCCACTCGGGCAACGCTGGCACCCCGAAGGAGGCAGCACAGCCGAATCCTCCTCTTCAGAGAACTCAAGTCTGCCTTGTGATGCTGTGAGCAACATGGCATCATCCGAAGCCCCAAATGAAATGCTGGGTCCCCGAGAGGAACCAGGCTCATCCCGAAGCTTCACAGCTTGCGGTGCAGAGGGGGGCATGGCCCGAGGAAGACTCGTCGGGTTGTTCCACATCATAACACTCAGATCACCCTGGTCACCAGCCAAAGTATTCCCTCGTGAGGAGGAAATAGATTGGGGTGTGGCAGAGGGGACTCTACCTCCATTGAGTCTTGATCTAAGCATCACAATGGCCATGTTCCCGCAGTGGGAAAATAACTCACCCACAAGCGCTGCCTACTCGTAATTAAAGCCCAAACACGCGAGGCAGTGATCGTGGCCGTCAGGTGGACTTGACTTGACGAGCCGTGTGCAAAGTCACCGCACAGACAAGCAGCAGGACCATAAACCTATTTTTGAAATGTGCCTTCACACCAACACCGCTGGAAAGATGGACTCGTTGCTCAAATGAAGGCGAAGAGAATCACATAAATACTTCGGCTCCGAAGCAGTAACATGATGCGAGATTGCACTCGTGGCTCCTTATATCCCCACTCGGGTGGGCGGAGTTCGCGGAGCAAATTCCGCAGACCCATGGTATTTAACATACCATTGGCTCATTTTCTAATACTCGAATGTGATATGCTTCTAAGCGAAACCCCCATTCTGTCAGTTATTGAGTGACGGACCGAAATTTAACAACTTACATTTGTGTGGTTTTTCCAGACATTGCGTTTATAATCACTGTTTTATATCCTCCTATTGAAACAACAACCACGACTATCGGAGCCGGAAACGCTGAAAAAAACACAGAGAACATTTTCATTACTTTGAATAAAATAAACTTGAACTTATTTAAAAAAACTTTTTATTTCAGCTACCTTCCAATGAAACATTTCCTATATTAATTTAATTTAACTTAATGTACTGTAAGTACTAAAATTCATATTGAAATACTGCTCGAGTAAAGGTCAAAAACATCATAAAAGTATCAAGACAGTAGTTCATAAGACTAGTGCAAAGTATATTTTCTTTTTTCAGGTGAACCTGAGTTTATAGTCTGACTTGCTGATTTTTGTTTAAAAAAGTATTTCTTAAGGCAACAGTATAACAGGTGTTTTGTTCATATAACTCACTCCAGCCGCACACGATGATCTTCCTCATGTAGTTTGTGATGGTGACGTTCTGTCTGATGAGCCATAAGTACATATGAAGAGCTTGAATGAAGAACCAGCTGAATGTAGCCAGCATGGAGTAATGCATGAGCAGCGCTATGAAGACGCACGCAGCCTTGTCTTCTGTGTTGGCCACGCTCTCGTTTGACAAAAAGGATAAATTCAGGAGAAACAAAGCCACAAACATGTTCATCAAGATCTTCGTGGCCTGATTTGATTTGGCTTTCCTGTTCAAATATAAAAACAGCTTGTATTTGAAACATGCATTTATGCAATTAGCAGACGCTTTTATCCAAAAGAGGAACAAAAAACTCACAGTAACTATGTTATATTTTAAGATACTCTACCGTAAGAGGAAATGCATGAACAGAGCGATGGACAGAAAAAACATGGAGATGCCGCAGCCGATAGACGTGATTAAGCTCAATGATTCCACATACGGTGCTGTGCTGTTTGTATTTTCATCTGGAGGAAACTGAGAGATCAGAGAAAACACAACAGAAACAACCATTTTAAAACTCTTAGCTGTTTGTTAGCAAGAATCAGATCTTTACATTTTAAATGCATATATCTGTTAAGTTTCTTTAGTCATCTTATACAAGTTCATTAGCATATAGACGTGGACTAATGGACTCTGATATTGAATTCATGAATCTCTGAGAAGCTTCTCACCATCAGCACTGCAAAGAACGTCAGATGTGAACACGAGCACTTTATGGTGTTGTCAATTATTTCTGTCTCACAGCCGGACGTCGTCCATTCAAGATTTCCTTCAAAGAAAAGAGAGCAGCGATTTAAATATATAAAAGATTTAAATATATCAAATAAATTGGGTTTGTTTGTGTTTAGGGTTGGGAATCCATAAGAAATGTTCCGGTTCGATTCTGCCTAAGATTCCATTTCTGATTCCATGTACTATTTTTTTTTAAATAAAAATGTTTCAATTTGTCCATTCATGTCGTGGAAATCACAGTGTCCCTACTATCAAAGCAGCACACAGTGCACCACAACCGTTTTTTCGTAAATAAAAGTTATGAGTTGTGCACTGTTTTGAATTGTTTTGGATAAAAACCGTTTCCCAACTATTTATGGAAACCAATCAATGCAGCCATAACTGAATTTACCTTTGCCATCCCAAGAACTGCAGGACGGCTCACCGACCTGTAAGAACACGTTTGATTATAATTTTTCTTTCACAGTGTCTGGTCATTATAACAAAATAAGATTTACAACAAAACCTTCATTACCAGATCTTCCTGTGTAATGAACATCTCTATATTGTCGGTAAGGTTGGAGATATTGGCGCCCATCGTTATTCCATAAACCTCATCGTTCAAAACAGTGTAATTTTTATTTTCATTCTAAATAAGAAGCCATACAAGAATAAAAGCAATCATTAATCAAATATAAATGTGTGAATAACATAGATCAAGAAAAATTGGTTAAAGAAATAAAAAACATTACCTTCTTTCCCATGTTTTTGAACCGTAAAACTCCAACAAATGCACTTCCATTGTTTCCCAGTCGTGATTGATTAAACGCTTCACTGGAAATTGTTAAGGACCAGGGAAAGGCTGTGCTCAGGTCACTTTGAGAGTCAAGAATCTGTGAAAAGAAGAATTATCATTGATATATAAAGAGTCTTACTCAGATGGGCATGTGTTTATGTTTCTCATGCCTTACGTATATCATGTTCTGCTCTATAGAGTAGCATGCGTCTTCAGTTTCTGTGTTCTTGGCTTGTATTTGGAGAATACCTATAATATCCCCCATCACAATCGCTGAACTGTTGGTGTTGTTTTTTTTCATCTGCTCCACCAGAGACTTCAGATTGTCCAAGGCAACACTGCAAAACAGGCTTAATCACTCTGATACACTTTTTAATTTTAAAAAGTATAATTTAAAAAATAATCTTACGATGCCTTTGAGGGAACAATAAACCTATCCTTGTCTTTTAGACCAGCATCTGGAGTTAGATTGTAAGTAGTCTCGGGTGGTTTAGTACTGGCAGTTTTGTTCGCTTGAATGTTAGGTTTCTTATCGCAGGTCACACAACTCCATTCATTCCCGTTTGAACGCAGGATGTATTTGCTTCCTACAATGCCTTCAACACACAGAAATAAAGTCACTTTATATTCTGCTGAGATTTATGTATGACATAAAGCAACAGAAACAACTAATGAAAAAGTATGTAATTAATCTTAAGACACAGACTTACCACTGCATGTAACATTGTCATATGTAGCTGTTTTGCACATCTTCTTCGGTTTAACAGTAGGGATTTCCTTACAACCTCAAGAGACCATGACAACATAATAATTCAACAAATTATCAAATAATACTGTAGCTGTATGAGTTAAAAGCAATAATACTTCTGCACTGACTAGCCATCAGAGACAATTCGGAAAGTAATTAAGGATAAAAAAAAAGATTAGAGAGACTGTAGTGTTGCCCAAGATCATTTACATGTCTGACCACAGATAGTAGATTAGTAGATCTGACTAATGTCAGATGGGAGGAGTGTTGGGACAGTAGGTGTTTTGACAGTCTGTATGTGTGTGTTTGACTTATGAGATCTGCACAGACCAAACTGGCACGTCATAATGGCATACAGTACACATTATGAAAAAAAAAAAGTTTTTCTTTAATACATTTTTTTTACCCCTAGAAATTCTTATGATTAAAATATCTTTGAATTGCAGGAAATAGTTGAGTCTTGGTGTCAGAAACTTAAGAGAAGAGTGTATCAACATAATAATGCAATTTCTTTTCACAGGCTTCTTTGTTCATTTTTGCCAAGTGTGCCTATAATTCTGACCAGGATTGTATACTGTTAGTTGTTCTTCGACACAGTTAAGATTCTTTTTAATATAAAATTAAAAAGATCTATTTGCATCGAAAGAGAACTTTGACTGCTCAATGTTTTTCTTAAAGGAAAAAGATGCCTTAGCCCACAAATGGCCCCCTCTGCGCCTTTATGCCTTCCCTGTGGTAGCTCTGCTCCCTTAGGTCATGAGCCAAATCATGAGGACAGATGGTTGGTTTTACTTGTGGCACCACTCTAGCAGAACCAGCCATGGATCCTGGGGATGGTTCAGCTGCTATCAGCCGCCCCAGGGCCAATCCCATTGAGGTGAAACCTCCTTTCCCAAGCGGGAGGGACAATTTGGCATCCCCAGTTGTGGAGCCTCCATCTATGGCCCCTCGACGGAAACATTCACGTCTTACCCGGGAGGTCATAAATACGATCTCTGAGGTGAGGGCGACTTCTACTAGGAGCCCAAAAATAGTCTATTGGTCTATAATGGTCAGCCCGGGATATAGATCCTAAATCTTGCAAGATCACATCGATATTCTCATTCCTTCTCATACCTGGGAGGTCATAAACATGATCTCTGAGGCGAGGGCCCCTTTTACTAACCGCTTTGCAGTCAAAGATCGCAGACGGCCCCAGATTACTGTCGTTCAACATTCACTGCTCATTAAAACATCACACTCTAACTTAATCTGGACAAACTCAGTATCATTAGACAGATTAAAGACTCCAGCTTTGATATTTGACCACAATTTATGATAAAACAGGGTTGCAGTGACATTAATTTCTTTAATTTAATGTAATGAACGATATTTTGAATGGAATATCACATGCAAATGAATTATCTCTCGTCTGCAGCGGTTACGTTGTGTCAACAGAGATCGCAAATAACAGATTTTAGTTCAGCTCTTAGTTAAAAAGTGCACATATTTGGAGAAATATTGATTTATCACGTTTGCAAAATGTTTTGCCATACAGAATACCATTTCTATTAATTTCTCACTGAATTACCGATCTTCATACAGCTGAAACATGTACACAGCTCTCTCTGTCTCTCCTCTTCCTGATTTGCGTCACAGATATGAGTCATCACACGTTCATTCGTTCTCTACTGCTGTCAATCATTTTACATGCTCGATCCAGCCCTCTCTGCGTGACGCTGTCCTCTGTGTTACTTCCTAATTCTGTCTCTGTGAAGAACGAACTAATTCTACATTTCTATGCGTAAACTAAGAAGCTAATAAACACACGATAACTATGGCACAAGGTTTTTGTGATTTTTCATGTGATTTCGGCTATTTTATATCTATAATGGATGTTTACATCATAACTGCTAGCAGGTGTAGCCATTAGCTCCATGTAAAATGCTAAAAATAACATGTTTTAACATCACCATATGAATGAAATCCTCATTATATCACGACAGGAAGCTAATACAAACACTCGATGGTGGTCTAAAGTGATATTTTGAGTGAATGTGTAATTTTAATCATTTATATTGTGTTATGTAGCTTGATGCTAACTGTAGCTCTAATGCACCTGTTGGACCAGGAGTTTTATCTATTTTGTTACAATAATTCACATAAGGTTCCAAAGATGTGTTTTATTTTTTAATTTTTTTAGAAAGACTTCAGATAATATGTGGATTACTGAGAGTGCTTAATGGCTTAATGGGCCATTTGTGCCATCATAAAGGCTATTGCTAATCGCTGAATACAGACAAAAGAATAACGATAAAACAATAATGAGGATTAAGTCTCACACTCAAAGATGTAAAACATGATAGCACTGGCCTACAAGTCCTTGGGCTTTCAGTGCCCTATTGGGGTGAGGTCCCTCTCCACCAGGGTGAATGGCCCCCTCTTGGGCTTGGTCTAGCAGACTGTCCATCGCTGAAATCTTTGCCAGGTTTTACAACTTGGACGTCCTTGCTCTTCAGGCATGGATATTGTCCACTTAACCAGTCCCCAACCTCTTGACCCGAGCCCATCTTGCTGGACAGACCTTTAAAGTCCATATCTCTCATGTAGCCTGCTATGGGGCCCTTATCACCAAGAGGACTGCATTCACTTCTATACTAGTAGCATGGCTCCAATGAATTGTGTTCCAAATACACGTCAGTAACTGACGCAATACAAAGTGAACCGTATCAAAAGAAAACGTTTCAGTAACCAACATAACCTCGGTTCACTGAGATAACGGGAACAAGCATTGTGTAGCTTGTCATGCTACTTCGAGTTAACACTACTGCTCGTCAGTCGAAAAATTCTGACAAAATGGTAATCAGCGATACTTAAATAGGCAGTCAACCCTTTTTTCAAGAGTTTCATAGTATGCCCGCCAATACTTTGTTTATGTGTGGATTTAACGAGACTGTTGTTTGTCACATCACTGTTGTCATTATCATAAGCAGCAAAACATCAGCATTTTTAACATTGGATTTACATTACATTTACATTCAATCATTTAGCAGATACTTTAACCAAAGCGATTTCCAAGTGAGAGCAATAGAAGCAATCAAACTAACAATAGGGCAACGATATGCAAGTGCTGTGACCAGTCCCCAGTTAGTCCAGCACTGTACATATAGCAAGGTTTTTTTATTTTTATTAATAGAAATAGAATGGTAAGTTTTAGTATTAATGGGTGAAGTGTTGATGAAAAATAGGCATCTTCAGCAGTTTTGTGACTCAGCAGCTCAGATTGAGTTAGGCAGGTAATTCCTTCAGCAGGGAACATTTGAGATAAAGGTCAGTGAAAGTGATTTTGTGCCTCTCTGGGATGCACCACAAGGCGCTGTTCACTTACAGAAGGCAGGCTTCTGGATAGCAGCATTCTGGATCAGTTGCAAAGGTTTGAGAGTGCATGCTGGAAGGCCTGCCAAGAGAGCATTACAATAGTCCAGTCTGGAGAGAAAAAGAGCTTGGACAAGTTGTGTAGCATGCTCTGTTAGGAAGGACTTGACATACATTTACAATAAGAGACAGATCTGGACTGCAGGTAGTGTAGAGTGTCTACGAAACCATTTTGTTTTGTAGCACTTGCAGAATGAGGCCTGGCATTGTCTTGCTTCCCAGGAAAGATGCAATCTTGTAGGGGTGTTGAAATTAATAGTCTACGATGCATCACAATGCGGACATGGACGATTCTGCATCGATGCAGTAATAGACCATAATCGATTATAGCCTACTGACTTTTCTCTGACTTCATTCGTCTGGTACACGCTTCTCGCGCTAGCGTAAAATGGCGGCAGGAGGCGAAACACAAGTGAGCAATAACCACATTTGTGTGTGAGCATGTGCCAGCGTTATTGTAACTTAAGTAGTCTACACTTCTTGACTGTTTCATGTGCTTTTAGTGTTTATTATTATTAATTAGTTCTAAATGATCCTGTCATCTGCTGTGTCAAGAATACATTTTTATTTGATGTTTACTACATTCAGGAAGTGTACTGTCTTGGAGCAGATAAAATAAAAAGGGTGTTCATATATAGACTGCTTGTATTCATTGACGATTAGCCATACTATTGAAAATTAAGGATGCAACAATGCTTTGTGATGCGACGATTCACACCTCTACCATTTTGATAGCAGTATATGTCTCTGTAAAATCCAAATATATGCCTGCATGTCAATGGTACCGTCACACAAATGCAAGTCACTCATGTAGTTTGCGCCGATTCACCCCCATACCATGACAGATGTTTGCTTCTGTCACTGTTGAAAGTCTAGATGGTCCCTTTCATCTTTGGGACTGAGAACTCGATGTCCAGAACCCCTAGGGAGCATGGTATGCCCTGAACATAGTCCAAGAGCATACAACCTCTGCATGGAGAGAGCCTTCCCATCTGCTGCACTCCATAACAGACTAGAACTGATCTGAGGTACTGAACACTGCAGCCGATCTACGTAAGCGCAAGGTGCATACTGGACCGGGCAATGCCAAGGCTGGGTCTGCCTACTCCAAGGCAACGCTTGCAGGTTCGGCACCTGGAGAGGTGGGAAACTTGGGCACGTATTCAAGCTGGGGCCTCAAGTAAGCAGGTGAGAGTTATCCAGCTCGAATCCCAGGCACACTTGTCACCGACAATGCCTGCAGGTCACATATCCCCTTGAAAGGAGCCACGCAATCGAGAGTGTCGCTTTCATTGAAAGGAACTTACCTTAAACTCAGAAGGACTGGGAGGGCTCAAAAAGGGGGCACTCAGCAGGGTAGTAGTACCACTGTGCGGTGCCAAGAGGGCATGTAAGACCAGCAGAATAGGTTATACCGTTTAAGTCCACCAGGTCGTGGCGGGCCGAATAGCGGCCACCTAAACCTCTGGGGCAGAGGGGACAGCCATTGCTCCGCCCTACCTGTGGAAGGTACTGACCCAAAAGGCATTTCCTGGGGTCTTCCGAGGAAGAGGCCAGGTGACGAAGAGGTTCCACTTCGGCGCATAGGCCTGTCACATAGACAAGGCCCTGGCGGAAGTGAAGTAGCCACCACCGTGGTGGGAGTGTACAGAACCTGCCACGCCCCGTTGTGGCCCACATAAGTAGGATACCACAGACCGGGACGTGGGTGCCATGGGTGCCCCGTCTCTGAGTAAGGATCCTTCCTCAGAGGGATCGACCAGGGAGGTGCTGCCGCAAGGAGTAAAGAGTTCAAAGAACCAGGTCCGGCCGGGCTAAAGCGGGGCGGCCAAAGGAGCTGCTCCTTGCCCTTCTGTGATCTGCACAGAAATGCAAGATGGCTCACTGGGAAAACGCATGCTTGCGTGGCCCCACGGCCTGCTGAGCCTAGTAGCAATGGGAAGAGCTAGAGGGAGGCAACAGGATTACCTAAGCATCACTGAGCTGTTCCCAAACAGCTGGCCGTCTGGGGATGAAGTCTCAATTCCCCCGGAAGTGACTGAACCGTGAGTGCTCGCTGGCTGCACGACTCCGGTCTCCTGGGACTAATGTCACATAGCGACCTCATATGCTTCAGACTCCAATAAGGAGATGGCGGGCGAGTTGCAGCATCCGGCGGGAGCGTAGGTCACCTTGTCGGTAGACGTACGCTACTGTCGCCGTGTTGTCTGAATGGGCCAGTACGTGTCTGGCCTAGAGCAGGGCTTGAAAGCGGTGCAAGGCGAGACGTACGACCAGCAACCCAAGGCAATTGACAGCCATAGGCGCTGGGGTCCTTTTCAGGAGCCCGCGATAGCACGTCAATTGCGCATGGCACCCCAGCCCGTGACAGAAGCATCTGTTGCTCGGAACTCTGGCCCGTAGAAAAGTGAGGTTCGCACGGGGTGAAGTATGAAGCAGTCCAGGCGGAATTAGCATGGCCACAGATGACATATGTCCCAGGAGCATCTGAAATACCCTCAGATGACCCGCATTCTTACCCAATGGGGGCAAGTCAGCATTGACTGTGCACACTCGCACTGCATGCACATAGCGACCAAGCTGAGAAAAGAGATCCTCTTCCCAGGGGAGAGTTTGCTCTTTTCCCAATGACCTGAAGGCCCAAATGGGTGAGGTGCCAGAGCACTAGGTCCCTGTGTCCGCAATCCTGGTCTCGAGAGTGAGCTAATTAGCCAGTCATTGAGATAGCTCAGGATGCGAACCCCGTGTGCCAGGGTGGCACAGGGGCTGCCTCGACAGCCTGGAGAAGCCGCGAAGTGACAGGGCTATGGGAGAGCTGTGTACTGGGATGCCTGCCATCCGAAGGCAGACCGAGTGGTCGGAAAGAAGTGGAGACAGAGAGTATGGGCCCTTCAGGTCAACGCTGCAGACCAGAGCTGGGACAAACGCATCCGAAGACGCATTCGGGTGCAACATCTTGGAGGAAGCCTGCTTTTTAGAAGGATTCAGTTCAAGACGTGCACCAGGACTGGCAGTGACCCATCGCTTCTTCTAGGTACAATGAAGTCAGGGCTGTGAAGCCGGACCTCACCTTGGCTGGAGGGATGACCTCGACCGCACCCCTCGCCAGTAGGGTGACGACCTCCGCACACATGATAGGGGCATTGCCACCCAACATGGTATAGCAGACTCCCAGAGAGCGGGGAAGAGATCGTGCAAACTGAATCGCAAGCCGAGCCTGTGGGTGGACCAGCTGGCCAGTCTGGGAAGCCATCGCCCGGCTCACAGGGCTGAACCTGCGGTCGTGCGAGCCACAGACATACCCACGATGGGGCAACGAGCGGAATGACCGGCCCAGACATAGGGAGGCGTGGGAGCGTCCCGAAGTGTGGGCGGGGTCGAATTCCGCGCCCTGACAGAGGAGACCAGGGAAGGACTAGCGTTCCACGAGGGTCTCGTCTGACAGGGGCTGGCGACAGAGGGGGCCGAGAGTGGTAAGGCTGTGCGTCGCACACTGCCAGCCACGCCCTCTGGGCGCTCAGAGCTGAAACTCAGTTCCTTCAGTTAAGGAAAGTAAAAAAAAAATCTTCCCTGGCCCTCCACCAGGGGAAGGAGTGGCCCTGTTACTATCTCCTGAGAAAGAACTGAATTCACCTCCGAGGGGCCCGTGTCAGGTGCGCCGCCTAGCCTGGCGTTTAGCAAGGCGGGGGCCGAGACGGGCTGGGCTGCTGTCCTGCGACCTCCTCCACGGCCCGGCCCAGGTGTAGGCTGCTGCTGGGGCAGGGCGGGAGGGGCGGGGCGGGAGCTGCAGGAGGGCAGCTCTGGCGGGGAGCAGGGAAGCAGCAGCGGCCTGCCGGGGCAGAACATGTTCAATGGCCTCAGTCTGCTTCTGTGCAGTCGAGAACTATTGGGCAAAGCTCCCGACTGCCCCGCCGAATAGCCCAGCCTTGGAGACAGGGGAGCCGAGGAAATGTGTGCGCTCCGACTTCCACAAATCTGCCATACTAAGCCAAAAATTACTTTCCTGAACCAATGTAGTGTACATCACCTGACCGAGAGACCGTGCAGCAACCTTCGTCGTCCGTAGGACGAGGTCGGCAGCTGCATGCAACTCACGCACAAGTGCGGGGTCAGTACTGCCCTCGTGCATGGATGGGCTTCGCATGCAGGTGGACACTGCCTGGCCCTACTCTATGGTTCTCCAACACCAAAGTAGACGTGACCCACAAGCCTTGAGGGGGTGCTTTGGGTCCCAGCGTGAAGTCAATGGAGACTCCCACAGCTTTGACACCTCTTCATGCACTTCCAGGAAGAAGGGCACTGAGGGTTGGCGGGCGCTTCCAGCGTGGGCCGCCCCCAGATACCAAACATCCCCAGGAAAGCATGGCTGTGAGCTCTGGATCAAACTCGGACAACGCTGGAGGTCCCAGAGGAGGCAGCACAGCCACATCTTCATCTCCAGAGGAATCCAGCCCACCTAGTGATGCGGCAATCGACGTGACATCATCCGCCGGCATCATCTGGCAACACCATGGGTTGCAGTGTGCTAGAGGGAAGTGTGGCCCGAGGAATATTCGTCGGGTTGGCCCACACAAACGTCCCCAGATCACCCTGATCACCAACCAAAGTACTGCCTCTCGTGGAGGAAGTAGATTGGGGAGTGATAGAGGGGACTCTCTCTCTTTTTTTTTTTAAACGGAGATCGCAATGGCCGCAATGGCCATGTTCCGCAGTGGGAACATGAGTCATCCATGAGCACGCGCTCAGCATGCACGTCCACGCACGCCAAACAGCGCTCATGCCCGTGTGACGGACTAATCAGCCAACCGCACCCAGAAACAATGCACGGGCGAAACGTCTTGAAAAAGACGTGCCGCGTGCAGCTCTTTTAGAGAGGAGTTTTGCATTTTCTGCAGAATGCCGAAGCCTCCAGGGAGAACATGCACGCTGTGCTGGATCACTGCACAGATCAGACAGGAATGCAGAACACTCTGGAGAGACGCTCGTCTTGAAGAAAAGCTCAGGCAAGTAACACTCGGCTCTGAAGCAGAAACATAATGCGAGACTGCAATGCAACGCCCTTTATACCCACGCGGTGGGGCGGGGTTGCATTATGCAAATTCCGCAGACCCATGGCATTTTCATGCCATTGGCTCGTTTTGTAGATCTCAAAGCGATTGGCTTCTAAGCGAAACCCCATTTTGTCAGTAACTGACGTAACTCGTAGTGTACTGACTGAAAGGGAACTTAAATTACACTCAAGAAAGTTTTTTGTAATAGTAAAGTTATAACACTAACTTTACAATTACATAATTATAATTCTTTTTTTAAATATAAACAAATGGTGGCTGTCATAAAAACTTGAAGGATTTATTCAAACACGCATTAAATAGTTAATTTGCATTTCTGTTGTAATTTGTGTTTGATTTTGTTTGTTTTGCACTGCATATCGATCAAACGGGTGTTCGTGTAGGCTGTTAATTGTAAGACTTGCTTTGTGAAGTCTTCATGTTATTTATGAGAGGCAGTATTGCCATTTCTTTTACACAACGGTCTACAGTTTCACACACTTTCACGTGTTTCTTCCATCTGCCGACAGGTTCGCCATTTCTCATTTCACCCGTTTTTGTGTGTACGCCTGGGTCAGAACTTGCGTGAAGGACCGCACATTTTCCCGTCAAGTTTGCTTTTAATAAATACCAATTATTGCGTAGAGAGTGGCATACGCCTTCTTTTGTGCGTATGCAATGTTTATAAATGAGGCCCCAGCTCTCTGTCTGTACATTGTACTTTGTTGTTACAGATGGGCATACAGACAGGCAAGGAAACCGGCAGAGAAGATGATCCACATGCAGTTAAGGCTAAATCCAAAATTTGTGTGTCATTTGTGTGAAATCCAAAAGAGAAACAAGGAAACATGGAACGAGAGCATGAACAGCAAACAATGACTGACAAACCACAAGAGAAACACAAGGGCAATATATACACGGGCTAACAGGGCTCTACACCATTTCGTGCCTGAAAATGCCTGAAATTTTTTTTTGCGCACTGGTGCGAGTGACCCGATCGATTCTCACGAATAGATGTATAATACAATCAGAATAAAAACTACAACTCTCAAAGTGCATCAACACTGAGCAACCGTTACATTTCGTACTGCGATCAACTGCTTTTCATACCTTCAGTCAGCAGAGAAAGTACAAACAACGTGTGCGATGGACTACACTTCAAAGATTGTTTAAAAGGTAAAATGGGTGTGACGCAGCCATGCATACTTACCAGATGCTTGCACTGATGTTTCTTTGCATCCAAATGAACTGGAAATACCACATTTGGATGATCATAAACAAGCTTGGAAATTAACAGGGCTTGGGGCAAAAATGCCACCAAAAATGTATGAATTAATAATAACAATTTTAAAAAGCCCTTGTATGAGTTCTTGATTTTAATCTTTATCCCACATTATATAGGCCTATAGCTAAAGCTGCAGTCCGTAATTTTTCTTGCGTTTAAAGATTACTAAATGTATATAATGAGCGAGTATATCATGAATCCATTTTCCAAACTGTTTTTGTTTTATCCTGAATCACTACATTATACATACAGTGGGGAGAACAAGTATTTGATACACTGCCGATTTTGCAGGTTTGCCCACTTACAAAGCATGTAGAAGTCTGTAATTTTTAATATTTGGTACAGAAACCTTAGTTTGCAATTACACAGATCATACGTTTCCTGTAGTTCTTGACCAGGTTTGCACACACTGCAGGAGGGATTTTGGCCCCCTCCTCCACACAGATCTTCTCCAGATCCTTCAGGTTTCGGGGCTGTCGCTGGGCAATACAGACTTTCAGCTCCCTCCAAAGATTTTATATTGGGTTTAGGTCTGGAGACTGGCTTGGCCACTCCAGGACCTTGAGATGCTTACGGAGCCACTCCTTAGTTGCCCTGGCTGTGTGTACCGGGTCGTTGTCATGCTGGAAGACCCAGCCACGACCATCTTCAATGTTATTACTGAGGGAAGGAGGTTGTTGGCCAAGATCCCGCGATACATGGCCCCATCCGTCCTCCCCTCAATACGGTGCAGTTGTCCTGTCTTGGGGTTGTACTCATCCTTCTTCTTCCTCCAAACATGGCGAGTGGAGTTTAGACCAAAAAGCTCTATTTTTGTCTCATCAGACCACATGACCTTCTCTCATTCCTCCTCTGGATCATCCAGATGGTCATTGGAAAACTTCAGACGGGCCTGGACATGATGGGCGCTGGCCTGAGCAGGGGGACCTTGCGTGTGCTACAGGATTTTAATCCATGACGGTGTAGTGTGTTATTAACCCCCTCGAGTCGGCGGTCACGCCGGCACGATCGGCTCTCTTTTTTTCTTATCAGTGCCAAAGAGATTCAAATAACTCTATCGTTTTTTTTATCATTCATGAAAGTGTTATACATCATTATATTCTGTTAAATTTCTTTTTTTGTGTACAGTCACAATAAAAACAAATTGTTGTGCTTTTTGCAAAATAAAGGAAACAAACATGATTCTCGATCTTCAGCCTCTCTCTCAATTATGTCTAATCTGATTCTCTTCAGAAAATGACCTGTAGCTTAGTGACAACTTGACACACAAACATGAGTCATATGTCTAAAGAACCGTTCAAATGTCAGGTTTTAAATCATGTAAATCAAAACGAAAACAAATATTCTGTGTTTATGTAATCTGTGTGAAAAGTGGGAGATATCAGTCGACTCATTACTGACTCATTATCCGCTAATGCGGCCACGCCCATGGACCGCATGCTCATTCAGATTCAAGTACAGGCAATCCATGCGTCGACGCCCACACACACATCAACTCATACAAACACAACTAGTGAAGCTATGGTTCAGATACATCGTTTTGAGTAATAATCCTGGAATAATTCTCCTCACGGAAAGCTGATTCAGGGCTGATTGTGGTAGGTTAAGTTTATTCTGTTACCATCTGTGAATATGAAACGCAAAAAGCCCGTTTAAATATAAATCCTGATGCAACATGACGCAAGACTGTTTAGACAAGATTTATTTGGCCTGTTTTCGTTTTGTATAAATTGTATCTTAATTTTAATCAATGTTTTTAATATAGTTGCTTCTTATTTTATAAGAAGTCAATATAACAGACAATAGCCTTAGGGCTGCATTGCACGCGTCTCATAAATGAACTTAAGATGGAAATGATATTTGAGTATTAATTGCCTTCAATGATTCTCACATCATTTTGAAGCAAAAACTCTAGGCAAATACACCCAATAATTAAAGGTCTTGTGAACACATCTATTGTGTGTTTTGAAGCCTTAATTAAATTTTTTAATTTTTATTATTTTTATTATGCATAAACATTATTCTCTCAAAAATACAAGCATGTACATACATGTTGCTCACATTTTATGGTAGCCCAGTTTGTGCTGAATACAGTGTAATGACACTTTTGCCATGAATATGTTTATAAGCAACTGAAAAATGCACAAAGGGCCCCAAAACAGCTCAGACTCCTAGGGGTTAATGGTTTTCTTTGAAACTGTGGTCCTAGCTCTCTTCAGGTCATTGACCAGGTCCTGTTGTGCAGTTCTGGGCTGATCCCTCACCTTCCTTATGATCATTGATGCCCCACGAGGTGAGATCTTGGATGGTGCCCCAGACCGAGGGAGATTGACCGTCATCTTTAACTTCTTCCATATTCTAATAATTGTGCCAACAGTTGTTGCCTTCTCACCAAGCTGCTTACCTATTGTCCTGTACCCCATCCCAGCCTTGTGCAGGTCTACAATTTTATCCCTGATGTCCTTACACAGCTCTCTAGTCTTGGCCATTGCGGAGAGGTTGGAGTCTGTTTGATTGAGTGTGTGGACAGGTGTCTTTTATACAGGTGTCTGAAAGCCTATTTGTTCAGCGCTGAGGTTTTCTAAGTGCTTTGAACGCTCCATCACGTGAACTGCGCCTGGACAGGAAATGCAGTGCGCTGCTCAGTCGTTCGTGTTCAGGGATGATGAGAGAAGATTCAGAGACCCCTTTTCTTTACTTTTGTGTGCGTTTATGAAAAGCAAGTAAGTTTCTACTACTGTTGCATGTTTGTACTGTGTGTGATGAATATTGTGAAATTTATGTATGTTCACGCGAACTAGTTTATTTGTTTAACTGCGTGACTAATTAGTGTAGTCATGATGCCAGATCGTGTTGTAATATGCGACATGTTTGCTGTATGCAATAATTAGCCCTCTATATGTCGATTTAGACCTTATTTGTGTTAGTTATTTAGAAATATGCTTCTGTGTTCGAGTACAGTGCATTTACTGTTTATTTGTGCTACCTGCATCGAGTGTTATAGTGATACAGTGTCATTCTGCATAGCCACTTAAAGGTGCAGCAGTACAGATATTAAAGGGCATATAGTGACATATTTTGTTGCATTGTATTAACGTAAATTATTATTTTATGTACTGTACTGTTGTGAATGATGACAATGAGCATAGTATAGTATTCCTTTATTTGTTTATTAATCAGTTATTATTACCATTGCATTATTTCTTTTTCTTTCTCCCTGTTTAGACCACATACACTTGAACTTGTATATTGGCATCCTGATCTTGAAATAAAGCTGATAAAGGATTCTCTGGCCGGAATCTTTCTGTAGTGCTCCCATCCTAAAACGAACCACTATTCCATACTTTACATTGGTCCTTCGAGCCGGATTAGGGTTCTCCCGACACTATGGACTCAGCAACTGATGGTCAGCAGCAGGAGTCATCGGACCGACCCAAGACAGACCCTCGTCCACCTGCACATTTGGCCCAGTACGAAGTCTGTGGCCCAAGCCTCCTCTACTCCTGTAGGACAACCAGACCAGGCTCAGTTAACCAGAGCTAGGAGTTTGACAAGTTACCGGTCAGCTGCACATTCACAGCTGTCTTCTCAGCCATCTTACGGACTCCATCTGTTTCGAAGTACGTCTGATGTACAAGCAGCTGCGTTAGAGGAGGAGATCAAAGGATTGGAGCTAGCTGACCTACAGCAGGAAATAGAAGAGGAAAGGAAAGCTGACTTAGAAGCTGCAGCATTAGATGCACAAGCCAGAGAAGGACAACGGCTACAAGAGGAAGCACATCTGGCTAAAGAGAGAATGGCTAGAGCGATGGGAAGACCCAGGCGCTTGAAGAAGCTCGAGAAGGAGGTACAAATTGCCAGTCTTGTAAAGACCTACCTGACAGGGACGAACGACGATTCCTTGTCTACGTCATCAGCTCCCGCTACGTTCTCCAAGCTACCTCTGACATCACAATTGGCTCAACAGCCACCTCTGGTGCCATCGGTTCCCGTGCAGCATCCACTTGTGCAACAGCCAAATCCAGCTGCAGTTCAGGCAGCACCTCTCTCCAATGTTCCTTCTCAGATATTCGCACCACTTGCTAATCCCGTCACGAGTGCCCAGATCAGTGTTCCTGTCAGCGCTGCACCGATTGCAGTACCAGTCTCTGTACTTCCATCTGTACCTGTCTCATTCGTTCCCGTCCTGTCCACGGTACAGGCAGGTGGAGCGTCACTGATGGCAAGGTCTTCTGTCACAACAAGTCTACCGTCTCAGTACCTAGGGGCTCCAGCTACCAGTACAAGATTCACAATGCCACCACGAGCAGTTACAGTGGCAGTATGCTCACTGCAGTATACCAGCTGCAACACCATTCCTTAACCGAAACTTCCCTTCTTTGAGAGTGGCAAAGAAAGTGATTTTGCACTTCTTGAAGATGGCGCTCGAAAACTTGATGAATAGTCACCCTCATCTCAGCGAGCATTATAAATATCAAGTTCTCCTGAGTCAGCTCAAGCTTCAAAGTGCTCTGCAGTTGGCCAAATCATATATGTATGACCCCGCACCGTATACAGCTGCATTGGGAGCTCTGCAAGACAAATATGGCCAGCCAAGACAACTGGTTCAAAGTGAACTAGCGGCAATACTCAACTCCCCAGCCATTAAGTCAGGAGACGCAGAGGCATTCGACTCCTTCGCTCTCTCAGTCCAGTCGCTGGTCGGTATGCTACGCACTTTAGAGGGACCTGTTGGATACGAGCTCAGGTGTGGTTCCCATGTTGACCGTCTCTTAAGCAAAATGTCTCCTTCCCACAGAGATGGATTTGTGGAATATTGTCTCGTTCGCGGCATCCTGCAGCCAGGTTCAGAGCTCACCTACTCCCTGCCCGACCTCGCTGCGTGGCTCCAGATGAAGGCTCAAGCCAAGCGTCTCGCCAGTCGAGCTATTCTTTTCTACAACTCTACAGGGCCTACCCTTCCAAAGAGAGATCAACGTAGTTCAAAGCCCAAAGATAAAACAGCGTCAGTCTTCCTCTGCTCTGGGGAGACAGCCGACAAGGAGACCTTTCAGTCGAAGTCCCAAGCTTTCAAACTCAGTTCTTATTGCCCGTTCTGCAACAATAAGGAGCACTACCTTAACTCATGCCCCGACTTCAAGAAACTGTCTACTGCTGAGATTAAGAAGTGGATCCAGGAAGGCGACAGATGTTGGAAATGCGGCCGCGGCCACAAAGCTACAGCCTGCACGCTTAAGCGCCCATGTAAGATTTGCAAAGAGAAACACCTTACAGTCCTACATGACGTCATCCAAGAGTCATCCCAGAAAGTGCTGATGGTCACTAATCCGAAGCCCATTGTCTACATTGAGCAGCCCAGAAGCCCTCAGAGAGTGTTGCTGAAGGTTGTCAAAGTGCTTCTGCATCATGGAGATCGCATTCTTGAGACATTTGCAGTGCTTGATGATGGTTCGGAAAGAACGATTATCCTCCCACAAGCTGTAGAGCAACTACAACTCTCTCAGCATCCAGAGACACTTCATCTGAGGACAGTCCAGCAAGAGGTGAAGGAACTGAAAGGTTCCTCAGTTAGTTTTCATGTATCCCCCATCTTCAAGCCAAACAAGAGGTTTTGGATTCAACATGCGTTCACTGCAAGTAGTCTGAGTTTATCTGAGCCCACGTACCATGTAGCAGCTCTACAGAATCGCTATGAGCATCTCAAAGGACTTCCTTTGACGCCTATCCACAGAGCCCAACCTCTGCTCCTCATCGGCTCTGATATGCCTCAGCTTCTCACTCCTACACAGCCAGTCAGAGCAGGTCCATCTGGCGGTCCTATAGCCATCTGCACAAGGTTAGGCTGGTCTTTGCAAGGTCCTTCTGACATTATGCCAGTTTCTTCTCACCAGTCTTCCTGTCTGCACATCGCCACCGAGTCTTCATATACCGAACTCCTCAGGAATGTGGAACGCCTTTGGCACATTGACACAGTCCCCTATGTCAGTGAGAAGACTGCAACGCGTTCCAACTCTGTGCTCAGCAAGATGCCGTGATGCCTAACCTACGCAGCACTGAGCGCCGGTTGGCCAAGGACACCGTTCGAGCAGCCTCATATTGCAAGGAGATGGATAAACTTGTTCAGTCTGGTTATGGCGCGGAAATCTTTACAGAAGAGGCAGCAAAGTCCACAGAGTCGTGGTATGTACCTCATCATATGGTGCACCACAATGGAAAGGATAGAGTAGTCTTTAACTGTCCACCCAGTTATCATGGATCCAAGCCATCCCATGACGAAGCTTATCATCAAGGATTTTGATGAGTCACTACTGCACCCTGGGCCAGAACGAGTTCTTGCCGAGATCAGACGCAGGTTCTGGATTATCCGTGGTAGGGAGGCCATTCGAAAGCATCAGCATTCATGTCTGGAGTGCCGACGATGGAGAGCAAAACCCGACGTACCGAAGATGGCAGATTACCCACCAGCTCGGTTACGACTCCATAAGCCACCGTTCTATTCAACCGGAGTTGATTGCTTTGGACCTTTCCAAGTGAGGATCGGTCGCCGCACCGAAAAAAGGTGGGGCATTGTCTACAAATGCATGACAACTCGCTCGGTGCATCTGGATCTATTAGAAAGCCTCGATACAGATGCTTTCCTGCTGTCACTGAGAAGATTCATCTCTCGACGTGGTAGACCGTTCGAACTCCTCATGGACAATTGTACCAACTTTGTCGGTGGAGAGATAGAGTTGCGCGAAGCCGTTGCTGCCATGGCACCTCAGTGGAGAGAGCAACTCGCTGAACAGCAGATATCCTTCCGATTCAATCCTCCAAGTGCGCCGCACTTTGGTGGCACATGGGAGAGGGAAGTGAAGTCTATCAAGACTGCACTTTGCGTTGTCCTTAAAGACCAGACAGACTATTTATTTTTCTTTCGGGAGGGCTTCTTAAAGACAAACTAACAGGTCTGTGAGAGCTGGAATTCTTACTGGTTGGTAGATGATCAAATACTTATGTCATGCAATTAATTGCAAATTAAGTATTTAAAAATAGTACAATGTGATTTTCTGGATTTTTGTTTTAGATTCCGTCTCTCACAGTTGAAGTGTACCTATGATAAAAATTACAGACCTCTACATGCTATGTAAATAGGAAAACCTGCAAAATTGGCAGTGTATCAAATACTTGTTCTCCGCACTGTATTTAAAACATTCATACAACATTTTTTACCCATGAGCTGCATTAAACAGTCTATAGAAGTGTGTCTAAATCCCACTTCAGATAGAGCCACTTCTGCAGTGCAAAAATTGATATTTTGATGCTGATTGCATTTGATTGCTAACAGTCTGATTTTGGCTAATTGTTCTTACTGAATTTATTGTTTAAAACCCCTTGCCTGTCAGTCCCCATTTTGGCAAGTGGGGCATTTTGACATACCCATAGTACAAAAGGCTGCTGCTCACAAATGATTCTGAATAGACACATAACAAATATATTTCTAGAAAGCCATCACTTGAGAGTTTACAGCTGAATAGTTATTAATTATTTAATTAATATGGAGATATATAGGCTCAAACATAAACACAAAAATTAAAAATATTAAGAATATATTTTTAGATGTATTATAAAAATATATTCTGTATGACGAAATGGTTTGCAAACATGTGATGATAAATCAATATTTCTCCAAATATGTGCACTTCTGAACTCAAATCTGTTATTTGCGAGCTGTGTGGACAACTGAACCGCTGCAGACGACAGAGAATTAATTTGCGTGTGACATTCCATTCAAAATATTGTTCATTACAGATTGGTTATTTTGCACTCCTGACATAAATTAATAAATGTATATCACTGCAACCCAGTTTGATCATAAACAGTGGTCAAATATCAAATCTGGAACCTGTAATCTGTCTAATGATACTGAGTTTGTCCAGATAAAGTAAGAGTGTGATGTTTTAACGAGCAGTGAATGTTGAACAACAGTAATCTGGGGCCGTCTGCAATCTTTGACTGCAAAGGGTTAAATTATTAAAAAACAACTTTTCTATTTTAATTGAAGAAATTGACAAAAGATGATGCATACATTTAATAAGATTAGCAAACTTTGATCTTATAATGGTAAAAATGCCTCTGGACATTAATTTAAATGGGAAAATATCATCCTGTAATGGGAAAGCTATAACTGGAATATGTAGTATTGATCAGAAAGTGCTCCTAAATTTTTGACTGAATTTTGAAGAAAAATGTTAGCGTAAAGCCCTGGCTAACAAGCTAACAAGGGGGCAGTGGTAAATTATCATGGGAACAAACGAGAATAACCAAGACTCACCTGCGGCGAGTAATTGACAAAATTACTAATTTAAAATTTAAAATTTAAAATTTTGACTTTAATAGCTCAAGATGGCGCCGAGGATGGCCGCAACGTCGCAAGCTCTGCTGAAACATTGTAGTTTTTTGTTTGTTCTGTTTATAGTTTTTGTGTTTTTTGTCTTGGATGTTGTCTGCCTTACTACGTACGACAGACAGACACTTTTGGACATTGGTTCGGCAATCGCACTCCGAAAACCGGACTTTAAATTCTTCAGTGACGAACCGCCGTTTACAAACACAGCAGCGGAGCTCTTTGTCTGGACGGCCCGACCACGCAAACGCGGCCGGAGAAGGGGAAGCAGAGCCGGCGTACTTATCAGAGTAAGACGCCGCGCAAACCGACCCCCACTTCCCAGTATTTTACTGGCAAATGTTCAGTCTCTGGACAATAAACTCTGCGAGCTGAGAGCGCGGATCTCTTTCCAGCGAGACACGAGGGACTGCTGCATTATCTGCCTTACAGAAACTTGGATGTCCGCTGAGATTCCAGATTCGGCCATCGAAACCACGGGGTTCTCCGTGCATCGGATGGACAGAGAAAAAGATCTCTCCGGGAAAAGCAAAGGCGGGGGTGTATGTTTTATGATCAACCGATCCTGGTGTGATCAGAGGAACGTGCATTCTATCAAATCTCTCTGTTCTCCTGATCTGGAATTTCTCATGCTTCTGTGCCGACCATTCTGGCTACCGAGGGAATTCACCGCGGTCATCATCACAGCTGTGTATATTCCCCCGCAAGCCGACACAGACCGGGCACTAAAGGAACTGTATAGGACAGTGAGTGAGCAGGAAACCGCGCATCCTGACGCTGCGTTTATTGTGACCGGAGACTTTAACAAAGCCAACTTCAAGCGCATCGCACCCAAATACCACCAACATGTTAACTTCAACACGCGAGGGAACCGCGTCTTAGATCACTGCTACTCCCCCTTCAAGGATTGTTACAAGTCCCTCCCGCGCCCACCATTTGGCAAATCGGATCACGCTTCCATCCTACTTTTGCCCGCATATAGGCAAAGACTCAAACAGGAAGCACCCGCCCTCAGAACCATCCAGTGCTGGTCGGACCAATCAGATTCTATGCTACAGGACTGTTTTGATCACGCGGACTGGGAGATGTTCCGGTCGGCCTCTGATGACGACATCGAGGTTTACGCTGATAGCGTAACGTGTTTCATCAGGAAGTGCGTAGATGACGTTGTTCCGACCAAAACAATTCGGCTGTACCCTAACCAGAAGCCGTGGCTAAATGGGGATGTTCGCGCGGCACTCAATGCACGGACCTTCACTTTTAACTCCGGTAACGCGGAGGAGCATAAACAAGCAAGTTATGCCCTCCGGAAAACCATCAGAGCAGCAAAACGGCAGTACAGGGACAAGATTGAAGGACAGTTCAACACCACCGACTCCAGAAGCATGTGGAGGGGAATTAACACCATCACGGACTATAAAGGGAACACAAACTCCACCGTGAACACCGCTGCCTCTCTCCCGGACGAGCTAAACACCTTCTATGCTCGCTTTGAGGGAACTAACACCGCCCTCGCGGAGAGAGCGCTCGCGGCTGAGGATACAGAGGTTAGTGCACTCTCTGTATCTGTCGCGGATGTAACCCGATCCTTCCGGCGGGTGAACGTCTGTAAAGCTGCGGGTCCAGACGGCATTCCCGGCCGTGTGATCAGAGCGTGCGCGCACCAACTGGCTGGAGTCTTCACGGACATTTTTAACCTGTCCCTCTCCCTGTCTGTGGTCCCCACATGCTTTAAAACGTCCACTATTGTTCCTGTACCTAAGCAGTCAAAAACCACCTGCTTAAACGACTGGCGTCCTGTTGCTCTGACCCCCATCATCAGCAAATGCTTTGAAAGACTAGTCAGAAACCACATCTGCTCTGTTCTCCCCCCCTCACTGGACCCACTGCAGTTTGCATACCGCACAAACCGTTCCACTGATGATGCCATTTCATCCACTATACACACTGCTCTCTCCCACCTGGAAAAGAGGAACACGTATGTGAGAATGCTGTTTGTGGACTACAGCTCAGCATTCAACACCATTGTGCCCTCCATACTTGACCCTCAGGGCTGCGTTCTCAGCCCACTCCTGTACTCTTTGTACACACATGACTGTGTGGCAACCCACAGCTCCAACACCATCATCAAGTTTGCTGACGATACGACGGTGGTAGGTCTTATCACCGACAATGATGAAACGGCCTACAGAGAGGAGGTGCACACTCTGACACGGTGGTGTCAGGAGCACAACCTCTCCCTCAACGTCAGCAAGACCAAGGAGCTGGTGGTCGACTTCAGGAGAAATGAGAGAGAACACCGCCCCATCACCATCGATGGAGCACCGGTGGAGAGAGTCAGCAGCTTCAAGTTCCTCGGTGTCCACATCACAGAGGAACTCTCATGGTCCGTCCACACTGAGGCCGTTGTGAAGAAGGCTCATCAGCGCCTTTTCTTCCTGCGACGGCTGAGGAGGTTTGGAATGAACCGCCACATCCTCACACGTTTCTACACCTGCACCATAGAGAGTCTGCTGACTGGCTGCATCACCACCTGGTACGGCAACAGTACCGCCCGCAGCCGCAAGGCCCTGCAAAGGGTAGTGCGCACGGCCAGCTGCATCATCGGAGGTGAGCTTCCCTCCCTCCAGGACATTTACGCCAGGCGGTGTGTGAAGAGAGCTCAGAGGATCTTCAGAGACTCTAGACACCCGAACCATGGGCTGCTCTCACTGCTGCCATCAGGCAGACGGTACCGCAGCATCAGAACACGCACCAGCCGACTCCAGAACAGCTTCTTCCCACAAGCAATCAGACTACTTAACTCCTGATCCATCAGGATCATAACACACACTGGACAGAATATCACTCCGCACAACCCACTGTAGATACACACACATTATATACACATTTATTTATCATACAGCATCTATTGCACTTTGGATTTAAATTTTTCAATCTGTGAATAATATTTATACTATACATTGTATATTATTATTACTATTATAGCGTAATGTATATTGTTTAGTGTATGTTTAGTGTATATTGTTTAAAGTATATGTATATTGTAAGTATGTGTATATTGTTTAAAGCTGTGAGAACTACACTCACATTGTGTAAATTATTTATTGTTTATTGTAGAGTTTACTGTGCTGTGAGTAATTGTGTGCGCATCAGATGTGTAATCTGATGCTGCTTTAAATGTTGTACATGTCATGTCGTGACTGCTATGTTGCTCGGAACTGCACCTAAGAATTTCACCTACTGTTGCACTTGTGCATATGTAGAGTGACAAATAAAGTGATTTGATTTTGATTTGATTAATTAACATTAAAAACTACAAAGAACTACAAAACATGGTACCATAAATAACACCTCACACAAGAAAGAAAAAAAAGGTCCTCACACAAGAGACAGGCTGGGATCATAACACTTGTTATGGTTATGTTATTTGTTTGTATTTCTCTATTTATTTGCGTTCCTCAGACCTGTTTGTATCCCTAACCTAACTTTGTAAGACCTCTGTATATTACTCTTCAGCCTTTGGTATGAGTATTGTGCTTTGTTATGGATGTGTATTTGGATCTGTTCCTCTAACCTATCTTTGTAAAGTAGCTATGGGTTTTTGGTAAGGCGCTATATAAATTAAAAGTGGACAAAATCTTACCTTTGTCTGGGTTTCCAGTCGAGGTGCAGACAGGGGTGCAGTCTGTGTTGTTACATTTGCAAGTCTTAGTGTCTGCTAATAATACATCAAAAGCAAATCCAGCAAAATTATACATCTCATTAAATATGACTAGTCTAAAATAGTCACACCTAACAGACCTAAGACAAACTGTTTGAATTGAATTATGGTTTGCATTGATTGACCAACAGTGGTGACATCATCATCGCTGATAACAATGATCAATTAGGACAGCACTGATTTCTGAAAAATACATTTGTACTTATGATTTGTGTGTGTGTGTGTGTACTTGTACAACTATCTTTGTGAGGACCGGTTTGAGTTTTAGACCATCAGAGTGAGGACAAAGAGAGTAAAGTGAGGACATTTTGGTCGGTCCTCGCTTTCTGAGGCCCTTTTATAGGCCTGTTTGAGGGTCAAGTCTTGGTTTTAGGGATAAGGTTATAGGTTAAGGGTAGGTTTAGGGTAAGGGTTTGGGTTAGGGTTAGGGTTAGGGTAAGGGTAAGGAGCTAGAGATTGCATTGTGCCAATGAATGTCCTCACAAAGATAGATGTACAAGAGTGTGTGTGTGTGTGTGTGTGTGTGTGTGTGTGTGTGTGTGTGTGTGTGTGTGTGTGTGTGTGTGTGTGTGTGTTCATTTAATTTAGGATGACACGCACCTGATTTTGTGACTTGACATTTCAAATCATTTGGTAAAAACCACAGCTTTATGTCTTTACACGACTCATTCATTCTTATTTCATATCCCGCCGTATTATTTACTATGTAGAAACTGATCATTTTGTCTTTTTTTTTGCACTGTCCTGGAAACGTGGGAGAATATTTGATAATTATTTAAAAAAAAAACTTTCTGAAGCGTTTTGAACTCTCGAACAGTTAAAGATCAAATACACACGTTCTTACCTAGAAAATTGTTTGTGACATTCACTGTGCACAAACTGTTTATCACTGTTTTACAAGCTGGTGGACAGCTCAGTGTGAGATCTGTAATAAATAATAAATCATTATAGTGAGTTTGGAACTTGATCTGTCAGTCATCACAAGAACATTCGGGTAATAAATGTACAGTATTCCTACAGTCACGTTAGCCGTGTATATTTCACATCTACCTCTTTTACTTGATTCCCAGAAACATGAACCTGTCAAACCATCTCCAACTATTATTTTTTTTGAGGAGCCTGCACAAACAAAGACTGACAAACAAACATTAAAAAGCTATTATGTAATAATGTATAACATAATGACAATTCACACATTTAGTCATAATGTTGTTTTAAACAAAATCATAGAATGTGTGTTTTATTTACATTTTTATAAGCGACATACTTATCTGTCCTGAAGCGCAACAGACGATCATCAGCCACAGCAAATTCTGCTTTTGCCGAGACATAATTCCCAAAAACAGCCTGATAGAGACACGAGAGTTTGATTTCCTTTTCAACAGATATTGGCTGTAAATCTTAAATATCAAAGCATTTTCTTACATTCTTGAGATGAAAGTCCACAGTCGAAGAGGAGAGAGAGTTTCATCCGTTCACATATGAAGCCGTATGATTATGATCCGCAGCTCAGAGCCACTGAAACACTGACACGCTTCATTTGCATACACAGAAAACATGTTAATTTGTGCTTTTATTGTTTATTGTGTTCATTTACATTCAAGTCCCATTTGTTCACAGATAACAATGCAAGTGAACTAACACTAACAAGATGAATTAACACTATTCATATAAAAAAACAAAAACAATACCTTATATGTTGTTTATAAAGTTTGTCTTTCTTTCAATAAATGGCACTTGTTTTTTTACTTGATGAATGATATTCACATATTTACACGTTTGACTGATTTGAATAAATGTTTTTGGAGCCACTGAAAGTCCATCATGATTAAGAAATATTATCTTCATTAAATCACATGAGAGTCTCTCAGAGATATAACACATTAAATAATGCAGGAGTCCTTCGCTGATTCTGACACAGTGTTTGCGTGTCTTGCTTTTTCAGTAACCAAATATGTTCCATATCCGTGGGTGTGAAATGTATCACACACTGTTGTTTTATCAAATGATCATGGAAATATCTGAATACACAGTCATATGACTTTAGCTTAATCCTGAAGATGCAAATTTGTTTTATAAAAGAGGTTCAGTATAGTGTGTGTCGCTCTGACATGCACATGTTCAAACATGGATTATAACGCTCAGTCTAACATCAGTAATATTCAGAACAATTCAATCCTCCCACAAAAACACAGTTTCAGTAACGATCATCACAGATATTCATTTGTTTTGAGTGATTTCAGTAAAATTTGCCCTTTTTAGGATCATAAATTATGTACATACACAGAGCTATATGCTAATAGTCAATCAATCATCTTTGACAATAGTGGTCCTGACAGAAACAAGATAATTGTGGTAAACAGATTATTGTGCCGCTGCCGTTTTCCATCCAGTGCACCCTCCTTTTCTTCACAGCGGTGCGCATTCGCTCCTCCCTAAAAGCCCAAACTTAACCTCCAAAACAGCCAAATAAGTGTAAATGTTAAAAAGTGTCTATTGTCGCTAAACTCTGAGACGTGTTTTATTTTAAAGAGTGTTATTAAAAGTGCATTAAGCCACAAAAGAGACACTGTTCCCAAGACGACTTTCTGTGTGCGCCCTCCAAATCAGATTAGATTAGATTAGATTAGATTCAACTTTATTGTCATTACACAAGTACAAGTACAAGGCAACGAAATGCAGTTTAGGTCTAACCAGAAGTGCAATAGCAGCAAGTGCAGGATATACAGTGGTTGCGTAAGTGCAGGACATGGAAATGTACTGAATATATATAAATATGTATAAATAGAGAGACGGTTATTGCTATAAACAGAACTGAATTTACAGGTGAATATGTACAGTGAATAAATATACAGATGGCTATTACTATAAACAGAATTTACAGGTGAATATGTACTATGAATATAATATACAGATGGCTATTACTATAAACAGAACTGAATTTACAGGTGAATATGTACAGTGAATAAATATACAGATGGCTATTACTATAAACAGAATTTACAGGTGAATATGTACTATGAATATAATATACAGATGGCTATTACTATAAACAGAATTTACAGGTGAATATGTACTATGAATATAATATACAGATGGCTATAACTTTAAACAGAATTTTACAGTTAGAGGTATACAATAATATGTTAGGCAAGATGAGGAATAGGAGTGGATTAAGGCAGTGCAATAAATTATGGACAGAGCTATCCGAGAAAGAAAAAAAAAGTGTAGAAGTGCAGTGGAAAGTGGTTGCATATTGCAATTAGAAGTACGGTGCAAAATGTAAATGTAAACATTGGTACTATAAATACAGTCGGCAGTGCAAATGAGCATAATCCAGTTAAGATATGGTGGTGCAAAATGCATAAGTAAACAGTTGTTACTGTAATAAACAGTCGGTAGTGCAAATAACAAATGAAGGCAGATGTGAGGTAGGAGAGTTAGCAGTTTATGAGGGAGTGGATCAACGGTGGTTTGAGTTCAGCAGAGAGACAGCTCTGGGGAAAAAACTGTTCTTAAGTCTGCTGGTCCTGGTCCGGAGGATCCTGAAACGCCTGCCAGAGGGCAGGAGAGAAAACAGTCTGTGGGCTGGCTGAGAGGAGTTCTTGAGGATGCTGCGAGCTCGATGCAGGCAGCGTTTCCTCTGGCTGTGCTCGATGGCAGGTAGTGGAGTCCCTGTGATGTGCTGGGCAGTTTTCACCACCCGCTGCAGTGCCTTGCGCTCCGCAACAGAGCAGCTCCCATACCATACTGCGACACAGTTGGTCAGGATGCTTTCGATTGCGCAGCGGTAGAAGTTCACCAGGATAGCCGAGGAGAGCTGATTCTTCCTCAGTGTCCTCAGGAAGAAGAGGCGCTGGTGAGCCTTCTTGACCAGGCTGGAGGTGTTGGTCGTCCACGACATGTCCGCCGAGATGTGGATCCCCAGGAACTTGAAACTGGAGACACGCTCAACAGCCATTCCATTGATGTGGATGGTGTTGTGTGTGCATCTTGACTCTTTCCTGAAGTCCACGATGAGCTCCTTCATTTTGGTGGTGTTGAGGAGCAGGTTATTATCAGCGCACCATGTGGCCAGGTGCTGGATATCCTCCCTGTAGGCAGTCTCATCGTTGTTGCTGATGAGACCAATCACCATAGTGTCGTCCCCGAACTTGACGATGGAATTAGATCCATACACAGGCTTGCAGTCGGAGGTGAAGAGGGAGTAGAGAAACGGACTTAGCACACAGCCCTGTGGTACGCCAGTGTTGAGTGTGATGGACGTGGAGCAGGTGGATCCTGATCGAACATTCTGGGGTCTGTCAGTTAGGAAGTCCAAAATCCAGTTACACATTGAAGTGTTGATGCCCAGGTCTCCAAGTTTGGCTATTAACTTGGATGGTATGACAGTGTTGAATGCTGAGCTGAAGTCAACAAACAGCATGCGTGCATAAGTGTTCTTATGGTCCAGATGGGTGAGCACAGAGTGCAGTGCCATTGAAATTGCATCCTGGTGTGAGTCCAATGTGGATGGTAGAGAGTCTTTTAGGTGTTCCAGGACCAGCCGCTCAAAGCACTTCATAATGATGGGTGTGAGTGCTACAGGGCGGTAGTCATTAGGGCACCTCGGGCTAGAGTGTTTCGGCACTGGCACAATGGAAGTGCGTTTGAAGCATGATGGTACAGCTGCTTGAGCAAGAGACAGGTTGAAAATGTCTGTAAAAACCCCAGCGAGCTGCTCCGCACATGCCCTGAGAACACGTCCAGGGATGTTGTCTGGTCCAGCAGCCTTGTGCGCGCTGATCCGGCTCAGTGCCTTGCAGACATCTGTGGAGGAGAGTGTGATTGGTGGGTGGTCTGCTGAGGGTTTGAGCTTGGTGGCAGTTTCTTTGTTGTCTCTTTCAAAAGGAGCATAAAAGTAATTTAGCTAGTTCAGGAAGTTGACATCAGTGGCTGCGGGGGTGGACCGGGTGGGTTTGTAATCACTGATGGCCTGAATGCCCTGCCACAAGTGTCGAGGGTCAAAGTTGGAAAAGTGTCCCTCTATCTTTAGCTTGTAGCAGTGCTTGGCCTTTTTGATGCCCCTCTTCAGGTTTGCTCTGGATGTGCTGTAGTCTTGTGCATCACCTGATCTGAAGGCAGTATTGCGTGACTTCAGCAGGAGTCACACTTCCCTGTTCATCCAAGGCTTCTGATTTGGGTATGTGGTGATCTGTTTCTGGGTTGTAACACTGTCAATGGTGGTATTGATATGATCCAATACAGAGGAGGTGAATGAGTCAATGTCCGTGTGAGCGCCACTGGTGGCCTGAGAAGCAAACATACTCCAGTCTGTGTTTAGAAACCTTTCCTGGAGTGTGGAATCTGCCCCCGCAGGCCACACCTTGATGGTCTTCACTGATGGCTTCACACGGTTGATGAGGGGTGCATATTTGGGGGTGAGGAACAAAGAGACGTGATCTGACTGTCCCAGGTGGGGGAGGGGTGTTGCAACGTAAGCTCCAGCCATGTTTGTGTAAACATGGTCTAAGGTTTTGTTTCCTCTGGTGTGGCAGGAAACATGCTGGTGAAACTTGGGTAGCACTGACTTTAAGTTTGAGTGATTAAAGTCACCTGCAACAATAAACGCAGCTTCCGGGTGATCAGTCTGTTGTTTACTGATGGCTGCGTGAAGTTTTTTCATAGCAAGCTTAGCATCAGCATCTGGGGGAATATAGGCTGCAGTGATAATGGTGGAAGTGAACTCCCGCGGTAGATAAAACGGTCTACATTTAACCATGAGAAACTCCAGGTTAGCTGAACAATGACTCCCAACAATAGCAGAGTTTGTGCACCAAGCTTTGTTAATATAAATGCACAATCCACCGCCTCTGGTCTTACCGGAGCCATGTAACGTTCTATCCGCCCGGAATGTGTGGCCTCCCGCTAGCTCAATAGCGGTGTCGGTATTCCGCTGTTTAACCAGGTTTCCGTGAAGATTAGGACGTTACAGTTCAAAAGTTTCTTACTGTGTGTGATGCGGAGTCGAATCTCCTCCATTTTGTTCACTATCGATCGTACATTGGCAAGGAAAATGCTGGGTAAAGAGAGCCGGTGCAGTGATAGCATTAGCTTAGCACGCAGTCCTCCGCGCTTCCCCCGCCTTTGTTTACGATCACGGCGCCGTCTTCGAGCACTTCCGCCCGGCCGGGTAGAGTGCACAGCCTCGGGTGTCCTAGCGATCTCAGGAAGGAGTCGAAGATTGTCCATAAAACTGTCGGAAATTCGCAAACCAATATCCAAAAGCTCACAGCGGGTGTACGTTGTAAAGGCACAACTGTTCTGCATGAACAGTTACTGATCTGAACATGGATACGCAAATGGGCTTCACATATGCGGTTATGTCTTAACAGGACATATATGTCGCATGTGCTACAAAAAAATCGGTCTGTGCGATGAATATATTTACCCCAGTAGCACGCGTGCAATACAGTTTAGCATGTGAGACGGAGCTCGTTTGAGTGAAGGGAGAATTTGTTTTGTGCTCGTGTGAGGTTAATCTAGGGCTGCACGATTGACTGAAATTAAACCAAAATCGAGATTTGGCTTTGAAATGATGAAAATCGCTTAAATTTTTAAATAAATAAATAAATATATGTGTAGATGATGCGCAGCACTGATCAGGGCGGATCGATCGGTTCGCAATAAATGCTGCTCTATGTCTGCATGCATTGTGAGATGAAGTGATTGGCATTTTAGTTCGAAAAGCAGCACGGTTTGCATGAAAAATTGCTAATAAAAGCTGTCAATCGTGGGCTCGGTGCGCACCGAACCCGAGACTCTGAAGGAGGTGGCACTCGAACTGTCCCGCGATTCACGTGAATCACGTGAAACGGACTCGGGTGCGCATTTGTTCAGGAAGAAACGCAACCTGCATATGTGTTTTAGCATATTACAATGTATTTAGTCAAATAAAACACATGTAAGGGATGACAGTGTTAATGATTTACCTTGGATAATAGTGGATTCGCGCATATGCGTGCAACAAATGAACTTCATGTGACGCACACACAGTAAACCCAAGAGTCGTTTACCCAGCTGCGCATAATAGCACCAAATTAATAAAAACACAATATATTTACAGCAGTGTGTTTTCTATCATCCGCCGTGCACATTTTTGATGACGTAAGATGAACAAGTGCACCAGGGTTCGATAGAATCAAGTTGAGTGTGAAACCAGACCAGCGCTGCGGGGGATGCTGGCAACAATCACGTTTGGACATGACCACAGCAAACGTGCCCAGTGTTAAAGCCCCTTAATGTGTATTACAAAAAGCAACAACCTCTTTCCAAACTTGTAATGAGAAGCTTTTACAAACCTGTTGTCCGACAAAAGAGAACATTAATCGAGTGTTTGAAAAAACTTACTTTTGTAATCTGACAGGCTTCACATCACAGAATGAGGCAGAAATTATATTATTTTATATATTCTGCAGTACAGAATTCGCGGTGTAGAGACGTCTACAGTACTTTTTTTCTTTCTCAGTGAGAACATAAGATAAAATAAGACAGAAATTAAGACATTACAGTCACATTTTTTTATCATAATTTAAAATTTTATTATAAAACCTTAGACCTTTCTAATGATTTATGTTTTCTTTAAAATATGATAATAATAATAATTGTATTATTATTTTTATTCTTAAATATTTGTATTGTATAGCACTTTTTTGCATTTTTCAGACATGGTAACAGACGTTTTATACATGTGCTACAATTTTGTGGGCTGTGCTACAAAACGTTCAACCTCTGTAGCACCAGTGCTGTGTGCAAAAAAAGTTAACGTACAGCCCTGCTTAAGTATATGTAAACTTTAGGGAAAAAAAACGTGAAACCGAAATCGGAACTTAAAGTCTTAATGTGAGCGCAGTCTAAAGGCCTGTTCACACCGGCACGTTTATTGCTGACGTTTAACGCCTCGTGACTAAACAAAGGGCGCCAATATGAGTGTGCACACCGACTCGCAAAACGGCAGGCATTTAAAAAAAAAATTGTTTAGTTTTTTTTTTGTTTTGACGCGGCGCGATAAAATCTGGCCGACCAATGAGATCGGTGCTTTTGTTCACGTGCCTGGAGCTGCTGAAATGACAGTAAAACACGACTTGATGGCGCTCAAGCACAAAACAGTCTTTCCGAGCACACATTGATATGACGAAGAGGAGGTAAGTAGACAAAAAAGATGATGAGCTGCTAATGCTGCTTGCCAGTTAGCAAAAGTGTGTGAATGGTTTTGGTAAGCATGTAAATACTGTCTCTCTTCTTCATCTGTGTGACAAGCGAGTGTCAGAAGTAGGGATGGGCATTTCAAGCAAAAATAATATTCGAAGATCGCTGGGAATTATTCAATTTGTATTCGAAAATCGCAACTTCTCCCCCGCATGTAAAGGCTACACACATATAAACAGAGAGAGAGAGGGAGAGAGACCATTCACGCTCTCAATCTGTATGATAACAAACTGTTTAATTCATCAGGGAATAGGCTAGATCAACTCAAGCCATATAATTATTGTAATATGCTGAAACATATGACTGTTATTTGACATGGCCTCAAGTTATCGCAAACGTTATATGCCACAAGTCTACAGTGTGCGCGTGAGGCGATGTGTTCTTCTTCTGTTGTCTCAGGGTGTTTTTACTCTGGCAGTTTAGTTCGAAATGGAGCACGGTTCGCATGAAAAATTGCTAATGTGAAAGCTTTCATACAGAGCTTGGTGTGCACTGAGGTACTGAACCCGAGAACACACACCCGGAGTTCGGTTGCTCTCGGAGCTGTGCCGCGATTCACGTGAATGTGAAACAACACTCGGGTGCGCACTTGTTCAGGAAGAAAAGTAACCAGCGCATGCGTTTTAGCCGAATACAATGTCATTAGTTCAATAACATACATGTAAGTGATGATAGTGTTGATGATTTACCTGAGATACGATCGTGAGAGCGAGCCTGCAGTGTATTCGCGCATAGAGTGCAATCAGGGCAGCAAAATAATAGCAATTCACGTCTCCTCAAAAGAGTCTGTTTGCAAGCAGCAAAGCCGCCTTCGAGCGACACACATACGGTAAACCCAAGTGTCGTTTACTCAGCTGCACATAATAGCACCAAATTAATTAAAAAAAACCCAATATATTTGACCCGCGTTCTGTTTACCATCATGCCCGTGCACGTTTGTGATGACGTTAGATGAACGCAAATGCACCAGGGTTCAAGTTGAGTGTGAAACCAGACCAACACTGAGGAGGCACAGGGAAGAATCAGCTCGGACCGCAGCAAACGTGCCCAGTATAAACACCCTGAGAGCTGACTGACAGCATTAGGTGCGTTATTGGCAGCGCCTCCCTCTGGTCACATGAACGCGTCACCACCACACCGAAAACATGGGGATTTTTTTTGATGGCGATAATCGCACAAACTATTCGATATTCTATATTTAAATCAACTATCGAATATTCGAAAATCGCGACCCATACCTACTTCCCACAGAACAGAACCGTCAACAGGCAGGGTTGATGTTTATCTATAACCGGATTGAGGAGCGTTCGTGTGTTGGTGCTTGTGGTTGCCAGATTTCAGCAATTTAAATCCCCCAATCAGAGCTTTTCTGTTAAAAGAACATGTATTCTATCCGGTGTTTTAATTAAAATGTGCAATCTGGCAACCATGTACACGCAAGCTCTCTCACTGAAAACACCAATAAACAAGTAAGCTGCATTTCAGCAACCGCCATTTGAGATTTTCTGCTTAAAGTGTCATTCAGTCGGTCCGTGTTCTGTCACGACTCACAAGCCGCTTGTACTGTTTGCGATTGTGTTAGTTGAATAACTGCAACTACTGAAATGGGCCAATCAGAGCAGAGCTCAACATTATTATTCATGACCGTTCCAAATAAGGCAAAAACAGACAATTTCATTCTAGGGACAATTTCTAGGGTTGTAAATGGACCTGTAAAACCATATCTAGACAATTTTTGCACTTAAATAAGCCACATACCCTCCATGTAGATATCAGAGAACAATTTAAAATATAGTTTCAACTCATTCTAGGGCACCTTTAAATATGCACTAAATCATCATCTTTGACCGTTGTGCCACGTCTCACAGCTTTTTCAACGTGTGACGCTCTTTTCCATTCATTAGCGCTGCGGCTGTGCAGTTGGATACTATTACGCGTCTCGTGTTTTTAAGAGCTAACATGCGTTCTGTTTGATCATCCATTATGCCTGTCACTCAGACGTCAAAAAGTGCTTCTCATCATGCAGGTGGATGAAGACAATGGACAAGTTGATATTAAGTAACGTTTTAGCCACAATACTGTTTATTATCAAAACTACACCAGAACTGTTGAGCATCTCCAAGCGGTTCGATCGAATGAATTTGCGTTTGAACGATTGAATGAATGACTCCCACATACACTTGACGCCCTCAACTGGCTGTTTTATTTTCATTTATACTTTGCATGGACTTTTTATTTAAAATATAAATCTTTTAACTAAGTTGAAGTTTAACTTGTACATAGCCTATTTCTAAATTCAAAAACGTATATTTAAAACATTCATACAACATTATTTACCCATGAGCTGCATTAAGTCTATGTAAATGTGTCTAAACAGCACTTCTGTGCCACTTCTACAGTGCAAAGATTGATCTTTTGATGCTGATTTAATTAGATTGGCAACAGTCTGGTTGTGTCTTATTGCTCTAACTGAATTTATTGTTTAAATTAACATTTTAAAAACAACCTTTCTATTTTAATTGAAGAAATTGACAAAAGAGGATGCATACATTTAATAAGATTAGAAAACATTGCTCTTATAAATGGTAAAAATGCCCCTGGACATTAATTTAAAGGGACAAAGATCGTCCTGTAATGGGAAAGTTATAATTGGAATGTGTGTATTGATCAGAAAGTGCTCCTAAATTTTTGACTGTGCTCCTAATTTTTTTTAATTAGGAGCACAAGTGCTCCTCAAGAAAAATGTTAGCGTAGAGCCCTGATAAAGAAACTGTTTCATTTCTAAATGTTTCTTTCCTTTCTTGCCGCATACATTCCAGAATTGTGTATGTTTGCTTTGTATCTTTCTAGTGAGTTTTTCTCACTATAGTCCGTCCCCTTTATCTCTCTCACTGGGGTTGTAAGGCAGTTTTCTTAACACACTTCCTATACGCTGCTTGCATACATTTATTGTGAAAGTTGCTTATACAAATAATTTTTAATTGAAAATGTTCTTCTTCAGGTTTATACATCCAACATTACTAGCCAATTTAAGTTGGGAAACAATATGTTGTATTTATTATGTCACCCTTACTATTTATCAAACAGTTTAAATGTTTTTTCATACATAAAAATTGATGGATTTTAGGAAGGGGTCCCTCATAGAGTCCCTCATAAAGGTTCATCATATTTGGGGGTCCTTGACATCATAACGTTTGAAAACCCCTACTCCTGAGTAGGGCTGCTCGATTATGGCAAAAATCATAATCACGATTATATTGGTCAATATTGAAATCACGATTATTTAACACGATTATTGGTGGGTCATATGATCAAAATCTTATTTCATGAAATGAGTCTTTTTAAATGTCAGTGAAATTTCACAATTATCCATACTTTAGCAAAAACTAATACTAGGTTAATTAATGCAAGTAGGCTAAATGTCCTCAAAACAGCTACAGAGGACAAGTAAACAGTCCTCAATAAAATAAAAACAAAGAAACTAGTTAAACTAACAAAAAATACAACAGAAAATACAAACAAAATAAACATTAGGAATTCCAGGAGTAATACACAGCAGAAATTGAATAAAGTAAATAAAAAAAGTAAAACAACTGCTGTATAAATGAAATATTGACTAATTCTTATTTAAAACGAATAAAAAATTATTAATTCAAGAGCAGTGAGTGATTTTATCTTTGTCTTTTTTTGTTAGATTAACAATGACTGCTGCTGACGTTGATGTCGGCTGCTGTCCCTTTAAGAGCTACTAGATACCCAATATAGGCCCACTGTTATACATGCGCACTTTCTCTGTGTTCATTTAAGACATAACCGACTGCGTTTACGAGTTTTACTGCCATTCCGCCCCGTCTCAGAGCGCGCGCACGCTGGTGGTCGCCTAGGGAACCGCATCTCTTTCGCAGCTTAATGCGCTTTTAATAGCATTGTTTGGTATCAAACACGTCCCGCAGTTTATCAACAGTAGACTGCATTTTACATTACTCTCTTATTCAGCTGATTTGGATTTTGGGTTAGAGAGGAATGCAAGCGCACTGCTCTCTGCAGTGAACGGGGGAAACGGTAGTGCAACAGTAATCGTTTAACCTCGATTATCATATTTTCATAATCGTTGAAAGCCAAAATCGAAATACGATTAATTGAGCAGCCCTACTCCAGAGGACACATCCTGTGAAGGATGCGGTATACGGAGTGTCCATAATCAGGCCATGAACGCATGAACTAACTGTTCAGCATTTTGCATTGAGAGCATGTGCCGTAATTTAGATATATTTTTAAGATGGTAGAATGCAGTTTTACAGATGCTAGAAACGTGGCTTTCAAACGAAAGATTGGTATCAAAGAGCACACCCAGGTTCCTCACTGACGACGAGGACTTGACAGAGCAGCCATCAAGTGTTAGACAGTATTCTAGGTTACTACTTGTGGAGCTTTTTTGTCCAATAATTAAAAATTCAGTTTTTTCTGAATTGAGTTGCAGGAAATTACCGGTCATGCAGTGTTTTATATCAGCTATGCATTCCATTAATCTTGTGAATTGGTAAGTTTCTTCAGGGCGTGAAGAAATATAGAGCTGAGTATCGTCAGCATAACAATGAAAACTAACGCCATGCTTCCTAATAATATCTCCCAGTGGTAGCATGTACAGGGTGAAGAGCAGCGGTCCTAGCACTGAGCCTTGCGGTACTCCATACTGAACTTGTGATCGGTGTGACATCTCTTCATTTACTGCTACATACTGATAACGGTCACATAGGTATGATTTAAACCATGACAAGGCAATTCCACTAATACCTACATCATTTTCGAGTCTATTCAAAAGAACGTTGTGGTCGATAGTATCAAATGCAGCGCTAAGATCGAGTAACACTAATAGAGAGATACAGCCACGATCGGATGATAAGAGTAAATCATTTGTAACTCTGATGAGAGCAGTCTCAGTGCTATGATACGGTCTAAATTCTGACTGGAAATCCTCACAGATACCATTTCTTTCTAAAAAGGAACATAATTGTGAAGACACTGCCTTTTCAAGTATTTTTGACAGAAAGGGTAGATTTGAGATTGGTCTATAATTGACTAATTCTGTAGGATCAAGTTGCGGTGTTTTAATAAGTGGTTTAATAATAGTCAACTTAAAAGTTTTCGGTACATATCCTAATGACAAAGATGAATTAATGATATTAAGAAGAGGATCTATGACCTCTGGTAGCATCTCTTTTAATAGCCTAGTCGGTACAGGGTCAAGCATACATGCTGTTGATTTTGATGATTTAACGAGTTTAGCCAATTCTTCTTCTCCTATAGCAGTGAATGAGTGTAACTTTTCCTCAGTGACACTACAATGCTCTTTCTGATGTGATACTGTAGTAGACGGCTGCATGGTTAAAATTTTCTTCCTAATATTATAAATCTTACATGTGAAGAAGTTCATAAAGTCATTACTGCTGTGCTGTTTACAATCATCAGAGGTTGAAGCTTTATTTTTGGTTAATTTAGCCACTGTATCAAATAAATACCTTGGGTTGTGTTTGTTTTCTTCCAAGAGAGTTGAGAAATAAGCGAATCTAGCAGTTTTTACGGCCTTTCTGTATGTGATCATGTGCTCTTTCCATGAATTACGAAATACCTCTAGTTTTGTTTTCTTCCAGCTGCGCTCCATTTTTCTGGCTGCTGTTTTAAGGGCCCGGGTGTGCTCGTTGTACCACGGCGTTGGACTATTTTCTTTAATCTTCTTTAAGCGCAGAGGAGCAACTGTGTCTAAAGTACTGGAAAAGAGATAGTCAATAGTTTCTGTTGCAACATCGAGTTCTTCTATGCTATCTGGGATGCTGAGGAGATGATACTGATGAGGAAGATTGTTTAAAAAGCAATCTTTAGTAGCGGCAGTGATTGTCCTGCCATTTTTGAAGCGAGGGGGCGGCTTTGCAACCTTAGCTAAATTAAGTATACATGATACTAAGTAATGATCTAAGATGTCATCTCTCTGCTGCAGAATTTCAACGGTATCAACATTTATTCCATGTGACTATATTAGGTCTAAAGTATGATTATGGCGATGAGTGGGTCCTGACACGTGTTGCCTAACTCCAATAGAGTTTAGTGTATCTTTAAATGCTAATCCCAATACGTCTTTTTCGTTGTCTACATGGATATTAAAATCACCAACAATTATTACTTTATCTACGGCCAGTACTAATTCTGATAGAAAGTCAGCAAATTCTTTGATAAAGTCTGTATTATGCCCTGGTGGCCTGTATACAGTAGCTAACACAAATGTTGAACGGGTTTTGTCATGTACACTACATAGCGTTACATAAAGCACCAAAACTTCGAAGGAATTATATTTGAAACTAGACTTCTGAGTAATACTGAAGATATTATTATAAATTACAGCAACCCCTCCCCCTTTACCTTTCAGACGCGGCTCATGTTTCACTGCATGAAAACACTGAAATCCGGCACTATCCGGGCATGGTATACTCCTGTGTAATTTGATGTTTACCGGATGTATGTGGGAAAAAGCGGATCAGAGTAACACGGAACAGTATATTTCCAGAAAAACCCGGAAACCTCACGTATGCGGACGTATACAGCAATCCGTGAAATTTCACGGACATATACAGCTGAAACACTGCTGGGTGTGCTAGGACTGAAGACTGTTAGGTGTGAAGAAGACCTTTCATATGTTAATGACTGACACTAGTGCTGGCTGTTCTCAGAGGGAGGGGTGGCAGGGGAGGACTTCAGGATTGAGAATTATCTCTGGTCTACTGTAGGCTACAGCAAACAAGCTTTTCGTACAGAAAAATAAATTCTTAAGGCCCTGAAACACTAAACCGAACTAGCAATGACTAAAGCCGACTGTGGGGTTGGTTCACGTTGCCTGGGTCTGAGCCAAACCATCAGAATGGTGTGGCAGGGCCTTAAAACCAGTGCATGAAAAGAGTCTCTTAATCAAATATTTTTTATAAAAACAGTACAAAATAAAAACCCTGTCTGAACATATACATTCACAAAAAAATCTGAATATGTAATGAAATAAACAAAGAAATGTAATGGATTTTAGACTATCCCCAAACAATTTTTGCAAAGTTTTGCAAATTGCAGGCAATAATAACATTAAATAAAAAGGAGATGAAATGTGGAATATAAAAAAGTTTGTTTAAAAAACACCAAAAACTGATATGCTCAAAATAAAAATATGGAATAAAAAAGAGCAGGGATTCACTTGCTCAAGAAACACAGAAACACAAGCAGATCTTTCAGCTCTGCAACTGTTCACAAAAAGTGTCACTCCAAGATTCTTAACTTTAACAAGATGCAAAAAAGGGGCGTTTGAGGTTTGATATCCACCACTCACAATAGATGTAGTGACGCAATGGAGGTGCAACCAATAAGGTTACACTGTAAAAAAAATCCTAATTTTACAGAAAAAAATTCTGTTTTTTTACAGTATTTTCTTGTAATTTTGAATTATGTTTAAAACGATGTACAATTACAAACAATATCTAAATAAACAACTTGACTGTTATTTTAAGGATTATATCATTAATGACAAATTACAGTAATTCTCATTTTTTATACAGGAACATCATTGTATTATTTTTTCTGTTTTCATAAATTACATACAAATGTATGTAAAATGACAGAAATAATCTGTAATAAAATATGTATCTCATTGTATTAAAGGTTTATGTCCATACTAACAATTTAACATTATTCTTTGTAATTTTAAAGTAAATCTTATTAGTTTTATATTTACACTGTAAAAAATAAAAACCTAAAAAAACGATCAAATGACTGGCAGCTATGGCTGCCAAACAAAAACCGTAAAATTAAAGTAAAATATCTTAAGTCAAATAAAGTTCAAAAACTTCACAGAAATTTACATTAAAAGTTTTATAAAAAACACTGTTAAGAAACTAATTAAGATATTTTACTTTAATTTTCTGTTTTACAGTTTAGGTGTAATTTTACATTCAAACTGTAATTCTGGATACAAATATAATAAACTATAAAGCAAACTAAATATCAAACCATAATCAGTTTTTAAAGAGTACAAATCTACGGAGCCCCTAAAGGGACGTGGTGGTGGAAAAAATTTAGGATGGGAGGATATTTTTTTTCCAAATCGTTTGCGTTCCCTCGCAAAACTTTTGCGTTCCCCCGAGAAACTTTGCGTTCCCTCGCAAAGATATTTGCGTTCCCCCGAGAAACTTTGCGTTCCCACGCAAAGATATTTGCGTTCCCTCGCAAAAGTTTTGCGTTCCCTCGCAAAGATATTTGCGTTCCCTCGCAAAGATAGATGTCCCACGGGCCGTTTCAAACTGCTTAGTAGGCTACGTTAACAATATTGTATCCATTAATGGAGCGGTTAGAGTTATTTTGAACTTGGGTTTAAGTAGCCTATAAATAATACAGTCAGTGCTTCGGAGTTCAGTAGTTGGCAACAGATTTTAACTTCCCGGATCAATAACTCGTGAGCTAAAAACGTTCAAAACACAAATGACACCTTTAACGTAGACAACGAGCTGCAACATAATTTTCCTCAAAACGAGCCTTAATAGGCTATATGAGAGACAAGTAAAAAGGGACCGTCTGCAAAGTGCAAAACCCGAAAGGCGTTACTAAAAAATAGGCAATAACAATCAATGCTCTCCTACTACAATATACTAATACAGTAGGCTATACAGTGTAATGCCATCAAAATTAGTAAGCAATTATCATACAAAAGCTATGGAACTTGCAACTACTGTATTTTAGCTGGGTACCAACATCATTTGTGTAAAGAATAGGCCTATGGCTATGTGCTATTACTTTTATTATTTTTATGTGCTATTGCCAAACTAAGCGTTGTAGTATAACCAGCAGGAGAGCGTGATGTGTGAACTGAATTTGGTGACAGTGGGCTACAGTAGGCCTACAGTGCATTTCAGTGAAGTTTGCTGAACATTTTTCCTAATAAAATAATCCTAACAATTATGCAAAAGCAAATTTTATCAAACTAAGTGTTTTTTATCAAACTAAGTGAGCATTGATGTGTAAACTGAATTTGGAGACACAGTGTGTAACATTGAAGTTATGACTTGTAGTAGGCTATACGCTTTTCGGGTTTTGCACTTTGCAGACAGTCCCTTCGGACTTGTCTCTCAGCCGCCTGCTCATATAGACCCGATTCATTTATATTATAAGGCTCGTTTTGAGGAAAAATAGGTTGCAGCTTGTTGTCTACGTTAAAGAGACATTGTGTTTTAACAACGTTTAGCTCACCGAACTCATTGAGCACTCGCCTAGGCTATAGCCTAAGTCCAAGTTCAAAATAACTCTAACCGCTCCATTAATGGATACAATATTGTTAACGTAGCCTACTGAGCTGTTTGAAACGGCCGTGGGATATCTATCTTTGCGAGGGAACGCAAATATCTTTGCGAGGGAACGCAAAACTTTTGCGAGGGAACGCAAAACTTTTGCGAGGGAACGCAAATATCTTTGCGTGGGAACGCAAAGTTTCTCGGGGGAACGCAAATATCTTTGCGAGGGAACGCAAAGTTTCTCGGGGGAACGCAAACGATATGGAAAAAAAATATCCTCCCATCCTAATTTATTTCCACCACCACGTCCCTTTAGGGGCTCCGTACAAATCTGCACTGCTCTCCAGGTTGAAACTTTCAAGCCTCTGCCCACATCACAAAACACCACTTGACCAATTAATTAAATATAACAGCAAATAAAAAGAAATATAGACATTTTCTAACTGTAGTTTAAAACAAGTTTTTTTTTTCTATGGTTGCAAGGCTTTGCTGTCTTTCCGTGTTCTTTTGAGCGTGATTGGTCAATCTGAACGTCATCCAGAAATCTGGCCAATGACAGTGCGCGCCTTCAGTTTGAATTATACACCCGTTGGAGTGGCTCGCGGCTCGTTGCTCGCGGGGACGCGGCGCGGCTTTTAGTTCTAATCTGCTGCAGGACTGCATTAATGGCATTGCATGGATCATTTTACATCTGAAAACACATCTGTTTACATCATTTTGATTGTGGGATGTCAACTGAGAACGAAGAAACATGAATACGAACAGACTAAGTTACCAATGGCGGACAACAGACGGCAGAAGGTAACGTAAATCCCTTTATATTTTTTCTACTGCTCATCAAGATATAATGTTAGTGCATTAAAGTCATCTGCTAATCGCGATTATATACATATTCTGTGTTTTGTTGTGTTGTAATACTGTTAAGCTAGGGCTGGGTGTTAATGACGATCATAGTTATAGACTATTGTTAGCGATTTTGCAGTAAACGTTAAAATTACCTTTTTATATCGCGGAATGTGAATATGAATATAGTGTATATAACGCAGCACTGACTGTACTAAAAGTTTTTGACAGTTTGACAAAGAAACATGCATGAATGTAGAATAATGAGTTGGACATGCATGTGTTAAAATAAGCCTCTCCCAGACAGCAGGCGATCCCGAAATCAATTATCTTTCTGTAAAATGCACACAGTTATCTCAGTAAGCCTGTCATGTGAGGTATTCACTTGATTTAAACAGTAAGTAAGTTAAACAGTTCAAGTTAACGTGGGGAAACCCGGATGCGTCATTCTGTGCATCCGTTCTTAAAGGGGCAGCAGATTAATAAACTGCTGTCTGTCATAATTTTAATCAAACAACAAAAGAATAGAGAATAACTTCTGCTTCTTTAAGAATCCATTGATATTAATACATAGAATATCATACAGTGAAGACTTTTAAAGCAGTATTATTCTGTAGCATTTTAATAACATATCTATCAAAATAAAATAAATATATTGTGATATCGTTATTGTGAAATACAATTTCTCATGTATGTAGAATAATATGGTCATAATGCCCATCCCTACTGTCAGCTAGTTTTAAGATCAAGCTTGTCATAAATGTAAAGGAGTTTTGGAATGATTAATCTGAGATCATGTACTCATTCAGCAGAGAGGACAGGAAAACACCATCCTTGGACTCTGAAGAATTACAGGAAAACCAGGATTTTGGCTCTACTGTAAAGTTTTTGTATGGGCCTGGTGAGTACGTTTTGCAAGTCCATGTCTCTGTCAGTAAGTTAATAATTAATATTAATGTTTTATCAAACAAATTAATATTCATTTGTGTGTGCATGTTTCTTCCCCCCTCATGATCCAGAAGTTTTGGATCCATGATCCTAAAGAACTTTTACAGATGTTGACCCTGAATGTGTAAAAGGTCATCTTAAAAATGTTGTCATTATTTTAATGTTCTCTGTTTTTTTCTGTAATGTAGACGCATGCATTTTCTGTGAAGTTGCTTTGAAATAATGTGTATTGTGAAAAGCGCTATACAAATAAATTTTAATTGAATTGTTTTACTTACTTTTATTGGCATTAACTATATATTATTCATGTATTATTTGGCAGGTCGCAAGATGTATTTTATTTTGTGAGACTTTGCTGAGGAAGTATTCTTTGGCTCAGTCTGAAAAGGCCCAGAAAAGAAACACTATGAAGAACATCACACAGAACCGTCAGAGAAAGAGACAGGTAAGTTAAGAAACCGGTTAAGCTTTTTCCCCCCAGAATGTTACTATACTCCTCTCTGAGTTTTAGTGGTTCATTTACTGTCATGTTTTGCAGTTGCTGGAGACCAGGTCCAGGGTTGCACAAACCAACACAGAACCTGTGGAAGACCACAACTATAGACCTGATGTCTGATGAAGATGATGCTGTTGTTAATTTATTTTATATACACTTTTTTTTTGTCTTGTAAATTTATTGTTCTCATTTTATATTGTGTACTTTGTATATTTATTCCCTTTTTTTAGATGTTCCTTTTTATGTACACTGTATTTTATTCCTTTACATCTCTGTCCTTTTAAATGCATTTTGTTCACTTTTTTTTCTTTTGTTTCTTTACCAATTCATTTTAACGTATGTTTTAGGGCTGCAACGACGCGTCGACGTCGTCGATGACGTCGACTACGAAAATACGTCGACGTGCGTGAAATGCGTCGACGCGTCGGCGGCACAATATTTACGTTCTAGAATGGAACAGAAGATCTAGAATAATGGCAGCTTCTGCTCCCGGGCATAGTGAAAATGATCATTTATCATATAAAGCCAGACCGCGACATTCAAAGGTGTGGGAGTACTTTAAACAGAAGCCGAATAAAACTGTTCTTTGTTCACTCTGTAACGCCGGTTTCACACTGCACGCGGTGGCAGAGCAGGAGCTGTGCGCGTGGAGAGCGGGAGCTTTCACACTGCAGTCAGTGTTGCCAAGTCCGCTTTTTTCCGCGGAATTGGGCTACTTCTACACTGTTGCCGTGGGCTGTTTCTCATGTCCGCGGGTTGAAGCAAAAAAACACACATATTTAACCCCCCGAACGCGATGTTTACCAGAGAACCTCCCCGAAACGCGATTGAGCTTGTTTTGGGCTAGTTTTGAGTAACGAATGGGTGGGTTTTGTTGTGTAAACCTGGCAACCCTGTTGCCAGTGTTCTCTCGCGCAGCTGAACGCGCCACGCGTGTATTGCAACAGACGGTCACATTTTCCTGGGTTCTTCTCCGACCCCAGTACATCTCGTGCTTTTATTTATTATGGGCTGCATTATGCATATATCTGCTGTAAATGCGACCTGGTTCCGCTCTGTCCCAAACACATATGCATAATAACTTGCTGTATATAGGTAGTTTACATGATTAAAGTAACATTAAAGTTAAGATATGCCTCTAGCTTTAATCATTTAAATGTGTCTTTGAAGTTTGGGCAAAAACTTCTGGCAGCTTTAGTCGTTGTTTATGCACATGTATCTTCAAAATAGACGACTAGTTATACATTAACACTATGCTGAAAGCTCCTGTATGTGAACCTTTTGCAGATAAATACAAGTGCATTTTCGTTTACTATTGACAAAAATCAATAAGTAAATCATACTCAACTACTATAGTAAACAACTTTTCCTAATTAGGCCTACTCTGTATACATTTTATGATGAATAGTATCATTATATATTATGTTTAAAAAGCTTCTTGTGTTCATATATTTCATTATAAAATGGCATACTATGTACACTACCCTTCCTGAAATTCAATTAATATTGTCATCATTCATTGATTTCATGTTAAAATAATATACAAATTCACTACCCTCTTTTAATCAGTAAAAAAGAATAATAAGATTAATCTGGAAAAATAATCGTTAGATTAGTCGACTAATCGAAAAAATAATCGTTAGATTAGTCGACAGAAAAAATAATCGTTAGTTGCAGCTCTAGTATGTTTATAATGTTCTTTGGACTGTTTATATTTTTACATTTGTTCCTTTACATTTTCATCCCTTTTAAATACATTTTGTTACATTTGTTTCCCCATTGTTTTAATGTTTGTTTATAATGCTGTTTTTTATTATAATGCTTTTTAATAAATATTTCAGACTTTATCAAATTGTTTTGTGTGTATTTTTCTTTTGGGGGGGAGAGGGGATATATATATATATATATATATATATATATATATATATATATATATATATATACATAGAGAGATTTTGCATATATATGAGCAAAATCTGCATAGCTGGCTTATAACCAATCAAGTCACTATGCTACAAAACCTAGCCCACCCTTAGCCTTAGAAGTAACCAATAAAGTCACTTGACTGGGTTTTCAATACGTCCTGTCCTCCAATAGCAGTCTGGGTTTTGGGAGTGGTTTTAAAAAAAACAACCAATCCAGTTTGAGATGAAGGACCAATAGGGGATGGAAGGCAAAGCTGTTTAGAGGTGTGAAAATGTCTCCTGGGAAAAACTTGATGGGATTATTTGCCATGGCAACAAATGGCTGTAGCATGGGAGTATACTGGCACAACATACATCCGATTTGGTACCATTTCGGATGAATACGGACATATACGGATCCATGGAATTTGACCTATCCGGCCAGTATACTCCTGGATTCTTCCGAATTTCAGCAGTGTATACAGGAGTATCCTGGTCCGGATACACCTTTTTTCATGCAGTGTTTATAACAATAATCTTGGGGGGTGGACTCATTTAAGGTAATGTAGTCATCAGGTTTTAGCCAGGTTTCTGTCAAACACAGCACATCTAGATTATTATCTGTAATAATATAATTAACAATAAGCGCTTTTGGGGAAAGGGATCTAATATTCAGCAACCCAAGCTTTATCAATTGTTCATCTGTATTAGAGCTGCAACTAACGATTATTTTTTCTGTCGACTAATCTAACGATTATTTTTTCGATTAGTCGACTAATCTAACGATTATTTTTCCGGATTAATTTTATTATTCTTTTTTACTGATTATTGTATTTCAAAGAGGGTAGTGAATTTGTATATTATTTTAACATGAAATCAATGAATGATGACAATATTAATAGTATTTCAGGAAGGGTAGTGTACATAGTATGCCATTTTATAATGAAATATATGAACACAAGAAGCTTTTTAAACATAATATATAATGATACTATTCATCCTAAAATGTATACAGAGTAGGCCTAATTAGGAAAAGTTGTTTACTATAGTAGTTGAGTATGACTTACTTATTGATTTGTGTCAGTAGTAAACGAAAATGCACTTGTATTTATCTGCAAAAGGTTCACATACAGGAGCTTTCAGCATAGTGTTAATGTATAACTAGTCGTCTATTTTGAAGATACATGTGCATAAACAACGACTAAAGCTGCCAGAAGTTTTTGGCCAAACTTCAAAGACACATTTAAATGATTAAAGCTAGAGGCATATCTTAACTGTAATGTTACTTTAATCATGTAAACTACCTATATACAGCAAGTTATTATGCATATGTGTTTGGGACAGAGCGGAACCAGGTCGCATATACAGGAGATATATGCAGCCCATAATAAATAAAAGCACGAGACGTACTGGGGTCGGAGAAGAACCCAGGGAAATGTGACCGTCTGTTGCAATACACGCGTGGCGCGTTCAGCTGCGCGAGAGAACACTGGCAGCAGGGTTGCCAGGTTTACACAACAAAACCCACCCATTCGTTACTCAAAACTAGCCCAAAACAAGCCTAATCGCGTTTCGGGGAGGTTCTCTGGTAAACATCGCGTTCGGGGGGTTAAATATGTGTGTTTTTTTGCTTCAACCCGCGGACATGAGACACAGCCCGCGGCAACAGTGTAGAAGTAGCCCAATTCCGCGGTAAAAAGCGGACTTGGCAACACTGACTGCAGTGTGAAAGCTCCCGCTCTCCACGCGCACAGCTCCTGCTCTGCCACCGCGTGCAGTGTGAAACCGGCGTTACAGAGCGAACAAAGCACAGTTTTATTCGGCTTCTGTTTAAAGTACTCCCACACTTTTGAATGTCGCGGTCTGGCTTTATATGATAAATGATCATTTTCACTATGCCCGGGAGCAGAAGCTGCCATTATTCTAGATCTTCTGTTCCATTCTAGAACGTAAATAATGTGCCGCCGACGCGTCGACGCATTTCACGCACGTCGACGTATTTTCGTAGTCGACGTCATCGACGTCGTCGACGCGTCGTTGCGGCCCTAATCTGTATTATATCTTTTGTTTATTTGTTGGACATCAATTACGTTTTTACTGTTGAATGGTTTTGATGTTTTTTTGTATTTACTAATTTGGGGAACAGACACAGTCTCTATATGATAATATCTCGGTGAAAGAGTCTCTATGTGCTGGGATTTATCTGACTCCGGTGACGTGAGACAGCTAGCAGACGGTCGGTTTAGCCAGTTTGTCTGCTTCCTGACCTGGGCCCTAGTGAGTCTAGGTTTAGAAAACAGTTTTGTTTTATTCAGCTGTATTTACAACTTATAACATCCAAGTGAAAGATATAATACAAACTTATAAAAAAAACAGAGTCACTGAGTTGGAAAAGAATCACCCCCTTCTAAAAATGACTTGTAAACCCAATCAGGTGTAGTTAATCACCTTCTCAATAGCACACAAAAAAAAAGCCAATTGACTTTCAACTGTGATCAGTTGTGGTCATTTTGATTAGCTCAGCATGAAACAATGGGTGGCAAGGCATTGTCTGAAGATCTCCGGGATAAAGTTGTGGACAGGCACAAGTCAGGAGATGGATACAAAACAATTTCAAAGGCTTTATCAGTGCCTAGAAGCACAGTGAAATCTATTATTAAGAATTGGAAGGTATTTGGTGCAACACAGACCCTCCCTGGATCAGGACGTCGCTCCAAACTGGATAAAAGAGCCAGGAGGAAACTGGTCAGAGAGGCTACCAAGAGGCCTACAGCAACTCTGAAGCAGTTGCAGAAATTCATGACAAAGACTGGTCATTGTGTGCATGTGACAACAATATCACAAATTCTCCACAAATGTGGCCTGTATGGGAGGGTTGCAAGAAAAAAGCCACTCCTCAAGAAAGGCCACATGCAGTCACGACTGAGCTTTGCCAAAACACAACTTGAAGATTCGGAGGCCACGTGGAAAATGGTGTTATGGTCAGATGAGACTAAAATTGAATTATTTCGCCTCAACGCCAAACGATATGTCTGGCGAAAGTCCAATACAGCTTACCATCCAAATAACACCATACCTACAGTAAAGCATGGAGGTGGTAATGTCATGTTATGGGGTTTTTTCTCTGCAGCAGGGACTGGAGCACTTGTCAGGATAGAAGGAAAAATGGATGGGGCAAAATACTGTCAAATTCTTGAAGAAAATCTGCTGCCCTCTGCCAGAAAGTTGTCACTGGGAAGAAGATATACCTCCCAACATGACAATGACCCAAAGCACACAGGGGTTGAAGGAGAAAAAGGTGAATGTCCTTGCATGGCCTAGTCAGAGCCCAGACTTAAACCCCATTGAAAATCTGTGGAATGACTTGAAGACAGCAGTCCACAAATGGTCACCATCAAATTGAACTGAACTTGAGCAGTTCTGCAAAGAAGAGTGGTCAAATATTGCAACGTCTAGATGTGCAAAGTTAGTGGAGACATATCCCAACAGACTAAAGGCTGTAATTAAAGCAAAAGGTGGTTCAACAAAATACTAAAACAAGGGGGAGATCCTTTTTCCAACTCAGTGATTCTGTTTTTTTATTTATTTTTCTGACATGTTGGTATTATATCTTTCACTTGGATGCTATAAGTTGCACTGAGTAATTACAGCTGAATAAAACAAAAACTGTCTGTCTTCATTTCAGGCTGCAAAGCAACAAAATGTGATTATTTTAAAGGGGGGTGATTCTTTTCTATACCCACTGTAATTATCAAAATGCTCCTCTCTAGAGTAAATATTTATAGCTGACTGACGAGTTTATGGACTGGATATGTTTTTTTTTAGGTAAATGTGACGTTACATGACATTGTTTACAAGCCGTTTTACTCACGTTCTTCTGTGGTTGAATTACTGATTGAGCTATTCTATGTGACATGATACGGATTTCGGTAAGTTGTCCTGTATCTTTTAACACACTTTCAGATGCTCATTCATGTTCATTTGCGCTGTTACTGGTATTAAGGCGGAAGAGAAGATCCGTTCATGTGCGCTCCGCGCTGTTCTCTTGAGTTGAGCTGCGGCAGAGCGATCTCACGCCGAAACAAAACGGTACTTATGTTTTTGAATTTCGTAAAAAAAAAATAGATGTAATTTAAAATCTGAGACTTTGTTTCATATCAATACTAATAAAGCACAAAGATTATTGCGATTTATTGGATGGGAGGCACGCTACAATGTTTATTTCATTGATTAATTGAAAACAGGATGACGAATTGATTCTTGGGATTTAAGAATCGATATTGTTTTGTAAAAGTGAGAATCGATTAAAATCGACCCTATCTTCAGTGTCATATGATCATTCAGAAATCATTCTAATAGGATGATCTGATGCTCAAGAAACATTAATGCTTATCAATTTTTGAAACAGTTGTGCTGGTTCATATTTTTGTGGAAACTGTGATGCATGTTATTTTAGGATTCTTTAATGAATAGAAAGTTCAAAAGAACAGCATTTATTAGCAGTGTGTGTGACTGGGAGTGTCATAAAAACCATGACGAGTTATTTGTGCTCTTCAATGAACATTAAAAAACACACATTAAAGCAAATAAATCCGAAATCAACAGGTGAAATGCTCATTCAACTGGAGAGAGGAAGTTTATTAGTCACTGAATCACAAGTATTGAGTCAATATCTGGTTGTAATTGCAACTACATGTGTCGAGTCTGTGTTCAATAATCTCATTCACATCTCCAACTCCAGCCTCAGACTCAATTATGAGTTACACTGCACAATCTCACAGCGCCCTCTAGTGTTACACAAGCCTCTATCACTCTATCAGAAATACATATCAAATACAGAACTACTGCTAACAAACCTGTAATAAGATACATATATAATAGCCTACCACTGATATATTTATATGTAGAAAGACAAAATCAAAATATTGAATATAATGCACAAATTAAAATGATCATATTAATGCACTTTTTTTACTTACATCTTTAAAACTAATATCCTACATCAAGACTGAATTGTTAATTGCACAATTTAAAAATTCAAAAGTCAGTCAAACAATATATATATAAATATATATATATATGTTAATTGCACAATTTAAAAATTCAAAAGTCAGTCAAACAATATACAGGGAGTGCAGAATTATTAGGCACGTTGATTTTCTGATCATATTTTTTTTTCAGGCACATTTGACCAATTCCAAACCACAGTAATCCTAATAACTACTATTAATTTAGTATTTAATAATGTATAAGTGATATATAATTGTTCATGAAGGCTGGAAATGAAAAACACCTTATATTCAGGTGTGCAGAATTATTAGGCATGTTTTCTTTTACAGATAAATTGAGCCAAAAAAGAGATTTAACTCTGACTGAAAAGTCAAAAATTATTAAATGCCCATGAGAAGGATGCAATACTAATGCAATACTAGACATTGCAGTTAAGGCGTGACCATTGGACAGTGAAATGCTCATTGGGTCAGCAGGGTCAGACAAAAACATGTGGCGGAGAAAAGACACCTGTTAACTGCAAAAGAATTAAGAATTAAGGTGAAGAATTAAGGGTGAAACCATCAGGAACCCTTTAGTCTCCAGCGCCACCATTTTCCAGAGCTGCAACCTACCTGGAGTCTCCAGAAGTGCAAGGTGTCAGGATCTCAGAGACTTCAGTTAGGTAAAGAATCCTAAAAAATGACCCCCACTAAATAAGAATCATAAGCTGAAGTGTTGTAAAATACATGAAGCCTGCTTTTTTATAGGCTTTATAGGTTTTATAGGTTGAGAATGACTCTTGAAGTACCAGCACCACATCCTCTAGTACCACTGTTTGAAGAATTCATCTTCCAGAATCTGGCAGTACGTTTTGGGAGTTCATTTTAGTCCATCCTGAAGTCCGTTTTGCAGAGATGGACTAAAAATGAACTCCCAAAACGTACTGCCAGATTCTGGAAGATGAATTCTTCAAACAGTGGTACTAGAGGATGTGGTGCTGGTACTTCAAGAGTCATTCTCAACCTATAAAACCTATAAAGCCTATAAAAAAGCAGGCTTCATGTATTTTACAACACTTCAGCTTATGATTCTTATTTAGTGGGGGTCATTTTTTAGGATTCTTTACCTAACTGAAGTCTCTGAGATCCTGACACCTTGCACTTCTGGAGACTCCAGGTAGGTTGCAGCTCTGGAAAATGGTGGCGCTGGAGACTAAAGGGTTCCTGATGGTTTCACCCTTAATTCTTCACCTTAATTCTTAATTCTTTTGCAGTTAACAGGTGTCTTTTCTTCACCACCTGTTTTTGTCTGACCCTGCTGACCCAATGAGCATTTCACTGTCCAATGGTCACGCCTTAACTGCAATGTCTAGTATTGCATTAGTATTACATCCTTCTCATGAGCATTTAATACTTTTTGACTTTTCAGTCTGAGTTAAATCTCTTTTTTGGCTCAATTTATCTGTAAAAGAAAACATGCCTAATAATTCTGCACACCTGAATATAAGGTGATTTTCATTTCCAGCCTTCATGAACAATTATATATCACTTATACATTATTAAATACTAAATCAATAGTAGTTATTAGGATTACTGTGGTTTGGAATTGGTCAAATGTGCCTGGAAAAAAAATATGATCAGAAAATCAACGTGCCTAATAATTCTGCACTCCCTGTATATATATAAATATATATATATATATATATATATATATATATATATATATATATATATATATATATATATATATATATATATATATATATATATATCATAACAAGGGTTACAGTTATACAAGAAAAAATATATGATTTGTAAAGAGTAGCTTCCAGTGATGTTCATCTACGTGTTAAATTAACTTTTGTTTATAATGTGTTTAAAAGCTAATGATCCCACTTATGATCCCATGATCCCCTCACCATACAGCATATAAAGCCGTGTTTCCACCGCAGGAACTTTCCCCAGGAACTAGGAACTTTGGGGTGGTACTCTGTATGTTTCGACCGCAGGAACCAGGGTCTAAATCAGGGGTCGCCAACTAGTGGACTCCGGTCCGAATCCGGACCGCAAGATGCATCCATCCGGACAGCAAAGCCTTTTGACGTAATGAAATAAATATGCCACATGCCATTAAAAACAATCATTCGCGTCCGGTGTGAACGCACCATCAGAGCAGAAAGCAGCGCGCAAAAACAATGGCATTTTCGAAAATTAGGAAAGTTGACGCTGAAAACCGAGTTTTCCTGTGATGAATGGGTTGGGAAAAAAAATCACATTTATTCTTCCTGCATCCTGTACAAGGCCTGTGTGTCTCATTTGCTCTGATTCTGTTGCGGTTGTCAAAAGTGGACTTTTTAATTTTTCCAACACTGGTGGCACTTTATTTTTGCCTGTTTCTGAATTATATTGCTAATGATATTTTACCAGTGCAATTTGAAGCACAGAAGAGAGCAGTGTTCAAGATTAGATACATTTAGTTAAGTAGAGACATGTGAATAAACATAAAATGTGTTATGAGATTTCAGATTTTCTGATCATGGGGGGGTTTGCGTTCATTGACTGTTATTATGTATCTCAGTTCAGCAGGGAAGAGCACTTTATTTGCTAGTAATGTTGAAATGAATGTATTTTCAGTACAGATTTAGAGATGAAGGCATTTTTAGTTCATCATATTTTTGTCAGCCATGGTTACTGGTTGAATTTAGATATTTTGTACCAAAGCAACTTATAGGACATAACAGAACAACAAATGAGACAAAAAATAGATCAATTTTGTGAAGGATTACCTACGTTTGCTTTAAAAATATGAACAGACATGTTTTGTCCATATGAGAACATATTATATTTTGTTCAATTAAGAACAAATGCTATCTACACTAATTTCTTTAGTCTGGCAATAAACATAAATTATTGTTTTTAGGGATATAGTTGTCCGGACCTCAGCCGCTGACGAGGGTTCATTTACTGGACCTCAAGCAATTTTAGGTGAAGACCCCTGGTCTAAATGAAGTTCTGGGTAAATATTTCCCCCTCCAAAAGTCCCTGGTTGTGAGGTAGTACTTTTTCAAAGTTCAGGAACTTTCGGGGGTGGGACTGGGCGCTGAACAAGCTGATTGGTTGAGCTCACACAGCATTTTATTTCAACCAGCATTCTTTTGCGAGGTTCGTTCTGCGTTCAGTAAATATCAGTCTTGCTCTTTCTGTCTGATGGCGCGTGCTTGTCTGAAGCAAGGAACACACCAAACCGACGGGACCAACTAGTGGCGACGAAAGCAGAGTGCAGAGTTAGCTCACGTCAGCAGCGTCTGTGTCCAAAGTTGCCCTGACACACCAAGCCGACGCTCTACATCCGACGGCCAAGTACCACGTCCGTTCTGCACCTGTGTAAGAGGAAATACCTTTCTGTACCAGCTGGTGGCAGTAGTCTGTTTTCATTATTCAAAGCGGGAAACTGGAAGAGCTACCCTGTATACCCTATATAAACAAAGCACCTCATAATCTCGCTCACCACAGACGCTCACTTCTGTTTGTTTTTTCTTGTGCACTGGTTCGCTAGCAGAACAGCCAATCAGAACAATCAGATGGCCCGACTGACCGACAAGCGCTGACGCCGAAAAAAGCCAACAAGGACCAACATCAGCCGACCAGGAAAACTGCCTACTGGCCGACCGTCGGCTTGGTGTGTTCCAGGCTTAAGCCATCTCACGGTTGTCTGAGCCATCTCACGGTCAATGTCTCTAATGGCTGATAACATACGCTGTCAATTTAAAACTAGCTTTACGGGCTTTCAGAATATGCTTTAGTATCAGTGATCTTCTCTTTTCCGTCATTTTCTTAATTACTTCTTTAGTAAACCAATAAATAACCAGCAAAACCAGCGCTGCTTGCATCTCCTCCATACTTGTTATTGTTGCAGACAGTATCGCACAAAAATGATTCCTGTCCATCGCTGACTGGGAGGAGCAGTCGCGCGCAGTCCTACATCACCGGACTAATTTGTCTAATCTTCACAGTACTTTAGACTGCAGTGGACACACAGACAGGAGCAGGTCTGGGGGGAAAAATTCCTGTAAAAAAAGTTCCTGGTACAAATTGTTCCGGGTCATTTCGGTGGAAACGGGGCTTTAGACACAGATTATTATTAAACACACAAATTAAACTGTACAGCACATTAAACACAACTAGTATTCTGACCTTCTACTGTTGACTTGTCAGCTGAGCGATAACATGGGTTTCTGTCTTAATTCGGCTCATTATAAACACTTTCCACACCATTTATTCTAGATTGAACGATGGTTGTGGTGGAGTTGGACCTTTCTGGATCATCAGAGAAACGACCTTCTATATCTTTGTGAATGTGGTAGTAATACAGGAAGAGGAAAAACCCTGAAGAATAAACAGAAAATTATTTCTACTAATTCTGCCTCCTAAAATACATTTCACAGATTTAAAGTTGTTTGCAGGATTTTAAAACTGTAACCAAACTCTTCTGTAATCAAACCTTATAATTAATAAAAAATAAAAGCATTCTACTAAATATAAGCATTCTACTAAACCAAGTGTAATGATGTATGTGATTGTTTCTCACCCTGAAACGAGTTCAACACAGTGAAGATGTAATATGAGGGAATGAGCATCGGTCCATAACTGAAGAAAGCCACAGCCCATGTCAGGCCGAAGAGCAGGAACAAACTCAACACCATCATGAGCTGCTTTCTGAACGTGCTTCTCTTTCCGTCAGTCGCTCTTCTACGTCGGGCTTGGACAATCCTAGTGAAGATAGTGATGAAGATTCCAGTCGTGAAGATGAAGACTAATATGTAGTAGCCAATGTTCACTATGTAGTGAATTATAGGATCTGTAATCCAGCACCTATAATTAGAAGGGAGTGAAATATAATTAAGACAATCAGAAGACACTTAAAGTGCCCCTATTATGCGTTTTCATTTATTAACTTTTATGTAGTGTGTGTAACATTGCTGACATGGAGCAGACAATGACAATGGTGAAGAGAACAGTGGCCGAGACCATGAGACATGGAGCAGTGACAGGCCTGAACCGTGGTGCAGTGACTGAGACCATGAGACGTGGGGCAGTGGCGGGTCTGGACTGTGGAACAGTGGCTGAGACCATGAGACGTGGGGCAGTGGCGGGTCTGGACTGTGGAACAGTGGCTGAGACCATGAGATTTGGAGAAGTGGTGGGCCTGGACTGTGGAGCAGTGGCCGAGACCATGAGACGTGGAGCATTGGCTGAGATCATGAGGCGTGGAGCAGTGGCTGAGACCATGAGGCGTGGAGCAGTGGCTGAGACCATGAGACGTGGAGCAGTGGCTGAGACCATGAGACGCGAAGCAGTGGCCAAGACCATGAGACGCGGAGCAGTGGCTGAGACCATGAGACGTGGAGCAGTGACGGGCCTGGACCATGGAGCAGTGGCCAAGACCATGAGACGCGGAGCAGTGGCTGAGACCATGAGACGTGGAGCAGTGGCTGAGACCATGAGACGCGAAGCAGTGGCCAAGACCATGAGACGCGGAGCAGTGGCCGAGACCACGAGACGTGGAGCAGTGACGGGCCTGGACCATGGAGCAGTGGCCAAGACCATGAGACGCGGAGCAGTGGCGGGCCTGGACTGTGGAGCAGTGGCCGAGACCATGAGATGTGGAGCAGTGACGGGCCTGGACCATGGAGCAGTGGCCAAGACCATGAGACGTGGAGCAGTGACTGAGACCATACGACGTGGAGCAGTGGCTGAGACCATGAGACGTGGAGCAGTGGCTGAGACCATGAGAGGTGGAGCAATGGCTGAGACCATGAGACGTGGAGCAGTGGCTGAGACCATGAGACGTGGAGCAGTGACGGGCCTGGACCATGGAGCAGTGGCCGAGACCAAGAGACGTGGGTTAATGGCGTGCCTGGACTGTGGATCAGTGGCTGAGACCATGAGACGCGGAGCAGTGACGGGCCTGGACTGTGGAGCAGTGGCTGAGACCATGAGGCGTGAATCAGTGGCTGAGACCATGAGACGTGAAGCAGTGGCTGAGACCATGAGACGTGGAGCAGTGGCTGAGACCATGAGACGTGGAGCAGTGACGGGCCTGGACCATGGAGCAGTGGCCGAGACCAAGAGACGTGGGGTAATGGCGTGCCTGGACTGTGGATCAGTGGCTGAGACCATGATATTTGGAGCAGTGACAGGCCTGGACCGTGGATTAATGGCTGAGACCATGAGATGAGAGGACCCCACAATGGAGGATCAGGTATTAGTAGTGGGGCCAGTGGAGAAGGGGCCCACCAAGACGGAGCTGGTGAAACTGAAGACCACCATGGCAGACCATATGGAACTGATGACCACCAGTGTAGAGTAGATGGAGCAGAAGACAAACACGGTGAAGCAGGCACAGGCGATGACTACCTTAGTCAGAGTGTCGGCAGGCCCTGGCGAAGAAAGTACATGAACAGCCTTCATGGCTGTAGAGCACATTGAATTCATGGGTGGCCTCAGTGGCCGTGGCATTGGGCACAGTGAGGAGCTTGGTACTTATATAAAATTTGAACAGCCATGACTTGAAGGCACTAGTGTGGCGGCCATGATGGCTGGAGGCTCTGGCATTGCGACCATAATGACTGGAGGCTCTGGCAAAGCAGCCATGACGTGAAGAGCATCTGGCGGGGCGAGCATGACACGACTTGACAAAGTTCACAAAACTCTTACATTAACATAATCCTCTATAGGACGTTTACTTTGATGGAGGTGAATTAGGGTGACTTCTGGTTTCATTTTTGGTGTATTCTGTAACACAGCTGACATGGAGCAGACGAAGACAATGGTGAAGCGAATCGAAGTGCCGTTTATTTACAATAGTGAATTCCAAAACCATGAAACAAAATGCAAACTCAATCTTGCCATGAAACTAAAACTACGAACTTGACTATAAACAATGGCCTATAAACAATTGACAAATCTCACTTCCTGTTGAACCTATGTAGGTTTGTAACTAATTTGCATAATGCCAGCCTATAGACTTCATTGGCTGGGGGTGAACAGAGTCTACTTTGCCCCACCCTCAAACACGGTAGTTATAGCTGAGACTAAAAGAGTTTGGTTTGTGTTGTTCATGTTGAGAAGACACGGTTTTCTGCTGCCAAAGCAAATCCACTTTGATGAGATAGATACGGTAAAACCAACGTCATCGTATCACTGTGTCTCAAGTGCTGAGGAAGAGCTGAAATTCAGATATGCTAATTAAAGTTTGGTTTACGACCATTCACAGCAGACTGGGCCATCTGACTAATCAGAGCAGAGCAGGCTCTCAGAGAGGCGGGGTTTAAAGAGAGTGAATCCTTAATCAAACAGTTTCAGACAGTGAGAGAAAAGAGCTGATGCTGCAGGGGATATTATGAGACAAAGTGTTTTTTTGACCTTGAACACATGTGAACCTGTTGCAGGAGATGTCAAAACAACATTAGGAACCTTTAAAGTTCCATAATAGGGGCAAAAAAAGCTTCATTAATACATATATTTGTAACATCAGAACAACTTACATTCGTGTGGTTTTTCCAGACGTTGGGTTTATAATCACTGTTTTATATCCTCCTATTGAAGCAACAGCTATGACAATCGGAGTTGAAAACACTTAAAACACAAAAATCAAGGGTTATTATAGTTCACTAAACCAAAGCGATAAAAACATTTTCATTATTTGAAATAAAATAAAATAACTGAAAAAAATAAAATCAATATACCGTATTTCCTCAAATAACCTTTATTTACCTGAACTGCAGAAGGTCACTGGCTTTTATTTGAGGCAGGCTTCTATTAGGGGCAGGCCTGTATTTCGAATTCCATCTATTTGGAAAAAATAATTGTTTTAAATAAACCGTTTTAAATGAAAAGCGATATCGCTCCAGAGGACAGATATCATCAGGGGCGCGGGAATCAAAGGAATGCAATTTTTTGTTCATTTTATTCATTTTTAGAATTTAATAATTTATTTGTAATAAACATTTTAAGTGGCCCATTAAAAAGTATTATTTATAAGTTGAATTGTGTTTTTAAAGCATACATGAGGTCATAGTGACTGTTGCGGTGTGTGCTTTGAAAGAGCGGTAATATTTCCTCCAGTAGAGATCAAGCGTCTTTCTGGAGATCCGCTCATTTCTGAAGCTCTTTCCGCTCAGCACCGCCGCTCAACCCAGAACTCCCTTTGTGACCTGCTGGATCAAATATAGGCCCGTCTGAAATAAATAATAAGGGCTGTCCCTGACTAAAGTTTTTTTCCTTTTCTAGTTGTTCATTTAAGCCGTTGTTCACGCTGCGCTGCCGCCTCCACTCATGTCATTGTTTGTTATAGGCTATTTGCTTGTTATTTATTAAATCCGGGCAATTTGGTTGATAAAACATAGATTAAAATTAAGATAAAATTTATACAAAACAAAATGTACTTTTGTGATATATTTGTTGTTCTTTCGTGTTTTATAGACTCAATATAAACTCTACAATTTCGTTATTTTACTAACCCAACTAATGTGCTTTCTATATTCCACGTGAGGGAAAAAGCTTCCTTCCACTTAAGAAGAGTTGTGTTCCTTTAAGCACTTTTTATTTTAATATATATCTCTTTATATAAATATTATTTTCTACTTAAAAAAAACCTATAATTTCGTTATTTTTCTAACCCAACTAATGCGCGCATTTTTCTCAATCCGTTATGGAGCTATTCAATTTTGATTTTGCATATTGTTTTTTAAACGTTCGTTCGAGTAGTTCAAATGACCACTTTACAATATTTCAATAACATAATTTATTTTCTGTTTTCTTGTACAAAATAAAATAGTTTAAGTTAAATGCAGAGTAAGATGTGTAAAAAAGACAAGAGGCTAAGAGATTGTCCAGATCATTTGTGTAGCTTTCACAGACTAACACACGTCACATCTCTCATAAACTACAGTATTTAAAATGGCAGATATGCATCAGTTATATTCTCAATTTAATTTACCGAGCAATCCCTGCAAAGTGTTTAGGTTAAGTATAGAAGAGACCAGGATTGTGCGTCGCACTCACAAGACTCCCAGCAGGGGTCGATGGCCACGATGGTTTCGCTCCTTCAGCACAACCCTACTGTACATTACGCTGAACTTGAATGCACATGAAATGAAAGGAAATAATTTCCCCCCGGCCTTAATTTGAGACCGGCCTTTATTTGTTCGTGCTGGCCACGCCCCCGGCCACTGTCAGAGGCCCGGCGTTTAATTGACTACAGGCTTTTATTTGAGGAAATACGGTATATATATATATATATATATATATATATATATATATATATATATATATATATATATATATATATATATATATATATATATATATATATATATATATGCATACTGAACAAAATTATAAACGCAACACTTTTGTTTTTGCCCCATTTTTCATGAGCTGAACTCAAAGATCTAAGACTTTTTCTATGTACACTAAAGGCCTATTTCTCTCAAATATTGTTCACAAATCTGTCTAAATCTGTTAGTGAGCACTTCTCCTTTGCCGAGATAATCCGTCCACCTCACAGGGGTGGCATATCAAGATACTGATTAGACAGCAAGATTTTTGCACAAGTGTGCATATTTGCCTCAACACAACTCCTTCACATAGAGTTGATCATATTGTTGATTGTGACCTGGGGAATGTTGGTCCACTCCTCTTCAATGGCTGTGCGAATTGGCAGGAACTGGAACACGCTGTCGTATACACCGATCCAGAGCATCCCAAAGATGCTCAATGGGTGACATGTCCGGTGAGTATGCTGGCCATGCAAGAACTGGGATGTTTTCAGCTTACAGGAATTGTGTACAGATCCTTGCAACATGGGGCCGTGCATTATCATGCTGCAACATGAGGTGATGGTTGTGGGTGAATGGCACAAAAATGGGCCTCAGGATCTCGTCACGGTATTTCTGTGCATTCAGAATGCCATCAATAAAATGCACCTGTGTTCGTTGTCCATAACATACGCCTGCCAATACCATAACCCCACCGCCACCATGGCCCACTCGATCCACAACGCTGACATCAGCAAACCACACCCGACGCCATACATGCTGTCTGCCCTCTGTCCTGTACAATAAAAAAAACTGGGATTCATCCAAGAAGAGAACACAAGAAGAGAAGTCTTTAAAGACACCTTTTTAGAGCTGCTTATTCTAACTAAATGTGACTATTTATTTGTATTCTATTGTTGTTATTCTTTATTGTATGACGTTGTAGCGCTTTGAGTTTTAAGAAAAGCGCGTTAGAAATAAAATGTATTATTATTATTATTATTATTATTATTATTAACACTACCTCTCCAAAGTGCCAGATGCTGTCAAATGTAAGCATTTGCCCACTCAAGCGATTACGACGACAAACTTCAGTCAGGTCGAGACCCCGATGAGGACAACAAGCATTCAGATGAGCTTTCCTGAGACGGTTTCTGACAGTTTGTGCAGAAATTCTTTGGTTATGCAAACCGATTATTGCAGCAGCTGTCCGGGTGGCTCAGACGATCTTGGAGGTGAAGATGCTGGATGTGGAGGTCCTGGGCTGGTGTGGTTACACGTGGACTGCGGTTGTGAGGCCGGTTGGATGTACTGCCAAATTCTCTGAAACGCCTTTGGAAACAGCTTATGGTAGGGAAATTAACATTCAATTCACGGGCAACAGCTCTGGTGGACATTCCTGCTGTCAGCATGAAAATTGCACGCTCCCTCAAAACTTGCGACATCTGTGGCATTGTGCTGTGATAAAACTGCACATTTTATAGTGGCTTTTTTATTGTGGCCAGCCTAAGGAACACCTGTGCAATAATCATGCTGTCTAATCAGCATCTTGATATGCCACACCTGTGAGGTGGATGGATTATCTCAATAAAGGAGAAGTGCTCACTAACACAGATTTTTTTTAACAATATTTGAGAGAAATAGGCCTTTTGTGTACATAGAAAAAGTCTTCGATATTTGAGTTCAGCTCATGAAAAATGGTGGCAAAAGTAAAAACAAACAGTTTACAGTCTGACTTTCTGGTTTTATTTCTTAAGGCAACAATATGACAGGTGTTTTTTTCCCATATAACTCACTCCAGCCGCACACTGTGATCTTCCTCACGTAGTTTGTGATGGTGACATTCTGTCTGATGAGCCATAAGTAAATATGAAGAGCTTGAATGAAGAACCAGGTGAATGAAGCCAGCATGGAGTAATGCATGAGCAGCGCTATGAAGACGCACGCACACTTGTCTTCTGTGTTGGCCACGCTCTCGTTTGACAAAAAGGATAAATTCAGGAGAAACAAAGCCACAAACATGTTCATCAAGATCTTCGTGGCCTGATTTGACTTGGCTTTCCTGTTCAAATATAAAAACAACCTGTATTTGTAACATGAATGTATGCATTTAGCAGACACTTTTGATGCATTTAGCAGAATTTTGACAGCACAAACTAGATGTTAAAGGGTTATTTTACCCAAAAATGAAAATTCTGTCATTAATTACTCACCCTCATGTAGTTCCAAACCTGTAAGACCTTCGTTCATCTCCATAACACAAATCAATGATTATTTTTGCTTGTTTTTGTGCACAAAACCTATTCTCACCACTTCTTAAAATTATTTAACAATGTTTTTACTACCTTTCTTGGCCTTGAAAGTGTTCATTACACTGCTGTCTATGGACAGGTCTGAGTTTGCTGTCTCTGTGCTGTGATGCGGTCGGAAACCAGATTGAAAATTGTCAAAGTATCCGTTTGAGTTCAAGAATTTGTTCAGCTGACTGAAAACAACTTTTTCAATGATCTTGCCTATGAAGGGGAGATTTGAGATTGGTCTGTAGTTGCTCAGTATGGAGTTATCCAGATTTCTCTTTTTCAGGAGAGGCTTAACTACTGCGGTTTTGAGGGAGTTTGGAAAAGTCCCAGAAAGAAGTGAGGCGTTTACCACTTCTAGGAGATCTGCTTGTAAACAGTTAAAGATGAAAGGTCTTACAGGTTTGGAACTACATGAGAGTGAGTAATTAATGACAGAATTTTCATTTTTGGTGAACTATCCTTTTAAACTTTAAGATACTTTACCGTAAGAGGAAATGCATGAACAGAGCGATGGACAGAAAAAACATGGAGATGCCGCAGCCGATAGAAGTGATGATGCTCAATGATTCCACATACGGTGCTGTGATGTTTGGATTTACATCTGGAGGAAACTGAGAGATCATAGAAAACACAACAGAAACAACTCTTTAAAGAATCAGATCTTTAAATTTTAAATGCATATATCTGTTAAGTTTCTTTAGTCATCTTGTACAAGTTCACTAGAATATAGAGACGTATACTAAAAGACTGATATTTAATTAATGGGGTCTTTAAATGAAACTGAGAAGCTTCTCACCATCAGCACTGCAAAGAATGTCAGATGTGAACACGAGCACTTTATGGTGTTATTGTCAATTATTTCTGTGTCACAGCCGAACGTCGTCCATGTAAGATTTCCTTCAAAGAAAAGAGAGCAGTGATTTAAATATGTAAAATAAATTGGGTTTGTTGATGGGTAGGGTTGGGAATTGTAATACATTTTCTGATTCTGATTCTTCCTAATGATTTTCCATTTCTTGAATCAAAAATGTTATGGGAAAATATTGCACAATATTCAGTTTATTACAAATAATTTTAACAGAACCACAACATCAACAAATACAATACATAGTATCCTATAAAATATCCATGAATTTCTACCTGGTGATGGGGATGTACAAGATATTTTGTATTTATGATTTAATAAAAATGTATAACCAAAAAAGTGAGAATGAAATGAATTCACAAACCTTAAATTGCATCTGTCAAATGTATTCACAAAACGGCTCGGATTATGTATATAACCCTTGTTCCCTGAGAAGGGAACGAGCACTGCGTTGGAACGACACTTTGGGGATGCTCCCTAAGCATCAGCGTATCTGAAGTCTGAATGAAAACTAAACCAGTCCTGATTGGCGTGCGTGATGACGTAACTGTGACGGCATACCCGGAAGCATAAAAGGGGAGTAGGCGCATAGAGACGGCAGCTATTGCTCTGAAGAATGCGCTCCAGGCGTGCCGAGTTGTGGTGACGCGACGCAGTGCTCGTTCCCTTCTCAGGGAACAAGGGTTATATACATAACCCAAGCCGTTCCCTTTCGAGGGAACTCTCACTGCGTCGGAACGACACTTTGGGGAACGAGTACCCACTAGGCCACACCAAGGGTAGCGCCTGCCCTAGTGTGAAGCCGGAGACCGGCACAACTAGGACTGGAGCACCCTAGCGCCAGGCGCCGTAGGGAGATGCAGGCTATAGAACCTGATAAAGGGTTGTGGGGTAGCCCACCCAGCCGCCTTGCAGATATCCTGCATGGGGACCCCAGAAAGGAGGGCCACCGAAGAGGCCATGCCTCTGGTGGAATGAGCCCTCATGGCCATAGGTGAAGGCAAACTGTGCACCTGATAAGCCATGGTTATTGCCTGGACAATCCAGTTACTGATTGTCTGGGTAGACGCAGGCAACCCTTTCTTGGGTGAACCAAAACACACCAAAAGCTGTTGAGATCTCCTCCACTGCGCAGACTTCTCCAAATACACTCTAAGAGCCCTAACCGGGCAGAGCAGGTGAAGTCTCCCTTCTTCCGCCGTCACGTGAGGCGGAGGATGAAATGCCTGAAGAACCAAAGACCTGGCCACCCTCGATGGAACTTTGGGCACGTAGCCCGGCCTAGGGTGTAAGATGGCTTTAACTCCCCCAGGGGCAAACTCCAGGCAAGTTGGCGTTATCACCAAGGCCTGGAGGTCCCCCACTCTTTTCAGAGATGTAATAGTCAGGAGAAAAGCCACCTTAAGGGTCAGGTTCTTTGGTTCAGCCGACTCCAATGGCTCAAAGGGGGCCTCAGCCAGCCCTTCGAGAACCACGGCCAGATCCCAGGTTGGAACTCTGGAACGAGCCGCAGGCCTCATCCTCCGAGCCCCATGGAAGAACTGTACAACCAGCTGGTGCCTACCCACAGGCCCATCACCCATAGGAGTGTGGAAAGCCGCAATGGCAGCTACGTACACCTTGAGTGTGGAAGGGGTCAGACCCGCAGAAAAGCGATCTTGGAGGAACTCCAGCACTGAAGCCACTGGGCAGTTAACTGGGTCCACCTCACGCTCCCTGCACCAAGTGGCAAACACATTCCACTTGAGGCTGTACAGTCTCCTCGTAGACGGAGCCCTGGAACTGAGTAAGGTCTCTATCACCTCTGCCGACAGGCCAGCCTCTAGGTAGCCTCTGCCAGCAGAGCTATGATATCCGAGAACCAAACTCGAGTCGGCCAACGGGGTGCTACCAGAAGTAGGCTGACCCCCTGTTGACGGACCCTCTCCAGGACTCCCCAGCGGGGCTGGATGCGTGAGGGAGAACCACAGTGGACAGTGGGATGTCTCTCGAGATGCAAACAGGTCCACTTCCACTGGGCCGAACCTCTCGCACATGGCCTCCACCACCTCTGGGTGGAGCAGCCACTCCCCGGGCCTCAGCCCCTGCCTCGACAGGATGTCTGCTCCCTGATTTTGGACCCCCGGGACATACATTGCCCTGATGGACAACAGTTTCCCTTGGGACCACAGGAGGATTTGATGCGCCAGTCTGCATAGAGGGTGCAACCTCAAACCCCCCTGATGATTGAGGTACGATACGACAGCTGTATTGTCTGTCCGTACCAGGACATGTTGGCCGCGGAGGTCCGGGAAAAAGCTCCTGAGAGCTTTGTAGACCGCCATCATCTCCAGGCAGTTTATGTGCCAGGAGGAATGACGGCCCTCCCACGGGCCCCTCGCAAAGCGGCCGTCCATGACCGCGCCCCAACCAGTGAGGGAGGCGTCTGTTGAAACGGATTTCCGGCAACAGGACGCTCCCAACACTGGCCCCTGGGACAGAAACCAAGGTTTCTTCCATATGACTAGGGAACAAAGGCATCTGCGCGTTACCCTGATCATACGGAAAGGATTCCCTCTGGGGGAAAACGCCTTGGTTTTCAGCCACCACTGTAGGGGTCTCATGTGCAGCAGGCCAAAAGGTATCACGTTGGACGCTGCTGCCATGTGCCCCAGCACCCTCTGAAAGTGCTTCACAGTGATGCTGTGGCCTAGCCTTATTCCGTGGTCTCGACTCGCGCGGGAGACAATTGTGCCCGCATCGTCATCGAGTCCCATACGATCCCCAGGAACGTAGTCTTCTGGGACGGCGTCTTCCTTGTGTTGAGTCTCTTTATGCGAGCCAGAACGACATCTCAATGCCGAACTGCCATCTCGTACGACTGGGCCAATATGAGCCAGTCGTCGATATAATTCAGCACACGGATGCCCTGAAGTCTCAATGGAGCCAGAGCTGCATCCATGCACTTCGTGAATGTGCGTGGGGAAAGAGCTAGGCCGAAGGGAAGCACTCGATATTGGTACGCCTCGCCCCCGAAAGCGAACCTCAAGAATTTCCTGTGACATGGAAGAATGGAGATATGGAAGTATGTGTCCTTTAGATCTATCTTAAGACCTATCTGGCTTCCTTTGCCAGCAAGGATTTTACTTCTAGTTCCATCACCCGAACCCGCTCTGGTACCACTGCAGTCCAGTTCAACCCCCTGAAACTTGGAGGAGGGTGACCGAATTGCAGTCTGTAACCGTTTTCTACAGTACGCAGGACCCATGTAGAAATATTCGGAAGGCATTTCCATGCGCCGAGATAATCTACTAAGGGAACCAGCCTCTCGAGGCTGGCGTCGGGTGTTACACGAGCCTCGTCCCCAACCCCCTGAAGCGGATGACCGGCAGGAAGTGATTGGGAACGATTCTCTGTGTGCGTATGTGCGAGCTTCCCAGCTGCAGGTCTTTCCAGAGGCGGCTGGAGCAGCATGTGTTCGCGGGAAATCGATGTGGCCCGAAGCGTCATAGACGGCAGGATTACCACATCGATTTCCCCAGAGCACCGTAGAGGAAGCAACCTCGGTTGCCCCTTTGCGGGAGGGACCGCTCTTAGAAGTCCAGCCGAAGCTAGGACTTCTTCCCAGCAGCCTTCCGCGCCTGGAGTACGTTCCTCAGATCGCCTCTAGGAGCGGAAGACTGCTGGTGAGAAAGGCGCACCGTGTGTGTGCAGATCCGGGAAGAATGGTAAAGCCCCGGCGAGGTGTTTGGACCCGGCGAGAAAGGAACCGGTCATCCAGCCTACTGGGTGGCTGAACTTCCTGCACTTACTGTGGCCAATCGATGTTCAACTTGGCCACCGCACGAGTCAACACCTCAACCAGCTTCTCCTGGGCGGGTGGATGAAGCGATGAAACACTTGCTGCTTCTCCACCCGCCCCGATGCCAAAGTCATCCGGCTCCTCGGAACCGGAGAGAATAAGCATCGGATCCTCGACCCCGGGGGAAGAAGCCGCAGCGCGGGCTTCCACACGGGGAGGAAGATCCTCAGAACTGTCAGATGAGGATTGGAAAAGTGCCGCAGCAGTCCCAAATCCCGCTGACAAGTCCTTCTGTGAACCCCATGATTTGCGACGCCGAGCCGCCTCAGCGACCGCGGGTCCAGAACCATGTGGCTCACGAGGCTGGCCGGCCTCATCGAACACGGCCAGCCGAGAGCGGAGCAGCCTGAGTGTGAGCTTCTCACAATGCTCACAGGCGGCTCCCTCGAGAGCCGCCCGAGCATGCTCAACACCCGAGCCCGATATGTAACGGGGACACGGATGCACACACTGCTTAAACTCTCTCAATTTCACATCCATCATTCACACACTTTTGCTTTCACAACTGGACAAACGCCAGTAAATAGACAGACAATAACAGAGAGCGCTATGCTGAAGAGCAATAACTGCCGTCTCTATGCGCCGGCTCCCCTTTTATACTTCCGGGTATGCCGTCACAGTTACGTCATCACGCATGCCAATCAGGATTGGTTTAGTTTTCATTCAGACTTCAGATATGCTGATGTTTAGGGAGCATCCCCAAAGTGTCGTTCCGACGCAGTGAGAGTTCCCTCGAAAGGGAACACTTTTTAAAACAAAATATTGGAGTCTTGTCTTTTTATCAAACAAAGAGCTGCAACAGAAGTTTAATGTATAAACATGGATAAATGTTTATGCCGATTGATTGGGCACTGATCATTTTAAGCCAAATAATAGATATAGTTTGATTGGTGTCTTTATAAAGGCGATCAGGAGAGCTGATCAGATGACACAAAACTTGCAAGAAAATTTTTCTGTGAGCAGCTAAAATTGCCTCTCTACATTAACCGGTCTGGCAGTTTTACAGGTGTCTGAAAAGAACAATAAATTTGCAACAGAGACATATTGCAAAGACAACAACGGTACAACAATGACAACAAGAAACTAGGGCTGTGATTTTTTTTTTTGTGCATTTCTTTCCTTCAGAGTGGTACACTTTTTTTCCTCCCAAAAAGCCCAAACTTAACGTCCAAATCAGCGAGATCAGTGATTGTTGTAAAATACAGTCTACTGTTGCTGAACTGCAGGACGTGCCCGATAATAAAAAGAGTTATTAAAACTGGATTAACCCGTGAAAGTCATACTGTTCCTCAAGTGTCTTTCTTTGAGTGTGCTCCAAGACTAAATTTAATTGATTGAAACTCGGCCAAGCAAACTTGTGCTTTAAGCTTCGGGTTCTTGTCAGAACAGTTAAAAACACAGAAATATTTAAAAATACCTGGCTTGGTGACTATTCGCTTAAACAGCATTGGTTATGTCTTAAGTGAACATATACTGTTGGGAAATAAGCTGCATGTGTAACAGTATTGGATCCGTACATCTGCTCTTAAAGTGACAGCAGCCTAATAAACCTGGTGTTGTCTGTGTCATTAATGTAAATCAAACAAAAGACAAAGAGAAAATCACTTACTAATCTTTAGTAGATTTTGTACGATTAATCAAGTCAACTTTATTTATATAGACCTTTTAACAATGGATGAATTAATCTATAATTATTTTTTTTCAGTGAATACTATGCAGTGGTTTTACATTTGATTACTTTCTGTTGATAAATACTGTCCTGTTTTATTATTATTATTATTATTATTATTATTATTGTTTATTTCACAGGAATGCTATATTTTTTTTTTTAAGCGCACGGCACAGCAAACCAAATTAGACACTTAAAGGAATACGCTGACTTTTTGGTACTTTTTCTTATTCCCCATATCTCCCAGAGTTAGATAAGTCCATACATACCATTCTCATCTCTTTGCGTGCCATAACTCTGTCTGACGCACCCAACACTAGCCTAGCTTAGCACAAAGACTGGAGGCTCAAGCTAGCCTACTGCTCAATAAGTGACAAAATAACGCCAATATTTTCATATTACATGTTGTGATGTGTATAGTTACATGTACTAAGACTGACGGAAAATGAAAAGTTGCGTTCCCTTTCGAAAGGGAACTCACGCTGCGTCAGCTGACGCTACGGTGAACGCCTCCAGCGTGACAGGTGTCTGAACTACTATCGAATCACGGCAATCCTATTGACCGGCGACAGCCTATGATGTCATCAATGTGTGACCAGGAAGTATATAAGGGTGCCTTGCAAACATGATACTATCTTTTCGTCTTCAGGGACTGTTCTGTTTGAATGCTTTGAGTTAAGGTAATCTAAATTCATTATTTTTGCACACGAGCCGTGTGTTTTCTGCCTGGGATCAAGAGCATGCACAGTCAGCTTTTATGGAGTTGTTTGTTTTAATATGTGAGTGTTTGTCAATATGAGATCGCTAAGCTGTCATTTAGCTCTCTTCCTGAGTGAAGAGGGTTTGGCATCCAAGACTGATGATGCAGTCCCGCTCACGCCGAGGCTGAGCGCGGGTGCACGTCATGGGTTTCTCGGACAGAGCTCGCTGATCGTCAAGGGAAGGCGTTCTTCCTGCAGACGATATGGAGGCTGACGAGACTTATCTGCAAGTGCTCTAGGGATGGCGTTGAGGTTATCTTCTCGGCCATCCCGACCGTGTATGCTGAGCCGATTGAATGTTATGGAACACGCTGCAGGCGGGCTGCAGCTGCCGTATTGGCGTGTTAGAGGAGAGATGTGTCAGACGAGGTAGATTAAAACGATCGATTTCTCCCCGGCCATAAATCATCGGCTCTGTTGGGCTTTTCATTCCCTCCTGATCTTCCTATTTAGATAGAGAGCGCATGGGATAACCCATATTTGGTTCATATTCACTGACATCAGCGGTATGTTGCTGATGTCGGGAGAATAGGAGAATGTGGGTATGTGTTGTCGCCACCCATTGACAAGATGTTTGTAATCTCGCCCCTGGGTGGGCGAGAAAACTGGGAGCTCCATCCCTGCCATTTAAGCCTTTCAAAACGATGTTTCGCTTTAATGGCAGGGCATACGCGGCAGCAGGTCGGCCCGGTGCTACTTCTCACACCATGGCAGTGTTGCGTTCGCACCAGGCAGGTTTGCTGAGGGATCTCGTTTAGAGGATGTTCCCCTGATGCGGTGGTCGCGCACCAGGCGGAGTCTTGGCCCGAGGGCAGCAGAGGGCTGTGGGGTAGCAGGCCTCCCCTGGCCTCCCCTGAGTGTGTGTTCCTGGGCATCAGTCACTGGACGGCTAGCACAAGCTGCTAGCAGGTAGTAGGCCTCACCAGGCCTCCCTGAGGGCGAGTTCCCAGGTTCCAGTCTCTGTGACAGTGAGCGTGGATTGCTAGCAGGTAGTAGGCCTCACCAGGTCTCCCTGGAGTTGAGCTCTTGAGTTTTTGGATGCTCGCAGCTAGCATGTTCTGCTATCAGGTAGTAGGCCTCACCAGGCCTTCCTGTGGATGAGTTTCCCGGTCCCAGTCCCTGTGACAGTTAGCATGGATTGTCAAAAGGTAGTAGGCCTCGCCAGGCCTCCCGGAAGGCTTGCTGTCATGTAGTAGGCCTCTTCTGGCCTCCCCGTTGGGTAGCTGGACATCTAGCAATGGACTGAAGAAGCGTGCTGAAGAAGCGTGCTGAAGAAGCGTGCTGACAGTGAAGGAGCGCATTGAAGCCGTATGTAAGTGTTTTTTCGAATTACTCAGTTTGCTGTATTTGCTCAGCGTATTACAGACTTACAAGTGGATACATTTCGATTCTGTAGTTATTTTTCTATTTATAATTTTACTGGTTAAGATAATTGTATTTTAATTATAACAAGGGCTGTTTTTGCCGCCCGTCCACACTCAATTGTTATTGCTATTGCTGGATATTCGCACTACTAGTGAGTCCTAGTTTCGCTTTTGAGCTGAGCCATTGACAGGCTGTTCCCTTGATTGTTTGGGCGAATTACAAAGGTGGACAGAACATATATAAGCTCAGGTCGGTCAGTTAGTCGCAAGAAGAAGCGTGCTGACAGTGAAGGAGCGCTCAGTTCGAATTACTCAGTTTGCTGTATTTGCTCAGCGTATTACAGGCTTACAAGTGGATACATTTCGATTCGTTATTTTTCTATTTATGATTTTACTGGTTAAGATAATTGTATTTGAATTATAACAAGGGCTGTTTTTGCCGCCCATCCGCACTCAATTGTTATTGCTATTGCTGGATATTCGCACTACTAGTGAGTCCTAGTTTCGCTTTTGAGCTGAGCCATTGACAGGCTGTTCCCTTGATTGTTTGGGTGAATTACAAAAGCGTCCTCACCTGTTCTGACTGTAGTGATTATCTATTTAATACGCTCCGCACCAGCGGGAGCGTTCAGCCTCCTCGTGTGAAGACCGAGTCGGGTATAGACATCGACTCTACTCTGCGCGACTCCACTCGAGCAAGGACACCGACAAGGCACAGTATAGCTTTCCTTCTACTTTGTCCACTTTTGTGTTTTGTTTGTTTTTATCTGCTTATTTCTCTGACCCGTATTCACAATATGCTTCCAAATCTCTACTATTACCACATGCACCCGTAAATCACGCTCATTACATTCTAGACGCCGTAATCCCAATAATCTGCGTAGTGTACCTATTTCCTCTGCTACATTAATGTCCATTCCAATTGGTCTCTGGAATTGCCAGTCTGCTGTAAACAAAGCAGACTTTATTTCATCTCTGGCCACTCATTCACATCTCAGTCTCATGGCTCTAACTGAGACCTGGATCAAACCAGAAGACACTGCCACTCCTGCAGCTCTCTCAAATAATTACACTTTTTCACACACCTCTCGCCCGATTGGGAGGGGCGGAGGTACTGGTCTGCTCATCTAAAATGATTGGAAATTTGAGCCCATTCCTTCTCTATCTAGCAACTGCTCATTTGAATCACACTCAATCACTATCACTCACCCTGCTAAAATCCATGTTGTAGTTATTTATCGCCCTCCAGGTCAACTGGGTAACTTCTTGGAGGAATTGGATATTTTACTCTCTCACTTCCCCGAGGATGGCACTCCTCTGGTACTGCTCTGTGACTTCAACATCCACCTTGATAAATCCCAGGCTGCTGACTTCACCACTCTTCTGGCCTCATTTGACCTTAAGCGAGTATCTACTACAGCTACTCACAAATCAGGTAACCATTTGGCCCTTATCTACACACGCTACTGCTCCACAGACGTCACTTTAGTTACTCCATTGCACACCTCACTTTCTCATCACTCTTAACCTCCTACTGACTCCTGACACAACACACACTCCTCCCCAGATCACCTTTCGGCGTGATCTACGCTCGCTCTCTCCCTCCCGTCTATCCACTATGGTTTCATCCTCACTCCCTCCACCTTCTCAGTTCTCAGCTCTGGACACTAACAGTGGTACTGACACTCTTTGCTCCACTCTAACATCTTGCTTAGACAACTTCTGTCCCGTTTCATCCAGGCCCGCACCACCCCCTCTGCCCCCTGGCTGTCTGATGTTCTCCGCGAACATCGTTTTGGGCTCCGGGCGGCAGAGAGGAAGTGGCGCAAAACTAAAAACACTACTGACCTGACCCTGTATCAGTCTCTCCTCGCTTCTTTCTTTACTAACGTCTCCACTGCTAAAACTACATATTACCACAACAAAATCAACAACTGCTTTGACTCTCGTGCACTTTTCAGAACATTCTCCTTGCTCCTTTGCCCCCCCCCCCCCTCCTTCATCAACTCTTACAGCTGATGACTTTGCATCATTTTTCACAAACAAAACATCCTCCATCAGCAGCCAATTCGCCACACCACAAACCGACACGCACATCTCAAAAACTATCACACATACGCTTCCCTCCTTCTCTCTGCTCTCCGAAGCAGAAGTCTCCAAACTCATCCTTTCCAATCATCCCACTACCTGTCCGCTTGATCCTATCCCCACTCACCTCCTTCAGGCCATTTCTTCTTCTGTTACTCCTGCACTCACTCACATTGTCAACACCTCTCTTCACACCAGGACCTTCCCCACAGCATTTAAGCAGGCTCGGGTAACCCCACTGCTTAAGAAACCCTCTCTGAACCCAGCACTTTTAGAAAACTACAGATCGGTATCCCTTCTGCCTTTCATTGCAAAGACACTTGAGCGAGTTGTGTTTAACCAGCTCTCTACGTTTCTTGAACAGAACAACCTCCTGGACAACAACCAATCCGGCTTCAAAAGTGGCCACTCAACTGAGACTGCCCTGCTCTCGGTTACGGAGGCACTGAGACAGGCAAGAGCGGCTTCCAAATCCACAGTACTTATCTTACTGGATTTGTCTGCTGCTTTTGACACAGTTAACCACCAGATCCTCCTGTCAACTCTCATGAAGATGGGCATCTCAGGAACTGCTCTCCAGTGGCTCAAGTCCTACCTCTCAGGTAGGTCATTCAGGGTGTCATGGAGAGGTGAAGTGTCTAAGTCACATCATCTAGCCACTGGAGTTCCACAGGGCTCAGTGCTTGGACCACTTCTCTTCTCCATCTACATGTCATCACTGGGATCTGTCATTCAGAAACATGGCTTTTCCTATCACTGCTATGCCGACGACACTCAACTCTACTTCTCATTTCAACCAGATGATCCCACGGTTGGTGCTCTTATCGCTGCCTGCCTAACAGACATTTCTGCCTGGATGAAGGAACATCACCTGCAACTCAACCTTGCAAAGACAGAGCTGCTTGTGGTCTCAGCCAATCCAGCACTTCATCACAATCTCTCCATTCAGCTAGGATCATCAACCATAACTCCGTCCAGGACAGCCAGGAATCTTGGAGTTGTGATTGATGATCAGCTAAAATTCACTGACCACATTACTGCAACAACCCGGTCCTGCAGATTTGCGTTATACAACATTAGGAAGATTAGACCCTTCCTATCAGAGCATGCCACACAACTCCTGGTCCAAGCTCTTGTTCTCTCCAGACTGGACTACTGTAATGCTCTTCTAGCGGGCCTTCCGGCATGCACTATCAAACCCTTGCAACTGATCCAGAATGCAGCTGCGAGGGTGGTCTTTAACGAGCCGAAGAGAGCACACGTCACGCCTCTCTTCATCAGTCTCCACTGGCTCCCAATAGCTGCTCGCATCAAATTCAAGACACTGGTGCTCGCCTTCAAAGCAACCACTGGCTCTGCACCAATATACCTAAACTCGCTTGTTCAGACTTACACACCCTTCAGCAGCTTACGTTCTGCCAGTGAACGACGCCTTGTGGTGCCATCCCAAAGAGGCATGAAATCACTCTCACAGACCTTTTCCTGGACCGCACCCACCCTGTGGAATGACCTGCCTATCTCAATTCGAGCAGCCGAGTCTGTAGCCATTTTCAAAAAACAGCTAAACCAATCAAGAATAGCACTTAACATTCTATTCATTTTCTGTCTGTCTGTCTGTCTGTCTCAAAAAAACAAAAACAAAAAACATTCTGTCCTGTGTGTTCTATGCTAGATTAACTGAGACTTGTTACAGCACTTACATACTGTTACATACTGTTGCCCTTGACTGTTCTAGCTGCTTCTATTGCTCTCATTTGTAAGTCGCTTTGGATAAAAGCGTCTGCTAAACAGAGCATATGAGCGGAGTGGAGCGGTGAGAATCTCCGCTCATCGCTCACGGAACTGTTCACCCCTCCGCTCCCCCGCTCAAAGCTACATCAGGCCGCTCCGCTCATTATCGCTCAGCGCTCAACGCAGTTTGCTTCGCACTGCACTCAAATCGCCCCCCAGCTCGCTCCAAAAAAGGAAAAAAATCTACATGTATATCACTTTTAGCTTAGACCACAGCCTTACCTCCTAATGAACTGAGCAAAAACAAAATTTTTCAAATAGAAATGTTTTATTTCAAATTACAAATTAGGCTAGTCACAAAAAGTCCTGTAAAATTAAACGAATAAATGGGCCTAATAATATAAATAAAAATTATATAAACAAAAATATACATAAAAGTTTTAAAAGTAACTTTTAGGCCAGATTTTTGATTAGTGAACTTCTGCGCAACACGCACGATTAAAATTTTAATTGGCTTATATCCATCCATTGTACACACAAACTGCTGTAAAATTAAATGAATAAATGGGCCTAATAATATTCATAAAATGTAGGCTATATAAACAAAAATATACAAAATCCACAAAAGTTTTAAAAGTAAATTAACTATTAGGCCAACATTCTGTTAACTGATTTTTGCGCAGCACGCAGGATTAATTTAAATTTAAATAGGCTTATATCAATTGTACAAAAAAAAAAAAAAAAGCCATAAAATTAAACGAATTAATGGGCCTAATTATATAAATAAAAATATACAGGCTATATGCCTACATCAAAGTTTTAAATTTAACTATTAGGCCAAAATTCTTAAATGAACTTTTGCGCAGAGTGCAAAATAAATAAATAATTGCTTTCCTATCTACATAACTTTTTGTTTGAATATTACGCTATATTTAATTTACACTTTGTTACAAGTTCAATTTGCTAACCTTTTGCTTTCTTCCCTGCGTGTTCACATAGCACACTTTCATGCTTTCGGGAGATGTGACTTTTTAGATTCCAAAAGGAATCTTTACTTACTGCAACGATGTCTCCACATTCGTTTTCTTGTACCCCATTGTCACTGTTAGTTCGTTTTTTAATAGTACACCTGTATGATTTCTCGTTTTCTTTTTTGAAGTACTCTTTGAACTCCATTATGAGCAGTAACGTGAGCCGAGGTTTGAATGAAAATAGTCTGTTGATGACAGTGCAAGACAGATGGATTCTGGGTCAGGCTTGACGAGCATGCTTCAGACTCGTGGTGTGAGCGGAGCGAAATTGGAGCGGGAAACCAAAGCTCCGTCCTTTTAAAAATGCCGCTCTGCGCTCTGTCCAAGACCCGCCCGCTCGCGCTCCCCGCTCGCTCGCGCTCCACTCCGCTCACATGCTCTGCTGCTAAATGACTAAATGTAAATGTAAATGTAAATGGACTGCTAGCAGGTAGTAGGCCTCACCAGGCCTCTCTGAAGACTTGCTATTGGGTGGTAGGCCTCACTGGGCCTCAGTCCCGGGACCTCAGTCACCTCTGATGGTTCGCACAAATTGCTAGCGGGTAGTAGGCCTCACCAGGCCTCCTTGAGGGCGAGTCCCCGAGCTTGCAGAAGCGCTCGGTTAGTTGACATAACGTGCTATCAGGTAGTAGGCCTTACCAAGCCTCCCTGAAGGGGAGTTCCCGGGCTCCAGTCACTGTGTCAAGTTAGCATGGACTGTTAACAGGTAGCAGGCCGCCACAGGCCTCCCTGAAGCCTTGCTATCAGGTAGTAGGCCTCGCCAGGCCTCCATGAAGGCGAGCCCCTGATTTGGGATGCTCGGGCAACTTGCATGGTCTGCTACCAGGTGGTAGGCTTCTCCAAGCCTCCCTGAGGGAATGAGTCCCAGTTTCCAGCTACCTCGACAGCTAACATGGACATTATCAGGTGGCAGGCCTCACTAGGCCTCCCTGGGGGAACGAGTTCCCAAGGCGGGAACACATAACTGGCTTTACGCTGACAGCTAGTGGTTACCTGCTATCAGGGTTCCGGCTAGAGTTGTTACGATTCCGATACTAGTATTGGAAATATCAGAGATACCACATCAAATTCTGGCACCGGTATCGTGCGTGTCACTCGCTCGCTGTGTTTGTCCTCCCCCAATTTCTCTACCTCTACCTCTACGTGCCTACCACTTCATGGCTGAGTTGCTGTTGTTCCCAATTGCTTCCACTTTGTTATAATACCACTAACAGTTGAGCATGGAATATTTAGTAGTGAAGAAATTTCACAGCATATACAAACCAAAATGTACTTTTTTCCAATGCAAAATAAAATTTTCATAATAAAAGAAATTAAACATTACAAAAGTTACAGGATCTTCTCTCACTTAAACAACTCTTAAAATGAATGTGCTCTGTGAAGAGGCCTAAAGTATTGGGACACCCCTCCAAATCAGTGAGTTCAGGTGTTCAATTACTGCATGGCCACAGGTGTATAAATCAAGCACTAGGCATGCAGACGCTTCTACAAACATTTGTGAAAGAATGGGTCGCTCTCAGGAGCTCAGTGAACTCAAGCGTGATAGGTTGCCACCTGTGCAATAAGTCCATTCGGGAATTATAGTTCTTAGGAAGAAAAGCGGAGTCTGCAAAAATCTGTATCGGCAGCAGCACTGTATTTTTTACAGTTCATCACTGAGAAGTTTTAATGACAGATTGCATCCCTCAGGCTCGTGACAGAACACAGACCAACTGAATAATATAAGCAGAAAATCTCAAATAGAGATTGTTGAAATGCAGCTTGTTTGTTGGTGTTTTCCGATCATCTGCGCCACCCTGCGCACGCTTACACGCACATGGTTGCCAGATTGCAACGTTTAAGTAAAACACCGGATAGAATACTTGTTCTTTTAACAGAAAATATTGCATGTTTATATAGTCACAGTTATCGTTTAATGACGTTTGTGTCATCTTGTCTTCGTCATGAAAAAAAGGTTTTCAACAAACATTTTCCGTCATATTTTCATTAAAGGGGGGGGTGAAACACAGCCTGGTCTTACCAGACTCTCGTACATTTCATTTGTACATAGAGTCTGGCCACTCTCCATTGACAAGCGCGTTTACTTCCTTGAAGGTGGGTACTTTGTTGAAGTTTAAAACTATTGGATCTGCCTAACCAATCGCTAACGTTTGGTCGTGACGTATGTCACGCGCCGTTTGCCTTTGATTCTCACATTAACTGTGCAGTCACACCACCTCAGTGTCAGTGATAAAATCTTGTGCATTCGGATTGTTATTTATTCACGGTGGAGAGGAGAGTTTTGTGATCGGAACGCGCTGCTCTCGTGGTGCATATCTTGTGCAATCATAACATGATTGTATATGCTGTAAATAAAATGTCATATGCTTGGTATGATAAGGATAAATGCTGTCATAAATAACAGCCCAATTCAAATGTTTACGTGCTTTTCTTCTGTTATTTTTTGAGCGGTAATGCAATATTTTGCTCTTGTAAACACTTGCCAGCATTTAAAGAAATACAAGTCTAGAAATGCATCCAAATTATAGCGCACACAACCGCACGGTGCTCTGCAGGGGTCTAAAAAGGATATAAACAGTGCATTTTGAAGTGATATATTCTTGAAAACTCAGAGATGTGGATTCGGAGAGCAATTACATTACCACACGACCTTTGTGTTTGTCAAAAGTAGGTCATTCAGCCTGGGTTTTTTCGCAGGTGGTGGGAGACGGACGGCTTCAGTCAACTCCTTCACCACTAACGGAGCGAGCTGAAAAAGACTTTTCCTGGACCACAACATCATGGCCACCAACAAAACTCAGCAGTGATTGTTCTTGCGCCGTGTAACGGAGTTTGTTTGTTCAGAGAAGAAGGAGGCGGGAACCGGTGAACGTTTAACAACTTTTAATCAAATAATAAACACAAAATGAAAGTAAAAGCGGCAGCCCCTCACGGACGACTGCAGCGCACATACATAACAAAACATAAACAAAACATAACTTAAAATCCAGGCCTGGTCCTCTCTCGTCCTTCACCAGTGTCGCTAGTCCTTATATGCCTCCGTGCTCCCTCATGAGAGGACTCGAGACCGGTGTGTCTCATTCTCAATCACGCACACCGATTTTGCTCGCTCGTCCACCTCGCCACACTCCGGCTTTAACTTCTGGACATTCGTCAGCGGTGCCACACACTCACATCTTTCACTGCCGCCATTACTGAACTAAAACTCAAACTAGCGCAACTCATCGCTCTCAGCCACTCCCTCTGTTCGCTGATTGGACCAGTAAAAAATTGTTCGGGAGAAAACCTAAGCATATACAGCAGTCCCAGACGTAGTACTGAAGGAAAATGAAAATTGAGCAGAAGTACGTAGGAGGGCGGAGCCAGGCTAGGTGAAACACTTTTTCAGTTTCAGTCAATCTCATGTCAATCTTGAGTACCTATACTGTAGAGTAGTATTGCATCCTTCTTATCTCCAAAAACTCTTTAGTTTTATTCTATTTATAAAAGAGAGATACGCTGTACAGAGTCTTTCCACATAAAAAAACGAGCGGCTGGAGGCGTGTTGTGTGGGCGGAGCAAAAGAATCACGAGCGTGCGCAGCTATTGCGTTGAGAGCGTCTGAAAGCTGTGACATCCTTAAACGTGGAAAAAACATTATCCTAAATAAACCATTGAGATCAATCAGATTTAGCCATACATATATGATCCAGAATCAGATCTAGAGGCTGAAATTGAACAGGAGAAGCAGCAACGACGACTACAGCAGGATGTCTCAATGGTATGTACTGTAACTGTATATATTTACTTAGTGGCTTGTCATGCGCGAGTTTTACAACATTTGTGTGTGTTTACTCATGGTTTATGAGGTCATGGTTTGGCTTATGGACTATTGTATGCGATTTAATGTTAGCAGTAGCAAGCGGAATGGTTTTGCACGTCAGACTAGTGCGTGTTTACATAGAAAAACAATGGAATAGTAGCGCATTTGAATGAACGAGTCGATAGCTGATAACACAAAGACATTTGAAGCAGTTTTACTCACTGCCTGCTTCCAACACACGACCGTGAACATTAATCGCTGGGACTGCTCCATCTTTCAGCATTAGAAGAGCTACAAATCTGGAGTTGAACTGGGCCTTGTTTATAAACCATTGTCGCCGAAATTCAGGGAACAAACAAAAACATTTCTGTTACTGCAGCGTGTAGTGATGACTTCCCTAACGCCGAGCACAGCGCGTTAATGGGCGAACGTTTGCTCTCTCGCGCCCTTCCGGGAGAAGAGCCCGGATGGCCCGTACATGGACATTCCGCCCTTGCTGACGTCAGATAGACCCATACTCGAATAAAACTTTCAGAAACTTGTGACAAACTGGAAGGAGTATTTTTGGCACAGAAATACTCCATCAAACGTCCAACTTTTTTTTTTTAAACTTTGTCCATGTTTAGCATGGGAATCCAAGTCTTGCAGTGTAAAAAGCTCAGTATGCATGAAACAGCATTTCACCCCCACTTTAACGAAATGAACACTAGTCTGCCTGCACCGTCTGTAGCTATGCCCCTGCTATCCGTTTTGACACACTGCTCACTAGGGCTGGGCGATAAAACGATAACGATAATTATCGCGAAATAATTTTCCTCGATAAAATGATAACAACAGTTCGATAAATGCTCGATATAATGCTTACGCGCTATGCGTAATGATGCGCATGCGTTTTGCAGATTGGCTTCTGGGGGCCGCACAAGGTGTTGTTGACAGTCACAGTGGATGACAGGCTTGGAGGATTAGAGTGCAGTGGAGCAAGAAAAATGAGCGAGAGTGAAGAAAATTCAGCGCTCACGACCAGAGCGACGTGCACTGCTTATCATAGGTCCACCACACGGTAATATAATTATTCAATTATCTTGCTTCCTCAAAGTTTTTCCATATAGCATTGAGCCCAACACTACATTAGCCTAATATCAGTTCACGCATGGGCTTATTGCCTCGTTAGTGGTGGGTGACTTACAACAAGCTGTTACCAAACTATGATCACTAAAACATTGGACTTCTGGAAAAATACATTGGTATCATTTTTTTTTTGTCTTTGGTGATTTATTAATAACACATCGCCTGTATTAAAAGAGAAATAAAATAATTTCATCCGATGTTTAAAGTGAATAAAATAGACTTATAAAATAGCCTGTAACACTTAACTGAGAGACTTGATAGTTGCATCTAAGTGCAAACAAAACTCACATAGGCGATCTGACGTTTCACATGGGGTTTTATTGTCAGTGTCGTTCCCACGCACACATGCGACGCTTGCTCACAGCTCGCGCTCCATCCACGGACTGCCCACAGCCCACTCATCAGCGAGTGCGTTCTGCCTTAAAGGTACAGTACCTAATTCTACTCGTTACAAGCCCTTACTGGAACGTTGTACTCTCGTTGCAGTTGTTTGTGTGTGTGTGTGTTTGTTTGTCTGTGTCTGTGTGTCGGTGTCAGTATATTATAGAGTGTAGAGTAAAAAAATGCTGACCAGATTTAAGATTTTTCTTTTATTTATTCATTTCATTTATATTGTCAATGTAATTTATTTATAAGGTTTGGCATGCTGACCAGAAAGATTTTTGTTTATTGACAAACATTATCTTTAAAGCACTTTAACTTTAAATTAGCAGTCAGCAGAACCAAATGTTATATCACTACAGTTCTAGATTTTACTATAGATATTTATTTTATATATTCTATTTATATTACTAATATTCTTCTCTACCTCAGAAGAACTGTCTGCCCACTATTAACTGTCTGTTTTCTACATCTTTCACTCAGGAGCAAAAATATGTCTTTAAACTTTAAAGAAATAAAGATTTGACATTTATCGTGATAATTATCGATATCGACTGATATGGAAAATTATATCGTGATTTTTTTTGGGGGGCATATCGCCCAGCCCTACTGCTCACTTTAAACTGTGGAAAAGGTGCAATTACGTCCCGCGGTGCGGATTGAACCTCCAGTTGAATCAGGCCCGGTTCTACGGGGGTGCTAAGCACCCTCAAACGCAAGCAAAAGCACCCTCAGTTGATACTGTAATAATATTGGCAAAACAGATTTGCAAATTGGTGTCCGAGTTCTGGAGAGCGCCAAATGCATCCATTTACAGAGTGTTTTTGCAGCAGTGAGTAATGTAACCAATCACATATCTAGTTGTTGATCTCTCGAACGCGATCAGAATCTCACCGCTCAAAACGCCAGAGTTTTTATTCAGTGCTGAGTTAATGCAGACTCGCGAAACCTCTAACAAAGTCAAGACATGACGTAAGTAAGAGATTTATTGTTGATGACTTAATTTTTTTATAACGGGACTTTGTGAGATCGCGATGAACTGTGCAACATTGATCTTGGCTCACTTTCGAGGCTACAGTCATTCATTGAATAAAACTATTGTTGCTAAGAGGACTGACAGGCAATTGCATGCAGCAAAGTTTCGGAAGTGACATCTAAATATAAATGCCACTCTGCACGAGACAGAAATATCCTCCTGAGACCCAGAATAGAGGTTTTGCCTCTGTAGAGGACATTATTTAGCGAATTGCTCTGACAACATACACAGTTTTAAGTCTGGATATTATGAAATACAAGACATTCTTATGAAAATATTATTACACGTCTTTTTACATTAGCCTACATATTGTCCCAAAACACGTTAATATGCGAATTAGATACGGCATATAGATGCATTGCCATAAATTTCTCACTGTACACAGCTATGGTGGAGCCATTGCATATAGCCTATCTGCACTTTACTAGTGCACCCTCAGTAATTTCATACCCCTTTTCCACCAAGGCAGTGCTAGAGCTAGTTCAGAGCCAGAGCTAATCCCAGTTCATAGTTGGTTCAACTGAGGAGCCTTCTAAGAACCGTTTTCTTTTCCACATGCTGAGAGCCACAACAGAGCCAGGTCTTACGCCACTGTATACGTCTCATCTTTCTCAGCAACGCTAGCGAGGCAGTCTTGGGCTACTTCATCACTGTTGCTGCTGGCTGTTTTTCATGTCCGCGGGTTGAAGCGACCCCAATTGTGATATTTAGCCCCGGGAATGCGAATTTTAGTAGGCAACCATGCCAAAAAAACACATATTTTACCCCCAAATGTGATTTTTACAGAGGAAGCCCCCCTGAAACGCGATTGGGCTTGTTTTGAGTAGCAATTGGGCGGGTTTTGTTGTGAAAACCTGGCAACCCTGGGCAGCGGGAAACACACACACACCAGGCTTGTTCGAGATGCATTGGCGCTGCAAAGACCGATCCACGTATGATATAAAAAAAAACGCATGAGTGAATCAAAAGCATAAGGAGTCGTGTGATCTCGCTGTACTGTTATCATACGGCGATCGGTCTCTGCACAGCACCGCTGCGAACAAGCCTTCCATCAACACTGCAAACGTTGCGTTACTATTGATTCACATGGCTTTACGATCCTACATCGGCATCAAAACACAGCGAAAACACAGCGAATCCAACGCATTCATGCAGTTCGCCGTAATTTGTATAGACTGAGATTACAAACGAGCAGCAGCTGTTAGCTCCATTAGCTGCTATTTCAACAATGGCGGATCTCAAGTTTGTGTTGGTCTTGTTGACCCCGCCCCCAGTGCCTGACGTAATCGGTTCTTACTTCTAGCCCTGTTCTAGCCCAGTAATGTTTTGGTGCTACTTAAGAACCACTTTTCCTGGCTCGGAGCTGGGGCTTTGGGTGTGGAAACACAAAGGACCGATTTGAAACTAGGCTCTGGCTCCGAACTAGCTCTTGCACTGCCTTGGTGGAAAAGGGGTATCAGAAGCACCCTCAGTGATTTGATTCTGGAACCGGGCCTGACTTGAATACACTGCCACTTGAATACCACTGTACTATACAACAGTAATATGTTTGTGCCACAATTTCTTCAAGTTTAAAAAATGAGATTTAAGTTTCTTTGTGTAGGCCTATCTGCCTATGATTTTCTCAAATTAAATGGTGGAATGCTGGGGAAGTGACTCTCAGAGCAGCTCTGGAGATGAAGTGCATGTTGTCATTAGGGTCGCGATTTTAGAATATTCGATTAGTTGATTTAATTATAGAATATCGAATAGTTTGTGCGATTATCGTCCTCAAAAAAATCCCCATGTTTTTGGTGCTGATGTGGTGGTGACGCCTTTTTATGTTCATGTAACCAGAGGGAGGCGCTGCCAGTAACGCACCTAAAAGCTGTCAGTCAGCTCTCAGGGTGTTTATACTGGACACATTTGCTGCGGTCCGAGCTGATTCTTCCCTCCGCCTCCGCAGCGTTGGTCTGGTTTCACACTCAACTTGAACCCTAGTGCGTTTGCGTTCATCTAACGTCATCACAAACGTGCACGGGCATGATAGAAAACAGAACGCGGGTCAAATATATATATTTTTTATTATTAATTTGGTGCTATTATGTGCAGCTGAGTAAATGACACTTGGGTTAATCGTATGTGTGTCGCTTGAAGGCGGCTTTGCTGCTTGCAAACAGACTCTTTTGAGGAGACGTGAATTGCCATTATTTTGCTGCCCTGATTGCACTCTATGCACGAATACACTGCAGGCTCGCTCTCGCGATCGTATCTCAGGTAAATCATCAACACTATCATCACTTACATCGAACTAATGACATTGTATTCGGCTAAAACGCATGCGCTGGTTACTTTTCTTCCAGAACAAGTGCGCACCCGAGTGTTATTTCACATTCACAGCTCCGAGAGCAACCGAACTCCGATTGTGTGTTCTCGGGTTCGGTACCTCAGTGCACACCAAGCTCTGTATGAAAGCTTTCACATTAGCAATTTTTCATGCGAACCGTGCTCCATTTCAAACTAAACTGCCAGAGTAAAAACACCCTGAGACAACAGAAGAAGAACACATCGCCTCACGCACACACTGTAGACTTGTGGCATTTAACGGTTGCGGTAACTTGGGGCGATGTCAAATAACAGTCATATGTTTCAGCATATTACAATAATTAAATGGCTTGAGTTGATATAGCCTATTCCCTGATGAATTAAACAGTTTGTTATCAAACAGATTGAGAGTGTGAATGGTCTCTCTCCCTCTCTCTCTGTTTATATGTGTGTAGCTTTTACATGCGTGCATGCGGGGGAGGAGTTGCGATTTTCGAATAAAAATTGAATAATTCCCAGCAATCTTCGATTATTATTTTTGCTTGAAATGCCCATCCCTAGTTGTCATGTCCCCATTAGAGAGACGGCATACGCTGAAAATGAAACATATCACACATGACACGAGTATCACGCCTGTTTCACTGTGTGTACTACATTTACACAGAGACACGCAGAACATGCAGGCGTCATATTAAAAGTCTTCTTACGGTTTAATACTCACAGGCACTCGTACATATCGCGATTTGATTCATTATGGATCCCCAATTTTTATTTACTCATTCCAGATTTGCAAAATTCTGTAACATTCCACATTATATACACTACAGTCAATTCCATTTTTTATGACCAGATTCTGTAATTCCATCCATGTTTTCTGTGCCAAGGAAATCACAGGATCCTACTATTATATACACTCCCAAAATTTCTTCCACACGGCACACCACAACCATTTTTGGAACCGAAAGTTTTGAATTACACATGGTTCCGGTATTTTTCAAACACAGAGCCGATTTCTGGATAAGAACTGTTATCTGTTCCTAACTCTATTCATGGAAACCAATCAATGCAGCCATAACTGAATTTACCTTTGCCATCCCAAGAACTGCAGGACGGCTCACCGACCTGTAAGAACACGTTTGATTATTATTTTTCTTTCACAGTGTCTGGTCATTATAACGAAATAAGATTTACAACAAAACCTTCATTACCAGATCTTCCTGTGTAATGAACATCTCTATATTGTCGGTAAGGTTGGAGATTTTGGCGCCCATCGTTATTCCATAAACCTCATCGTTCAAAACAGTGTAATTTTTATTTTCATTCTAAATAAGAAGCCATACAAGAATAAAAGCAATCATTATTCAAATATAAATGTGTGAATAACATGGATCAAAAAAATGTGTTAAAGAAATCAAAAACATTACCTTCTTTCCCATGTTTTTGAACTGTAAAACTCCAACAAATGCACTTCCATTGTTTCCCAGTCGTGATTGATTAAACGCTTCACTGGAAATCGTTAAGGACCAGGGAAAGGCTGTGCTCAGGTCACTTTGACAGTCAAGAATCTGTGAAAAGAAGAATTATCATTGATATATAAAGAGTCTTACTCAGATGGGCATGTGTTTATGTTTCTCATGCCTTACGTATATCATGTTCTGCTCTATAGAGTAGCATGCGTCTTCAGTTTCTGTGTCCTCGGCTTGTATTTGGAGAATACCTATAATATCCCCCATCACAATCGTTGAACTGTTGGTGTTGTTTTTTTTCATCTGCTCCATCAGAGGCTTCAGTTGGTCCAAGGCAACACTGCAAAACAGGCTTAATCACTCTGATACACTTTTTAATTTTAAAAAGTATAATTTAAAAAATAATCTTACGATGCCTTTGAGGGAACAATAAACCTATCCTTGTCTTTTAGACCAGCATCTGGAGTTAGATTGTAAGTTGTCTCGGGTGGTTTAGTACTGGCAGTTTTGTTCGCTTGAATGTTAGGTTTCTTATCGCAGGTCACACAACTCCATTCATTCCCGTTTGAACGCAGGATGTATTTGCTTCCTACAATAACTTCAGCAGACAGAAATAAAGTCACTTTATATTCTGCTGAGATTTAGGTATGACATAAAGCAACGGAAACAACTAATGAAAAAGTATGTAATTAATCGTAAGACACAGACTTACCACTGCATGTAACATTGTCATATGTAGCTTTTTTGCACATCTCCTTCGGTTTAAAAGTAGGGATTTCCTTACAACCTCAAGAGACCATGACAACATAATAATTCAACAAATTATCAAATAATACTGTAGCTGTATGAGTTAAAAGCAATAAAACTTCTGCATTGAATAGCCATCAGAGACATTTCGGGAAAGTAATAAAAGAACAACACAGGAAAGAAATAGATTAGAGAGACTGTAGTGTCGCCCAAGATCATTTACATGTCTGACCACGGATATTAGATTAGTAGATCTGACTAATGTCAGATGGGAGGAGTGTTGGGACAGTAGGTGTTTTGACAGTCTGTATGTGTGTGTTTGACTTATGAGATCTGTACAGACCAAACTGGCACGTCATAATGGCATACAGTACACATTATGAAAAAAAAAAGGTTTTCTTTAATATATTTTTACCTCTAGAAATTCTTATGATTAAAATATCTTTGAATTGCAGAAAATAGTTGAGTCTTGGTGTCAGAAACCTAAAAAATGATCAAACAGCATCTATATCCGCACATGTTGTTTGGGAGTTTCAAGAAAAATCCTCTGCTCTCATCCAAAAAACAAACTCCAGCATATTCAGTTGGCCAATATGACTGGTACTTCAAACGGGACAGGGTTCTATGGCCAGTTGAAACTAAAAAAAGAGCTTTTTGGCAGCAAACCCAACAGATCGATAAAATATACAGCTGAATCTTAAATGTTGTAGGCCTATTTTTCTAGGTCCTAGACATTTTGTTCAGATACATGGCATCATGTATTCTATCAAATACCAACAGATAAAATATCAAAACCTGACCGCCTCTACTAGAAATATTGTAATGGGCTGTGGTTGGATCGTCCATCAGGACAATGATCCAAAACAAACATCAAAATCAACATAAAAATGGGTCACAAAGGAAGTTTCTGCAATGGCCATTTCAGTCCCCTGACTTGAACCCTAGAGAAAACTTTAGAGAAGAGTGTATCAACATAATAACAATGCAATTTGTTCATATTTGCCAAGTGTGCCTATAATTCTGACCAGGATTGTATACTGTTAGTTGTTCTTCGACACAGTTAAGATTCTTTTTAATATAAAATTAAAAAGATCTATTTGCATCGAAAGAGAACTTTGACTGCTCAATGTTTTTCTTAAAGGAGAAAGATGCCTTAGCCCACAAATGGCCCCCTCTGCGCCTTTATGCCTTCCCTGTGGTAGCTCTGCTCCCTTAGGTCATGAGCCAAATCATGAGGACAGATGGTTGGTTTTACTTGTGGCACCACTCTGGCAGAACCAGCCATGGATCCTGGGGATGGTTCAGCTGCTATCAGCCGCCCCATGGCCAATCCCATTGAGGTGAAACCTCCTTTCCCAAGCGGGAGGGACAATTTGGCATCCCCAGTTGTGGAGCCTCCATCTATGGCCTCTCGACGGAAGCATTCACGTCTTACCCGGGAGGTCATAAACACGATCTCTGAGGCGAGGACGACTTCTACTAGCAGCCCAAAAATAGTCTATTGGTCTATAATGGTCAGCCCGGGGTATAGATCCTAAATCTTGCAAGATCACATCGATATTCTCATTCCTTCTCATACCTGGGAGGTCATAAACATGATCTCTGAGGCGAGGGCGCATTTTACTAACCGCTTTGCAGTCAAAGATTGCAGACGGCCCCAGATTACTGTCGTTCAACATTCACTGCTCATTAAAACATCACACTCTAACTTAATCTGGACAAACTCAGTATCATTAGACAGATTAAAGACTCCAGCTTTGATATTTGACCACTGTTTATGATAAAACTGGGTTGCAGTGACATTCATTTCTTAATTTATGTCAGGAGTGCAAAATAATCGATCTGTAATGAACGATATTTTGAATGGAATATCACATGCAAATTAATTATCTCTCGTCTGCAGCGGTTACGTTGTGTCAACAGAGATCGCAAATAACAGATTTTAGTTCAGCTCTTAGTTAAAAAGTGCACATATTTGGAGAAATATTGATGTTTGCAAAATATTTCGCCATACAGAATACCATTTCTATTAATTTCTCACTGAATTACCGATCTTCATACAGCTGAAACATGTACACAGCTCTCTCTGTCTCTCCTCTTCCTGATTTGCGTCAGATATGAGTCATCACACGCACATTCGTTCTCTACTGCTGTCAATCATTTTACGTGCTCGATCCAGCCCTCTCTGCTCCTCGGTGTTACTTCCTAATTCTGTCTCTTCTTAATTTTTTTTCTACATTTCTATGCGTGAACTAAGAAGCTAATAAACACACGATAACTATGGCATAAGGTTTTTGTGTGATTTTTCATGCGATTTCGGCTATTTTATATCAATAATGGATGTTTACATTATAACTGCTAGCAGGTGTAGCCCTTAGCTCCATGTAAAATGCTAAAAAAAACATGTTTTAACATCACCATATGAATGAAATCCCCATTATATCACGACAGGAAGCTAATACAAACACTCAATGGTGGTCTAAAGTGATATTTTGAGTGAATGTGTAATTTTAATCATTTATATTGTGTTATGTAGCTTGATGCTAACTGTAGCTCTAATGCACCTGTTGGACCAGGAGTTTTGTCTATTTTGTTACAATAATTCACATAAGGTTCCAAGGAAGTGTTTTATTTTTAAATTTTTTTTAGAAAGACTTCAGATAATATGTGGATTACTGAGAGTGCTTAATGGCTTAATGGGCCATTTGTGCCATCATAAAGGCTATTGCTAATCGCTGAATACAGACAAAAGAATAACGATAAAACAATAATGAGGATTAAGTCTCACACTCAAAGATGTAAAACATGATATCACTGGCCTACAAGTCCTTGGGCTTTCAGTGCCCTATTGGGGTGAGGTCCCACTCCACCAAGGTGAATGGCCCCCTCTTGGCCTCGGTCTAGCAGACTGTCCATCGCTGAAATCTTTGCCAGGTTTTACAACTTGGACGTCCTTGCTCTTCAGGCATGGATATTGTCCACTTAACCAGTCCCCAACCTCTTGACCCGAGCCCATCTTGCTGGACAGACCTTTAAAGTCTCTATCTCTCATGTAGCCTGCTATGGGGCCCTTATCACCAAGAGGACTGCATTCACTTCTATACTAGTAGCATGGCGCCAATGAATTGTGTTCCACATACACGTCAGTAACTAACGCAATACAAAGTGAACCGTATCAAAAGAAAACGTTTCAGTAACCAACATAACCTCGGTTCCCTGAGATAACGGGAACAAGCATTGTGTAGCTTGTCATGCTACTTCGAGTTAACACTACTGCTCGTCAGTCGAAAAATTCTGACAAAATGGCAATCAACGATACTTAAATAGGCAGTCAACCCTTTTTTCAAGAGTTTCATAGTATGCCTGCCAATACTTTTTTTATGTGTAGATTTAACGAGACTGTTGTTCGTCACATCACTGTTGTCATTATCATAAGCAGCAAAACATCAGCATTTTTAACATTGGATTTACATTACATTTACATTCAATCATTTAGCAGATACTTTAACCAAAGCGATTTCCAAGTGAGAGCAATAGAAGCAATCAAACGAACAATAGGGCAACGATATGCAAGTGCTGTGACCAGTCCCCAGTTAGTCCAGCACTGTACATATAGCAAGGTTTTTTTTTTTATTAATAGAAATAGAATGGTAAGTGTTGAAAAATAGGCGTCTTCAGCAGTTTTGTGACTCAGCAGCTCAGATTGAGTTAGGCAGGTCATTCCTTCAGCAGGGATCATTTGAGGTAAAGGTCAGTGAAAGTGATTTTGTTCCTCTCTGGGATGCACCACAAGGCGCTGTTCACTTGCAGAAGGCAAGCTTCTGGATAGCAGCATTCTGGATCAGTTGCAAAGGTTTGAGAGTGCATGATGGAAGGCCTGCCAAGAGAGCATTACAATAGTCCAGTCTGGAGAGAAATAGAGCTTGGACAAGTTGAGTAGCATGCTCTGTTAGGAAGGACTTGACATACATTTACAATAAGAGACAGCTCTGGACTGCAGGTAGTGTAGAGTGTCTACGAAACCATTTTGTTGTAGCACTTGCAGAATGAGGCCTGGCATTGTCTTGCTTCCCAGGAAAGATGCAATCTTGTAGGGGTGTTGAAATTAATAGTCTACTATGCATCACAATGCGGACATGGACGATTCTGCATCGATGCAGTAATAGACCATAATCGATTATAGCCTACTGACTTTTCTCTGACGTCATTCGTCGCATACATGCTTCTCGCACTAGCGTAAAATGGCGGCAGGAGGCGAAACGCAAGTGAGCAATAACCACATTTGTGTGTGAGCGTGTGCCAGCGTTATTGTAACTTAAGTAGTCTACACTTCTTGACAGTTTCATGTGCTTTTAGTGTTTATTATTGTTAATTAGTTCTAAATGATCCTGTTGTCTGCTGTGTCAAGAATACATTTTTATTTGATGTTTTCTACATTCAGGAAGTGAACTGTCTTGGAGCAGATAAAATAAAAAGGGTGTTCATATATAGACTGCTTGTATTCATTGACGATTAGCCATAATATTGAAAATTAAGGATGCAACAATGCTTTGTGATGCATCGTGATATCGAATCAAATAGTTCAATCGAATTGAATCATGAGACCAGTGACGATTCACACCTCTACCATTTTGATAGCAGTATATGTCTCTGTAAAATCCACATATATGCCTGCATGTCAATGGTACTGTCACACAAATGCAAGTCACCCTTGCATTGTAGTTTTCACCGATTCACCCCCATACCATGACAGATGTTTGCTTCTGTCACTGTTGAAAGTCTAGAATGGTCCCTTTCATCTTTGGGACTGAGAACTCGATGTCCGGAACCCCTAGGGGGCATGGTATGCCCTGAACATAGTCCAAGAGCATGCAACCTCAGCATGGAGAGAGCCTTCCCATCTGCTGCACTCCATAACAGACAAGAACTGATCTGAGGTACTGAACACTGCAGCCGGTCTATGTAAGCGCAAGGTGCGTACTGGACCGGGCAATGCCAAGGCTGGGTCTGCCTCCTCCAAGGCAGCGCTTAAAGGTTCGGCACCTGGAGAGGTGGGAAACTTGGGCACGTATTCAAGCTGGGGCCTCAGGTAAGCAGGTGAGAGTTATCCAGGTCGAATCCCAGGCACACTTGTCACCGACAATGCCTGCAGGTCACATATCCCCTTGAAAGGAGCCACACAATCGAGAGTGTCGCTTTCATTGAAAGGAACTTACCTTAAACTCAGAAGGACTGCGAGGGCTGGGCACTCAGCAGGGTAGTAGTGCCACTGTGAGGTCCCAAGAGGGCATGTAAGACCAGCAGAATAGGTCGTACCGTTTAAGTCCACCAGGTCGCGGTGGGCCGAATAGCGGCCACCTAAACCTCTGGGGCAGAGGGGACAGCCATTGCTCCGCCCTACCTGTGGAAGGTACTGACCCAAAAAGCATTTCCTGGGGTCTTCCGAGGAAAAGGCCAGGTGACGAAGAGGTTCCACTTCGGCGCATAGGCCTGTCACATTCCGCCCTGGCGGAAGTGAAGTAGCCACCACCGTGGTGGTAGTGTACAGAACCTGCCGTGCCCCGTTGGGGCCCACATAAGTAGGATACCACAGACCGGGACGTGGGTGCCATGGGTGCCCCGTCTCTGAGTAAGGATCCTTTCTCAGAGAGATCGACCAGGGAGGTGCTGCCGCAAGGAGTAAAGAGTTCAAAGAACCAGGTCCGGCCGGGCCACAGGGCCCTCTGTGATCTGCACAGAACTGCAAGACGGCTCACTGGGAAAACGCATGCTTGCATGGCCCCGCGGCCTACTGAGCCTAGTAGCAATGGGAAGAGCTAGAGGGAGGCAACAGGATTACCTGAGCATCACTGAGCTGTTCCCAAACAACTAGCCGTCTGGGGATGGAGTCTGCATTCCCCCGGAAGTGACTGAACCGTGAGCGCTCGCTGGCTGCACGACTCAGGTCTCCTGGGACGAATGTCACGTAGCGACCTCAGATGCTTCAGACTCCAATAAGGAGATGGCGGGCGAGTTGCGGCATCCAGCGGGAGTGTAGGTCACCTTGTCGGTAGACGTACGCTACTGTCGCTGTGTTGTCTGAATGGGCCAGTACGTGTCTTGCCTAGAGCAGGGCTTGAAGGCGCTGGGGTCCTTTCCAGGAGCCCGCGATAGCACGTCAATTGCGCATGGCACCCCAGCCCGTGACAGAAGCATCTGTTGCTCGGAACAGTATGAAGCAGTCCAGGCGGAATTAGCACGGCCACAGATGCCATATGTCCCAGGAGCATCTGAAATACCCTCAGATGACCCGCATTCTTACCCAATGGGGGCAAGTCAGCATTGACTGTGCACACTCGCACTGCATGCACATAGCGACCGAGCTGAGAAAAGAGATCCTCTTCCCAGGGGAGAGTTTGCTCTTTTCCCAATGACCCAAAGGCCCAAACGGGTGAGGTGGCAGAGCAGTAGGTCCCTGTGTCCACAATCCTGGTCTCGAGAGTGAGCTAATTAGCCAGTCATTGAGATAGCTCAGGATGCAAACCCTGTGTGCCAGGGTGGCACAGGGACTGCCTCGACAGCCTGGAGAAGCCGCGAAGTGACAGGGCTATGGGAGAGCCGTGTACTGGGATGCCTGCCATCCGAGGGCAGACCGAGTGGACGGTCTGAGTCGGAAAGAAGTGGAGACAGAGAATACGGGCCCTTCAGGTCAACGCTGCAGACCAGAGCTGGGACAAACGCATCTGAAGACGCTTTCGGGGGCAACATCTTGGAGGAAGCCTGCTTTTTAGAAGGGTTCAGTTCAAGACGTGCACCAGGACTGGCCGTGACCCATCGCTTCTGCTAGGTACAATGAAGTCAGGGCTGTGAAGCCGGACCTCACCTCGGCTGGAGGGATGACCTCGACCGCACCCCTCGCCAGTAGGGTGACGACCTCCGCACACATGATAGGGGCATTGCCACCCAACATGGTATAACGGACTCCCAGAGAGCGGGGAAGAGATCGTGCAAACTGAATTGCAAGCCGAGCCTGTGGGTGGACCAGCTGGCCAGTCTGGGAAGCCATCGCCCGGCTCACAGGGCTAAACCTGCGGTTGTGCGAGCCACAGACGTACCCACGATGGGGCAAAGAGCGGAATGACCGGCCCAGACATAGGGAGGCGTGGGAGCGTCCCGAAGTGTGGGCGGGGTCGAATTCCGCTCCCTGACAGAGGAGACCAGGGAAGGACTAGCGTTCCACGAGGTCTTGTCTGACAGGGGCTGGCGACAGAGGGGGCTGTGAGTGGTAAGGCTTAAAAAGGCGCAATCTAATCCGGTTTACGTCAAATAAGATGCTCCGAAGCAGGTTTGAGCTTATGGACATATTGCTATGACAGTAAATCCAGGATGAGTTTCGAAGAACCTAACAATCCTGGATCATTTAAAATCGTCAACACTAAAATCCAGCTAATTGAGTAATCCACTTATAAAGAATGGACCCCTGTTCATTCCTTACGATCTTCTAGTGCTGGATTGTTAGTCACTCCAAAATTTCTGCTCAATATGAGTGCCAGGTCTTTTAGTGTTGTGGCTCCCGGGTTGTGGAATACTCTTCCTCAAAACATCCGTCAAACAACCTCCCTTTTTTTTGGATTTATAAAACCGTGCGCACGCACATCCTACGCAGTTTTCCCTTAATAAATCACAATCAATTCTAAATGTAGAGCAGCTTTTGCGGCTTCATGTCACGCCCATAGTTGCCCATAAATAGTCTGTGAAACGCCCACAAGTTAATATTCATCGATTGCGAAATCATGGCAAACACAGAGAGGAAATAAAAAAAACGTAACTTCACTCAATGTGAAGTAGAAGTTATCGTTGGCAAGGTGGAAAAGAGGAGAAAAATGTTGTTTGGGCATTACTAATGCCAAAAAGACACTTGAGTGGCAAAAGATTGCAGATGCCGTAAATGCTGTAGCCTCGCAATCACGGACCGTGGCTGAAATAAAAAATAAATGGTCGGACATCAAAGTCGAGGCAAAAAAGCGTCTAGCGCTCCATCACCAGAGTGTGTCTGCCACGGGTGGGGGAAAGGGGACACCAGAGCTGACCCCTCTTGATGAGAGACTGGCGGCAATTATTGGGGAATCCCTATTAATCCCTATTAATGGAAATGGGAAATTGTTCAGTGCAAATGTAATTTCTTGCAGTTTTCTGAATGGTTGAGACATACGTCATACGTTATTTTATCAAAAATAAAACAAACTAAAGGCATATGCATGAATACCATGATTCCGTAGCTGTTGAAGAAATTTTTACTATGAAAACAACTTTCCCCAGTGGACAATTAATACATCTCTATCTATCTATCTATCTATCTATCTATCTATCTATCTATCTATCTATCTATCTATCTATCTATCTATCTATCTATCTATCTATCTATCTATCTATCTATCTATCTATCTATCTATCTATCTATCTATCTATCTATCTATCTATCTATCTGTCTATCTAATTGCATCTATATCTGCTCCACCAGACGGACACATTAACGAGACAATATGGTAAACAGAACGAAATAATGTACAAAACTGATAATTTATGAGGGTGAATTGCATAAAATGCCAATATTATTGCAGAACATATTTCACTTTTCTTTTTGCAAATATGTGTTAATTTGCATTTCTGTTGTAATTTGTGTTTGATTTTTTTTTTTTTGCACTGCAGATCGATCAAACGGGTGTTAATTGTAAGACTTGCTTTGTGAGGTCTTCATGTTATTTATGAGAGGCAGTATTGCCATTTCTTTTACACAACGGTCTACAGTTTCACACACTTTCACGTGTTTCTTCCATCTGCCGACGGGTTCGCCATTTCTCATTTCACCCGTTTTTGTGTGTACGCCTGGGTCAGAGCTTGCGTGAAGGACCGCACATTTTCCCGTCAAGTTTGCTTTTTATAAATACCAATTAATGCGTAGAGAGCGGTGTACGCCTTCTTTTGTGCGTATGCAATGTTTATAAATGAGGCCCCAGCTCTCTGTCTGTACATTGTACTTTGTTGTTACTGATGGGCATACAGACAGGCAAGGAAACAGGCAGAGAAGACGATCCACATGCAGTTAAGGCTTAATCCAAAATTTGTGTGTCATTTGTGTGAAATCCAAAAGAGAAACAAGGAAACATGGAACGAGAGCATGAACAGCAAACAATGACTGACAAACCACAAGAGAAACACAAGGGCAATATATACACGGGCTAACAGGGCTCTACATCACTTCATGCCTGAAAATGACTTTGTGCGACGGTGAAAAAATATTTAGGCGCACTGGTGCGAGTGACCCGATCGATTCTCATGAATAGATGTATAATACAATCAGAATAAAAACTACAACTCTCAAAGTGCATCAACACTGAGCAACAGTTACATTTCGTACTGCGATCAACTGCTTTTCATGCCTTCAGTCAGCAGAGAAAGTACAAACAACGTGTGCGACTACACTTCAAAGATTGTTTAAAAGGTAAAACGGGTTAAAAAGGTAAAACTTACTAGATGCTTGCACTGATGTTTCTTTGCAGCTAAATGAACTGGAAATACCACATTTGGATGATCATAAACAAGCTCGGAAATTAACAGGGCTTGGGGCAAAAATGCCACCAAAAATCTATGGATTAATAGATTAGATTAGATTCAACTTTATTGTCATTACACAAGTACAAGTACAAGGCAACGAAATGCAGTTTAGGTCTAACCAGAAGTGCAATAGCAGCAAGTGCAGGATATACAATGGTTGCGTAAGTGCAGGACATGGAAATGTACTGAATATATATATAAATATGTATAAATAGAGAGATGGTTATTACTATAAACAGAACTGAATTTACAGGTGAATATGTACAGTGAATATAATATACAGATGGCTATTACTATAAACATAATTTACAAGTGAATATGTCCTATGAATATAATATATGGATGGCTATTACTATAAACAGAATTTTACAGATAGAGGTATACAATAATATGTTAGGCTAATATGAGGAATATAGCAGTGGATTAAGGTAGTGCAATAAATTATGGACAGAGCTATCCGAAAGAAAGTGTAAAAGTGCAGTGGAAAGTGGTTGCATATTGCAGTTAGAAGTACGATGCAAAATGCAAATATAAACATTTGGTACTATATATACAGTCGGCAGTGCAAATGATCATAATCCAGTTAAGATATGGTGGTGCAAGATGCATAAGTAAACAGTTGTTACTGTAATAAACAGTCGGTAGTGCAAATAAAGTAAAGGCAGATGTGAGGTAGGAGAGTTAGCAGTTTATGAGGGAAGTGGATCAACGGGGGTTTGAGTTCAGTAAAGATACAGCTCTGGGGGAAAAACTGTTCTTAAGTCTGCTGGTTCTGGTCCGGAGGATCCTGAAACGCCTGCCGGAGGGCAGGAGAGAAAACAGTCTGTGGGCTGGGTGAGAGGAGTCCTTGAGGATGCTGCGAGCTCGATGCAGACAGCGTTTCCTCTGGATGTGCTCGATGGCAGGTAGTGGAGTCCCTGTGATGCGCTGGGCAGTTTTCACCACCCGCTGCAGTGCCTTGCGCTCCGCAATAGAGCAGCTCCCATACCATACTGCCACACAGTTGGTCAGGATGCTTTCTATTGCGCAGCGGTAGAAGTTCACCAGGATAGCCGAGGAGAGCTGATTCTTCCTCAGTGTCCTCAGGAAGAAGAGGCGCTGGTGAGCCTTCTTGACCAGGCTGGAGGTGTTGGTCGTCCACGACATGTCCGCCGAGATGTGGATCCCCAGGAACTTGAAACTGGAGACACGCTCAACGGCCATTCCATTGATGTGGATGGTATCTTGTGTGCCTCTTGACTCTTTCCTGAAGTCCACGATGAGCTCCTTCGTTTTGGTGGTGTTGAGGAGCAGGTTATTATCAGCGCACCATGTGGCCAGGTGCTGGATCTCCTCCCTGTAGGCAGTCTCATCGTTGTTGCTGATGAGACCAATCACCGTAGTGTCGTCAGCAAACTTGATGAGGGAATTAGATCCATACACAGGCTTGCAGTCGAAGGTGAAGAGGGAGTAGAGAAACGGACTTAGCACACAGCCCTGTGGTACACCAGTGTTGAGTGTGATGGACGTGGAGCAGGTGGATCCTGATCGAACATTCTGGGGTCTGTCAGTTAGGAAGTCCAAAATCCAGTTACACATTGAAGTGTTGATGCCCAGGTCTCCAAGTTTGGCTATTAACTTGGATGGGATGACAGTGTTGAATGCTGAGCTGAAGTCAACAAACAGCATGCGTGCATAAGTGTTCTTATTGTCCAGATGGGTGAGCACAGAGTGCAGTGCCATGGAAACTGCATCCTCTGTGCTCCTATTGCTGCGGTAGGCAAACTGGTGTGAGTCCAATGTGGATGGTAGAGAGTCTTTTAGGTGTTCCAGGACCAGCCGCTCAAAGCACTTCATAACGATGGGTGTGAGTGCTACAGGGCGGTAGTCATTAGGGCACCTCGGGCTAGAGTGTTTCGGCACTGGCACAATGGAAGTGTGTTTGAAGCATGTTGGTACAGCTGCTTGGGCAAGAGACAGGTTGAAAATGTCTGTAAAAACCCCAGCGAGCTGCTCCGCACATGCCCTGAGAACACGACCAGGGATGTTGTCTGGTCCAGCAGCCTTGTGCACGCTGATCCGGCTCAGTGCCTTGCAGACATCTGTGGAGGAGAGTGTGATTGGTGGGTGGTCAGCTGAGGGTTTGAGCTTGGTTGCAGTTTCTCTGTTGTCTCTTTCAAAACGAGCATAAAAGTAATTTAGCTCGTTCAGAAAGTTGACATCAGTGGCTGCGGGGGTGGAGTGGGTGGGTTTGTAATCACTGATGGCCTGAATGCCCTGCCACATGCGTCGAGGGTCAGAGTTGGAAAAATCTTTAGCTTGTAGCAGTGCTTGGCCTTTTTGATGCCCCAGTGCTTGGCCTTTTTGATGCCCCTCTTCAGGTTTGCTCTGGATGCGCTGTAGGCTTGTGCATCACCTGATCTGAAGGCAGTGTTGCGTGACTTCAGCAGGAGTCGCACTTCGCTGTTCATCCAAGGCTTCTGATTTGGGTATGTGGTGATCTGTTTCTGGGTTGTAACACTGTCAATGGTTGTATTGATATGATCCAATACAGAGTAGGTGAATGAGTCAATGTCCGTGTGAGCGCCACTGGTGGCTTGAGAAGCAAACATACTCCAGTCTGTGTTTAGAAACCTTTCCTGGAGTGTGGAATCTGCCCCCGCAGGCCACACCTTGATGGTCTTCACTGATGGCTTCACACGGTTGATGAGGGGTGCATATTTGGGTGTTAGAAACAAAGAGACGTGGTCTGACTGTCCCAGGTGGGGGAGGGGTGTCGCAACGTAAGCTCCTGCCATGTTTGTGTAAACATGGTCTAAGGTTTTGTTTCCTCTGGTGTGGCAGGAAACATGCTGATGAAACTTGGGTAGCACTGACTTTAAGTTTGAGTGATTAAAGTCACCTGCAACAATAAACGCAGCAGCTTCCGGGTGATCAGTCTGTTGTTTACTGATGGCTGCGTGAAGTTCTTTCATAGCAAGCTTAACATCAGCATCCGGAGGAATATAGGCAGCATTGATAATAGTGGAGGTGAACTCCCGCGGTAGATAAAACGGTCTACATTTAACCATGAGAAACTCAAGGTTAGCTGAACAATGACTCCCAACAATAGCAGAGTTTGTGCACCAAGCTTTGTTAATATAAATGCACAATCCACCGCCTCTGGTCTTACCGGAGCCATGTAACGTTCTATCCGCCCAGAGTGTGTGGCGTCCCGCTTGCTCAATAGCGGAGTCCGGTATTCCGCTGTTTAACCAGGTTTCCGTGAAGATTAGGACGTTACAGTTCAAAAGTTTCTTACTGTGTGTGATGCTGAGTCGAATCTCCTCCATTTTGTTCACTAGCGATCGTACATTAGCAAGGAAAATGCTGGGTAAAGAGAGCGGGGATTATAAAATTCTTATAATAATAACAATTTTAAAAAGCCCCTGTATGAGTTCTTGATTTTAATCTTTATCCCACATGATATAGGCCTATAGCTAAAGCTGCAGTCCGTAACTTTTCTTGTGTTTAAAGATTACTAAATGTATATAATGAGCAAGTATATCATGAATCCATTTTCCAAACCGTGTTTTTGTTTTATCCTGAATCACTACAGTACACATACAGTGGGGAGAACAAGTATTTGATACACTGCCGATTTTGCAGGTTTGCCCACTTACAAAGCATGTAGAAGTCTGTAATTTTTAATATTTGGTACAGAAACCTTTGTTTGCAATTACAGAGATCATACGTTTCCTGTAGTTCTTGACCAGGTTTGCACACACTGCAGGAGGGATTTTGGCCGACTCCTCCACACAGATCTTCTCCAGATCCTTCAGGTTTCGGGGCTGTTGCTGGGCAATACAGACTTTCAGCTCCCTCCAAAGATTTTCTATCGGGTTCAGGTCTGGAGACTGGCTTGGCCAATCCAGGACCTTGAGATGCTTACGGAGCCACTCCTTAGTTGCCCTGGCTGTGTGTACCGGGTCGTTGTCATGCTGGAAGACCCAGCCACGACCATCTTCAATGCTCTTACTGAGGGAAGGAGGTTGTTGGCCAAGATCCCGCGATACATGGCCCCATCCGTCCTCCCCTCAATACGGTGCAGTCGTCCTGTCTTGGGGTTGTACTCATCTTTCTTCTTCCTCCAAACATGGCGAGTGGAGTTTAGACCAAAAAGCTCTATTTTTGTCTCATCAGACCACATGACCTTCTCTCATTCCTCCTCTGGATCATCCAGATGGTCATTGGCAAACTTCAGACGGGCCTGGACATGATGGGCGCTGGCCTGAGCAGGGGGACCTTGTGTGTGCTGCAGGATTTTAATCCATGACGGTGTAGTGTGTTATTAACCCCCTCGAGTCGGCAGTCACGCTGGCACGATCGGCTCTCTTTTTTTCTTATCAGTGTCGTTTTTTATCATTCATGCAAGTGTTATACATCATTATATTCTGTTAAGTTTCTTTTTTTTGTGTACAGTCACAATAAAAACTAATTGTTGTGCTTTTTGCAAAATAAAGGAAACAAACATGATTTGCGATCTTCAGCCTCTCTCAATGATGTCTAATCTGATTCTCTTCAGAAAATGACCTGTAGCTTAGTGACAACTTGACACACAAACATGAGTCATATGTCTAAAGAAACGTTGAAATGTCAGATTTTAAATCATGTAAATCAAAACGAAGACAAATATTCGGTGTTTATGTAATCTGTGTGAAAAGTGGGAGATATCAGTCGACTCATTACTGACTCATTATCCGTTAATGCGGCCATGCCCACAGACCACACGCTCATTCAGATTCAAATACAGGCAATCCATGCGTCGACGCCCACACACACATCAACTCATACAAACACATCTAGTGAAGCTATGGTTCAGATACATCGATTTGAGTAATAATCCTGGAATAATTCTCCTCACGGAAAGCTGATTCAGGGCTGATTGTGGTAGGCTAAGTTTATTCTGTTAGCATCTGTGAATATGAAACCCAAAAAGACCGTTTAAATATAAATCCTGATGCAACATGACGCAAGACTGTTTAGACAAGATTTATTTGGCCTGTTTTCGTTTTGTATAAATTGTATCTTAATTTTAATAAATGTTTTTACTCCTGGGACCCAGAATTTTTTTTTTTTTGAATTTAGTATTTTTTATGTCATTACATTGTTTAGAGCAAGAAACAAAGGGGGAAAAAAACATGTTTGAAAAATGATATTTTATTCATATGTTATGATATGTACTCTGTAGTTGACAGCAGGACTCAGTTGTTAAAAATGACATGAAATTGCATGTATAGGCAAAAACAATGGGGTTTATTTTTAATTCACCAATCAATTTTTAGGTTTCAGGGTTTTTTTTAAAACAAACTTTATTTAAAGATGATTCTGAACTATGTTATGAAAGATATAATGAAATGCATTCATATACCATTTTACTTTATTAAATATGTGGGAAAAATGACAATACTTGGATTTTCCCATTCAATACAATGTATCTATTCACTGCATCTAATTTGCATATTAATGTGTTCTTGGAGCAACATGTAATGAAAAAAGAAGTGTAATAATGGGAGGAGAAATTGGCAACATTTTTATAATAATATCTAATATTTCATAGGAATATTGATATGTAATTTCTTTCCCTGTTCACCTGTTATGTCTCCAAAATGCCTGATAAACATGATTTAAATCCTGGTGTCGACTACAGTGGTCATTTATGAAGTCAATGCCCTGTTTTGTAACAGAAAGTCATATTTTGATTAGAAACCCCATAACATTTTCCTGAGATGTTGATTTATAACAAACAATTTGAAAATTAATCAGATTTAAATTATAATTAAAAATATGATCATATTTCCATAAGAGTTCTAAACATTAATGTCAGCCATTTTTAAAGACCAAGAAGAAGTTGTTGTCCTGATGAAACCTCCAAACATTTGATATCTCTGCAAAGCCCCGAATGTGCTCTTTAAAGGACATCCAGACTGTGACATGTGACATGTATGATGTCAGAGAAATTCACTAAAATATAATGTCCACTACAGTGGACAAAAGTCTATTCTTGGGTCCCAGGAGGATATAGTTGCTTCTTATTTTATAAGAAGTCAATATAACAGACAATAGCCTTAGGGCTGCATTGCACGCGTCTCATAAATGAACTTAAGATGGAAATGATATTTGAGTATTAATTGCCTTCAATGATTCTCACATCATTTTGAAGCAAAAACCCTAGGCAAATACACCCAATAATCAAAGGTCTTGTGAACACATATCTATTGTGTGTTTTGAAGCCTTAATTTATTTATTTGTATTTATTTAAAAAAAAATTATGCATAAACATTATTCTCTCAAAAATACAAGCATGTATATACATGTTGCTCACATATTATGGTAGCCCAGTTTGTGCTGAATACAGTTTAATTACACTTTTGCCATGAATATGTTTATAAGCAACTGAAAAATGCACAAATGTCAGAGCATTTCAAAACTTCTAAAGGGCCCCAAATCAGCTTAGACTCCTAGGGGTTAATGGTTTTCTTTGAAACTGTGGTCCTAGCTCTCTTCAGGTCATTGACCAGGTCCTGTTGTGCAGTTCTGGGCTGATCCCTCACCTTCCTTATGATCATTGATGCCCCACGAGGTGAGATCTTGGATGGTGCCCCAGACCGAGGGAGATTGACCGTCATCTTTAACTTCTTCCATATTCTAATAATTGTGCTAACAGTTGTTGCCTTATTACCTGTATTACCTGCACCTGTTTGAACTCGTTACCTGTATAAAAGACACCTGTCTACACACTCAATCAAACAGACTCCAACCTCTCCGTAATGGCCAAGACTAGAGAGCTGTGTAAGGACATCAGGGATAAAATTGTAGACCTGCACAAGGCTGGGATGGGGTACAGGACAATAGGTAAGCAGCTTGGTGAGGAGTGAAGAACGGGAGGGCTTCTTTAACAGGTCTGTGAGAGCTGGAATTCTTACTGGTTGGTAGATGATCAAATACTTATGTCATGCAATTAATTGCAAATTAAGTATTTAAAAATAGTACAATGTGATTTTCTGGATTTTTGTTTTAGATTCCGTCTCTCACAGTTGAAGTGTACCTATGATAAAAATTACAGACCTCTGCATGCTATGTAAATAGGAAAACCTGCAAAATCGGCAGTGTATCAAATACTTGTTCTACGCACTGTATTTAAAACATTCATACAACATTTTTTACCCATGAGCTGCATTAAACAGTCTATAGAAGTGTGTCTAAATCCCACTTCAGATAGAGCCACTTCTGCAGTGCAAAAATTGATATTTTGATTAATTATAGATTGGTTATTTTGCACTCCTGACATAAATTAATAAATGTATATCACTGCAACCCAGTTTGATCATAAACAGTGGTCAAATATCAAATCTGGAACCTGTAATCTGTCTAATGATACTGAGTTTGTCCAGATAAAGTAAGAGTGTGATGTTTTAACGAGCAGTGAATGTTGAACAACAGTAATCTGGGGCCGTCTGCAATCTTTGACTGCAAAGGGTTAAATTATTAAAAAACAACTTTTCTATTTTAATTGAAGAAATTGACAAAAGATGATGCATACATTTAATAAGATTAGCAAACTTTGATCTTATAATGGTAAAATGCCTCTGGACATTAATTTAAATGGGAAAATATCATCCTGTAATGGGAAAGCTATAACTGGAATGTGAAGTATTGATCAGAAAGTGCTCCTAAATTTTTGACTGAATTTTTAAGAAAAATGTTAGCGTAGAGCCCTGGCTAACAAGCTAACAAGGGGGCAGTGGTAAAATATCATGGGAACAAACGAGAATAACCAAGACTCACCTGCGGAGAGTAATTAACATTAAAAACTACAAAGAACTACAAAACATGGTACCATAAATAACACAAAGGTCCTCACACAAGAGACAGGCTGGGATCATAACACTTGTTATGGTTATGTTATTTGTTTGTATTTCTCTATTTATTTGCGTTCCTCAGACCTGTTTGTATCCCTAACCTAACTTTGTAAGACCTCTGTATATTACTCTTCAGCCTTTGGTATGTGTATTGTGCTTTGTTATGGATGTGTATTTGGATCTGTTCCTCTAACCTATCTTTGTAAAGTAGCTATGGGTTTTTGGTAAGGCGCTATATAAATTAAAAGTGGACAAAATCTTACCTTTGTTTGAGTTTCCAGTCGAGGTGCAGACAGGGGTGCAGTCTGTGTTGTTACATTTGCAAGTCTCAGTGTGTCCTAATAATACAACAAAAGCAAATCCAGCAAAATTATAAATCTCATTAAATATGACTAGTCTAAAATAGTCACACCTAACAGACCTAAGACAAACTGTTTGAATTGAATTTTGGTTTGCATTGATTGATCAACAGTGGTGACATCATCATCACTGATAACAATGATCAATTAGGACAGCACTGATTTCTGAAAAATACATTTGTACTTATGATTTGTGTGTGTGTGTGTGTGTGTGTGTGTGTGTGTGTGTGTGTGTGTGTGTGTGTGTGTGTGTGTGTGTGTGTTCATTTAGTTTAGGATGACACGCACCTGGAAACGTGGGAGAATATTTGATAATTATAAAAAAAAACTTTCTGAAGCGTTTTGAACTCTCGAACAGTTAAAGATCAAATACACACGTTCTTACCTAGAAAATTGTTTGTGACATTCACTGTGCACAAACTGTTTATCACTGTTTCACAAGCTGGTGGACAGCTCAGTGTGAGATCTGTAATAAATAATAAATCATTATAGTGAGTTTGGAACTTGATCTGTCAGTCATCACAAGAACATTCGGGTAATAAATGTACAGTATTCCTACAGTCACGTTAGCAGTGTATATTTCACATCTACCTCTTTTACTTGATTCCCAGAAACATGAACCTGTCAAACCATCACCAACTATTATTTTTTTTGAGCAGCCTGCACAAACAAAGACAACATTTATTTTTACATTTGCATTTATGCATTTGGCAGATTACATTTATGCATTTAATGCATAACATTAAAAATCTATTATGTAATAATGTATAACATAATGATAATTCACACATTTACAGTCATAATGTTGTTTTAAACAAAATCATAGAATGTGATTCGGTTTTTATTTACATTTTTATAAGCGACATACTTATCTGTCCTGAAGCGCAACAGACGATCATCAGCCACAGCAAATTCTGCTTTTGCCGAGACATAATTCCCAAAAACAGCCTGATAGAGCAGTTTGATTTCCTTTTCAACAGATATTGGCTGTAAATCTTAAATATCAAAGTATTTTCTTACATTCTTGAGATGAAAGTCCACAGTCGAAGAGTAGAGAGAGTTTCATCCGTTCACATATGAAGCCGTATGATTATGATCCGCAGCTCAGAGCCACTGAAACACTGGCACACGCTTCATTTGCATACACGGAAAACATGTTTATTTGTGCTTTAACTGAGAATTTCAGTGTTCATTTACATTCAAGTCCCATTTGTTCACAGAGAACAATGCAAGTGAACTAACACTAACAAGATGAATTAACACTATTCATATAAAAAAACAAAAACAATACCTTATATGTTGTTTATAAAGTTTGTCTTTCTTTCAATAAATGGCACTTGTTTTTTTACTTGATGAATGATATTCACATATTTACACGTTTGACTGATTTGAATAAATGTTTTTGGAGCCACTGAAAGTCCATCATGATTAAGAAATATTATCTTCATTAAATCACATGAGAGTCTCTCAGAGATATAACACATTAAATAATGCAGGAGTCCTTCGCTGATTCTGACACAGTGTTTGCGTGTCTTGCTTTTTCAGTAACCAAATATGTTCCATATCCGTGGGTGTGAAATGTATCACACACTGTTGTTTTATCAAATGATCATGGAAATATCTGAATACACAGTCATATGACTTTAGCTTAATCCTGAAGATGCAAATTTGTTTTATAAAAGAGGTTCAGTATAGTGTGTGTCGCTCTGACATGCACATGTTCAAACATGGATTATAACGCTCAGTCTAACATCAGTAATATTCAGAACAATTCAATCCTCCCACAATAACACAGTTTCAGTAACGATCATCACAGATATTCATTTGTTTTGAGTGATTTCAGTAAAATTTGCCCTTTTTATGATCATAATTTATGTACATACATAGAGCCGTTGATAGAGGAGAGAAAGATCTCTCTGGGCCCCTGCGATTTTAAATTCCTCCAACTAGAGGCTTCAATTTTGGCTTCCAACAATTATGAAAATCAAGCGTATAGCGTCAGTTCTGGCAGGTAACGTTAGTCAAGCTTGCATCAGCTGACTGTCAGCTGATCACGTCTACCTATAGGAATACGACATCTATCACATCTATAAGCTCCTTCAGTACTGTCAGCAGCTATTGCGTTTCTCCAGAGCTCAGTTACCCTCCTCCACCCCCAGCTCCTCCTCTTGTCCAGTCAGGATTTGGTTTTCTAATTCCCCTTGAATCAGACTAAATTCCTGAATTATTTTGTACATTTAATATCAACATTAATGATATCTGCAATACATTATGTTGGTTCTGTTTACCCTTAGTGGGGGGTATTGCTGCTCTCCCTGCTCTTATCCATGCTAGGCTTGCCCAGAACAGAACCATACCAGCAATCCAAACTATATGCTAATAGTCAATCAATCATCTTTGACAATAGTGGTCCTGACAGAAACAAGATAATTGTGGTAAACAGATTATTGTGCCGCTGCCGTTTTCCATCTAACCCTACAAAAAAATCGGTCCGTGCGATGAATATATTTACCCCAGTAGCACGCGTGCGATACAGTTTAGCATGTGAGACAGAGCTTGTTTGAGTGAAGGGAGAATTTGTTTTGTACTCGTGTGAGGTTAATCTAGGGCTGCACGATTGACTGAAATTAAACCAAAATCGAGATTTGGCTTTGAAATTATGAAAATCGCTTAAATTTTTAAATAAATAAATAAATATATGTGTAGATGATGCGCAGCACTGATCAGGGCGGATCGATCGGTTCGCAATAAATGCTGCTCTATGTCTGCATGCATTGTGAGATGAAGTCATTGGCATTTTAGTTCGAAAAGCAGCACGGTTTGCATGAAAAATTGCTAATAAAAGCTGTCAATCGTGGGCTCGGTGCGCACCGAACCCGAGACTCTGAAGGAGGTGGCACTCGAACTGTCCCGCGATTCACGTGAATCACGTGAAACGGACTCGGGTGCGCATTTGTTCAGGAAGAAACGCAACCTGCATATGTGTTTTAGCATATTACAATGTATTTAGTCAAATAAAACACATGTAAGGGATGACAGTGTTAATGATTTACCTTGGATAATAGTGGATTCGCGCATATGCGTGCAACAAATGAACTTCATGTGACGCACACACAGTAAACCCAAGAGTCGTTTACCCAGCTGCGCATAATAGCACCAAATTAATAAAAACACAATATATTTACAGCAGTGTGTTTTCTATCATCCGCCGTGCACATTTTTGATGACGTAAGATGAACAAGTGCACCAGGGTTCGATAGAATCAAGTTGAGTGTGAAACCAGACCAGCGCTGCGGGGGATGCTGGCAACAATCACGTTTGGACATGACCACAGCAAACGTGCCCAGTGTTAAAGCCCCTTAATGTGTATTACAAAAAGCAACAACCTCTTTCCAAACTTGTAATGAGAAGCTTTTACAAACCTGTTGTCCGACAAAAGAGAACATTAATCGAGTGTTTGAAAAAACTTACTTTTGTAATCTGACAGGCTTCACATCACAGAATGAGGCAGAAATTATATTATTTTATATATTCTGCAGTACAGAATTCGCGGTGTAGAGACGTCTACAGTACTTTTTTTCTTTCTCAGTGAGAACATAAGATAAAATAAGACAGAAATTAAGACATTACAGTCACATTTTTTTATCATAATTTAAAATTTTATTATAAAACCTTAGACCTTTCTAATGATTTATGTTTTCTTTAAAATATGATAATAATAATAATTGTTATTATTATTATTTTTATTCTTAAATATTTGTATTGTATAGCACTTTTTTGCATTTTTCAGACATGGTAACAGACGTTTTATACATGTGCTACAATTTTGTGGGCTGTGCTACAAAACGTTCAACCTCTGTAGCACCAGTGCTGTGTGCAAAAAAAGTTAACGTACAGCCCTGCTTAAGTATATGTAAACTTTAGGGGAAAAAAACGTGAAACCGAAATCGGAACTTAAAGTCTTAATGTGAGCGCAGTCTAAAGGCCTGTTCACACCGGCACGTTTATTGCTGACGTTTAACGCCTCATGACTAAACAAAGGGCGCCAATATGAGTGTGCACACCGACTCGCAAAACGGCAGGCATTTAAAAAAAAAAAATTAGTTTTTTTTTGTTTTGTTTTGACGCGGCGCATTAACTGGCCGACCAATGAGATCGGTGCTTTTGTTCACGTGCCTGGAGCTGCTGAAATGACAGTAAAACACGACTTGATGGCGCTCAAGCACAAAACAGTCTTTCCGAGCACACATTGATATGACGAAGAGGAGGTAAGTAGACAAAAAAGATGATGAGCTGCTAATGCTGCTCGCCAGTTAGCAAAAGTGTGTGAATGGTTTTGGTAAGCATGTAAATACTGTCTCTCTTCTTCATCTGTGTGACAAGCGAGTGTCAGAAGTAGGGATGGGCATTTCAAGCAAAAATAATATTCGAAGATCGCTGGGAATTATTCGATTTGTATTCGAAAATCGCAACTCCTCCCCCGCATGTAAAGGCTACACACATATAAACAGAGAGAGAGAGGGAGAGAGACCATTCACACTCTCAATCTGTATGATAACAAACTGTTTAATTCATCAGGGAATAGGCTAGATCAACTCAAGCCATATAATTATTGTAATATGCTGAAACATATGACTGTTATTTGACATGGCCTCAAGTTATCGCAAACGTTATATGCCACAAGTCTACAGTGTGCGCGTGAGGCGATGTGTTCTTCTTCTGTTGTCTCAGGGTGTTTTTACTCTGGCAGTTTAGTTCGAAATGGAGCACGGTTCGCATGAAAAATTGCTAATGTGAAAGCTTACATACAGAGCTTGGTGTGCACTGAGGTACTGAACCCGAGAACACACACCCGGAGTTCGGTTGCTCTCGGAGCTGTGAATGTGAAACAACACTCGGGTGCGCACTTGTTCTGGAAGAAAAGTAACCAGCGCATGCATTTTAGCCGAATACAATGTCATTAGTTCAATAACACACATGTAAGTGATGATAGTGTTGATGATTTACCTGAGATGCGAGAGCGAGCCTGCAGTGTATTCACGCATAGAGTGCAATCAGGGCAGCAAATGAATGGCAATTCACGTCTCCTCAAAAGAGTCTGTTTGCAAGCAGCAAAGCCGCCTTCAAGCGACACACATACGATTAACCCAAGTGTCATTTACTCAGCTGCACATAATAGCACCAAATTAATAATAAAATATATATATTGTAGTAAGGTATGTTTGTACGGGAAGAAGGAGGCGGGAACCGGCGAACGTTCAAACAAACTTTAATTAAATAAACACAAAATAATAATGGCGACGACAGCCCCTCGCCCCCCTTCGGCTCCGGGCAAGCGCTGGGGACTCCTTCGCCCCCTCGCGGACGGCAGCCACCCCACCTCGACCCAGGGGCACGGCAGCGAGCTCTCCGTCCCACCGACCTTCATCCGCTCCAGCACCACCGCTTCGGGCAGCCGCTCACGGACTTCTCTCCTCCGCGCTGCCCGAACTCCGCGGCACCGCGATCCCCCTCAGCTGCGAGGGCTCCTCGACAGCGCGTCCCTCCTTCCTCCCGGGTTTCGGCACCACTGTAGTAAGGTATGTTTGTACGGGAAGAAGGAGGCGGGAACCGGCGAACGTTCAAACAAACTTTAATTAAATAAACACAAAATAATAATGGCGACGACAGCCCCTCGCGGACGACTGTCGCCTACACACCAACAAACACAAAATGAAAATAAAAGGCTGCAGCCCCTCACGGTCGACTGCAGCAACACATAACAAAACATAAATAAAATACAACATAAAATCCAGGCCTGGTCCTCTCTCGTCCCTCACTGTTGTCGCTCCTCCTTTATAGTCCCTCACTCCTCCGCAAGGGCCGAGATCGCTGCGGCGCGCAGCTGGCGCTCATCCTCCCTGATGAGCGCCGCCTCGTCCCGCCCTCACGGTCCCTCGGCCTCGCTGCCCGCCACATATATATTTGACCCGCGTTCTGTTTTCTATCATGCCTGTTTGTGATGACGTAAGATGAACGCAAACGCACCAGGATTCAAGTTGAGTGTGAAACCAGACCAACACTGCGGATGGACATCAGCATCAGCACCAAAAACATGGCGATTTTTTTGGGGACGATAATCGCACAAACTATTCGATATTCTATAATTAAATCAACTAATCGATATATTCGAAAATCGTGACCCATCCCTTGTCAGAAGTGTAAAGTGGCGCAGCACCACCTTGTGTACCGGGAGTGGCATCTACTGAATGTGAAAATTGCTTGGGTGTGAACACAGACGCGCCGAAAAACCTCTCGAAAAACGCTGGCGATAAGCGTGCGTGATAATCGCCCTGGTGTGCACAGGCCTTAATATTCCAGCTGCAGTCTGTCAATAATGATAATCAAACAACAAATGACAAAGGAAAATCACTGATTTTGACTGAGTAACTTAAGTTGTGTAGAGTAAGGCCGTGTGTCCACCAAAGCGTTTTTTCATGCGGCTGGCTGGTGTATTCAATTGTTTTCAATGGGAGCGCCGCTGTAGTAAAGTTGGTTTGTGTGGGAAGAAGGAGGCGGGAACCGGCGAACATTCAAAATGTTTAATCAAAATAAACACAAAATAAAATGGCGGCGGCAGCCCCTCGCGGTCGGGGGGCACTCCCGAGCCTGCGCTCTACTCCCCCCCCCTCTATTTATGGAATAGAGTAGCCAATATTTTTTAGTTAGAGTAGATTGATTATTTTATGTGATTTATGATTGTTTGATTTTAGAATGCTTTTAAACCTTGGATGATTTGTATTATATGTTATTGTTATTGACCAGAAATAGGTCTTTGTTATGTGTTGCATGTTTTTAACACCAAGGACCATGTTGGAAATAAGTGTTTACACTTTAACATGCTATCCTTTGGATTATGTTGTTTGTCAAATCCAAAATTGAATTCCAAATCAATCAATCAATCAAACAGCTGAATAAAACAAAAACTGTCTGTGTTCATTTCAGGCTGCAAAGCAACAAAATGTGATTATTTTAAAGGGGGTGATTCTTTTCTATACCCACTATAATTATCAAAATGCTCCTCTAGAGTAAATATTTATAGCTGACTGATGAGTTTATGGACAGGATATGTTTTTTCTGAGGTAAATGTGACGTTACATGACATTGTTTACAAGCCGTTTTACTCACGTTCTTCTGTGGTTGAATTACTGATTGAGCTATTCTATGTGACATGATACGGATTTCGGTAAGTTGTCCTGTATCTTTTAACACACTTTCAGATGCTCATTCATGTTCATTTGCGCTGTTACTGGTATTAAGGCGGAAGAGAAGATCCGTTCATGTGCGCTCCGCGCTGTTCTCTTGAGTTGAGCTGCGGCAGAGCGATCTCACGCCGAAACAAAACGGTACTTATGTTTTTGAATTTCGTAAAAAAAATAGATGTAATTTAAAATCTGAGACTTTGTTTCATTTCAATACTAATAAAGCAAAAAGATTATTGCAATTTATTGGATGGAAGGCACGCTTCAATGTTTATTTCATTCATTAATTGAAAACAGGATGACGAATTGATTCTTGGGATTTAAGAATCGATATTGTTTTGTAAAAGTGAGAATCGATTAAAATCGACCCTATCTTCAGTGTCATATGATCATTCAGAAATCATTCTAATAGGATGATCTGATGCTCAAGAAACATTAATGCTTATCAATTTTGGAAACAGTTGTGCTGGTTCATATTTTTGTGGAAACTGTGATGCATGTTATTTTAGGATTCTTTAATGAATAGAAAATTCAAAAGAATAGCATTTATTAGCAGTGTGTGTGACTGGAAGTGTTATAAAAACCATGATGAGTTATTTGTGTTCTTCAATGAACATTAAAAAACATCCACAACATTAAAGCAAATAAATCCGAAATCAACAGGTGAAATGCTCATTCAACTGGAGAGAGGAAGTTTATTAGTCGCTGAATCACAAGTATTGAGTCATATCTGGTTGTAATTGCAACTACATGTGTCGCACTGAGTCTGTGTTCAATAATCTCATTCACATTTCCAACTCCAGCCTCAGACTCAATTATGAGTTACACTGCACAATCTCACAGCGCCCTCTAGTGTTACACAAGCCTCTATCACTCTATCAGAAATACATATCAAATACAGAACTACTGCTAACAAACCTGTAATAAGATACATATATAATAGCCTACCACTGATATATTTATATGTAGAAAGACAAAATCAAAATATTGAATATAATGCACAAATTAAAATGATCATATTAATGCACTTTTTTACTTACATCTTTAAAACTAATAGTCTACATCAAGACTGAAATAATGTTCATTGCACAATTTAAACATTCAAAAGTCAGTCAAACAATATATATATATATATATATATATATATATATATATATATATATATATATATATATTTCATAACAAGGGTTACAGTTATACAAGAAAAAATATATGATTTGTAAAGAGTAGCTTCCAGTGATGTTCATCTACGTGTTAAATTAACTTTTGTTTATAATGTGTTTAAAAGCTAATGATCCCACTTATGATCCCATGATCCCCTCACCATACAGCATATAAAGCCGTGTTTCCACCGCAGGAACTTTCCCCAGGAACTAGGAACTTTGGGGTGGTACTCGGTGTGTTTCGACCGCAGGAACCAGGGTCTAAATCAGGGGTCGCCAACTAGCAGACTCCGGTCTGAATCCGGACCGCGAGATGCGTCCATCCGGACAGCAAAGCCTTTTGACGTAATGAAATAAATATGCCACATGCCTTTAAAAACAAAAATCACATTTATATCAGGCAGCACGCATGCAGTGAAGAAGAGACTGATGGTGCGTTCACACCGGACGCAAATTAGATTAGATTAGATTCAACTTTATTGTCATTACACAAGTACAAGTACAAGGCAATGAAATGCAGTTTAGGTCTAACCAGAAGTGCAATAGCAGCAAGTGCAGGATATACAGTGGTTGCATAAGTGCATGACATGGATATGTACTGAATATATATAAATAAATAGAGGGATGGTTATTACTATAAACAGAACAGGATTTACAGGTGAATATGTACTAGGAATATAATATACAGATGGCAAATTACAGAATTTTACAGATAGGTGTACAATAATATGTTAGGCTAATATGAGGAATATAGCAGTGGATTAAGGTAGTGCAATAAATTATGGACAGAGCTATCCGAAAGAAAGTGAAAAAGTGCAGTGGAAAGTGGTTGCATATTATAGTTAGTAGTACGGTGCAAAATGCAAATGTAAACAGTGGTACTATAAATACAGTCGGCAGTGCAAATGAGCATAATCCAGTTTAGATATGGCAGTGCAAGATGCATAAGTAAACAGTTGTTACTGTAATAAACAGTTGGTAGTGCAAATAACAAAGTGAAGGCAGATGTGAGGTAGGAGAGTTAGCAGTTTATGAGGGAGTGGATCAACGGGGGTTCGAGTTCAGTAAAGAGACAGCTCTGGGGAAAAAACTGTTCTTTAGTCTACTGGTCCTGGTCCGGAGGATCCTGAAACGCCTGCCGGAGGGCAGGAGAGAAAACAGTCTGTGGGCTGGGTGAGAGGAGTCCTTGAGGATGCTGCGAGCTCGGTGCAGACAGCGTTTCCTCTGGATGTGCTCGATGGCAGGTAGCGGAGTCCCTGTGATGCGCTGGGCAGTTTTCACCACCCGCTGCAGTGCCTTGCGCTCCGCAACAGAGCAGCTCCCATACCATACTGCCACACAGTTGCTCAGGATGCTTTCGATTGCGCAGTGGTAGAAGTTCACCAGGATAGCCGAGGAGAGCTGATTCTTCCTCAGTGTCCTCAGGAAGAAGAGGCGCTGGTGAGCCTTCTTGACCAGGCTGGAGGTGTTGGTCGTCCACGACATGTCAGCCGAGATGTGGATCCCCAGGAACTTGAAACTGGAGACACGCTCAACAGCCATTCCATTGATGTGGATGGTGTCGTGTGTGCCTCTTGACTCTTTCCTGAAGTCTACGATGAGCTCCTTCGTTTTGGTGGTGTTGAGGAGCAGGTTATTTTCAGTGCACCATGTGGCCAGGTGCTGGATCTCCTCCCTGTAGGCAGTCTCATCGTTGTTGCTGATGAGACCAATCACTGTAGTGTCGTCTGCAAACTTGACGATGGAATTAGATCCATACACAGGCTTGCAGTCGGAGGTGAAGAGGGAGTAGAGAAACGGACTTAGCACACAGCCCTGTGGTACACCAGTGTTGAGTGTGATGGACGTGGAGCAGGTGGATCCTGATCGAACATTCTGTGGTCTGTCAGTTAGGAAGTCCAAAATCCAGTTACACATTGAAGTGTTGATGCCCAGGTCTCCAAGTTTGGCTATTAACTTGGTTGGAATGACAGTGTTGAATGCTGAGCTGAAGTCAACAAACATCATATGTGCATAAGTGTTCTTATTGTCCAGATGGGTGAGCACAGAGTGCAGTGCCATGGAAACTGCATCCTCTGTGCTCCTATTGCTGCGGTACGCAAACTGGTGTGAGTCCAATGTGGATGGTAGGGAGTCTTTTAGGTGTTCCAGGACCAGCCGCTCAAAGCACTTCATAACGATGGGTGTGAGTGCTACAGGGCGGTAGTCATTAGGGCACCTCGGGCTAGAGTGTTTCGGCACTGGCACAATGGAAGTGCGTTTAAAGCATGTTGGTACAGCTGCTTGGCCAAGAGACAGGATGAAAATGTCTGTAAAAACCCCAGCGAGCTGCTCCGAACATGCCCTGAGAACGCGTCCAGGGATGTTGTCTGGTCCAGCAGCCTTGTGTGCTCTGATCCGGCTCAGTGCTTTGCAGACATCTGTGGAGGAGAGTGTGATTGGTGGGTGGTCAACTGAGGGTTTGAGCTTGGTGGCAGTTTCTCTGTTGTCTCTTTCAAAACGAGCATAGCAGTAATTTAGCTCGTTCAGGAAGTTGACATCAGTGGCTGCGGGGGTGGACCGGGTGGGTTTGTAATCACTGATGGCCTGAATGCCCTGCCACATGCGTCGAGGGTCAGAGTTGGACAACCGCAACAGAATCAGACGCGTCATGCGATTCTGCGGCGCGAATGTCTATTCGCTTCTCTGCATTGACTTAAATTACTCGCGCGAAACGGTGTGAACGCACCATCATAGCAGAAAGCAGCGCGCAAAAACAATGGCATTTTTGAAAATTAGGAAAGTTGACGCTGAAAACCGAGTTTTCCTCTGATGAATGGGTGGGGGACACACACATTTATCACATTTATTCTTCCTGCATCCTGTACAAGGCCTGTGTGTCTCATTTGCTCTGATTCTGTTGCGGTTGTCAAAAGTGGAAACATTAAATAAAATGTTTCTTGCACTTTTTAATTTTTCCAACACTGGTGGCACTTTATTTTTGCCTGTTTCTGAATTATATTGCTAATGATATTTTACCAGTGCAATTTGAAGCACAGAAGAGAGCAGTGGTCAATATTAGATACATTTAGTTAAGTACAGACATGTGAATAAACATAAAATGTGTTATGAGATTTCAGATTATCTGATCATGGGGGGGTTTGCGTTCATTGACTGTTATTATTTATCTCAGTTCAGCAGGAAAGAGCACTTTAGTTGCTAGTAATGTTGAAATTAATGTATTTTCAGTACAGATTTAGAGATGAAGGCATTTTTAGTTCATCATATTTTTGTCAGCCATGGTTACTGATTGAATTTAGATATTTTGTACCAAAGCAACTTAAAGGACATAACAGAACAACAAATGAGACAAAAATTAGATAAATTTTGTGAAGGATTACCTATGTTTGTTTTAAAAATATGAACGGACATGTTTTGTCCATATGAGAACATATTATATTTTGTTCAATTAAGAACAAATGCTATCTACACTAATTTCTTTAGTCTGGCAATAAACATAAATTATTGTTTTTAGGGATATAATTGTCCGGACCTCAGCCGCTGACGAGGGTTCATTTACTGGACCTCAAGCAATTTTAGTTGAAGACCCCTGGTCTAAATGAAGTTCTGGGTAAATATTTCCCCCTCCAAAAGTCCCTGGTTGTGAGGTAGTACTTTTTCAAAGTTCAGGAACTTTCGGGGGTGGGACTGGGCGCTGAACAAGCTGATTGGTTGAGCTCACGCAGCATTTTATTTCAACCAGCATTTTTAAAAGTCTTTTGCGAGGTTCGTTCTGCGTTCAGTAAATATCAGTCTGGCTCTTTCTGTCTGATGGCGCGTGTTTGTCTGAAGCAAGGAACACACCAAACCGACGCGACCAACTTGTGGCAACGAAAGCAGACTGCAGAGTTAGCTCACGTTGGCTCACGTCAGCAGCGTCTGTGTCCAAAGTTGCCCTGACACACCAAGCCGACGCTCTACATCCGACGGCCAAGTACCACGTCCGTTCTGCACCTGTGTAAGAGGAAATACCTTTCCGTACCAGCTGGTGGCAGTTGTCTGTTTTCATTATTCAAAGCGGGAAACTGGAAGAGCTACCCTGTATACCCTATATAAACAAAGTACCTCATAATCTCGCTCACCACAGACGCTCACTTCTGTTTGTTTTTTCTCGTGCACTGGTTCGCTAGCAGAACAGCCAATCAGAACAATCAGATGGCCCGACTGACCGACAAACGCTGACGCCGAAAAAAGCCAACAAGGACCAACGTCAGCCGACCGGGAAAACTGCCTACTGGCCGACCGTCGGCTTGGTGTGTTCCAGGCTTAAGCCATCTCACGGTTGTCTGAGCCATCTCATGGTCAATGTCTGTAATGGCTGATTACATATGTTGTCAATTTAAATCTAGCTTTACGGGCTTTCAGAATACGCTTTAGTATCAGTGATCTTCTCTTTTCCGCCTTTTTCTTAATTACCTCTCTAGTAAACCAATAAATAACCAGCAAAACCAGCGCTGCTTGCATCTCCTCCATACTTGTTATTGTTGCAAACAGTATCGCACAAAAATTATTACTGTCCATTGCTGACTGGGAGGAGCAGTCGCGCGCAGTCCTACATCACCGGACTAATTTGCCTAATCTTCACAGTACTTTAGACTGCAGTGGAAACACAGACAGTAGCAGGTCTGGGGGGAAAAAGTTCCTGTAAAAAAAGTTCCTGGTACAAATTGTTCCGGGTAATTTTGGTGGAAACGGGGCTTTAGACACAGATTATTATTAAACACACAAATTAAACTGTACAGCACATTAAACACAACTAGTATTCTGACCTTCTACTGTTGACTTGTCAGCTGAGCGATAACATGGGTTTCTGTCTTAATTCGGCTCATTATAAACATTTTCCACACCATTCATTCTAGATTGAACGATGGTTGTGGTGGAGTTGGACCTTTCTGGATCATCAGAGAAACGACCTTCCACATCTTTGTGAATGTAGTAGTAATATAGGAAGAGGAAAAACCCTGAATAATAAACAGAAAATTATTGCTACTAATTCTGCCTCCTAAAATACATTTCACAGATTTAAAGTTGTTTGCAGGATTTTAAAACTGTAACCAAACTCTTCTGTAATCAAACCTTATAATTAATAAAAAATATAAGCATTCTACTAAATATAAGCATTCTACTAAACCAAGTGTAATGATGTATGTGATTGTTTCTCACCCTGAAACGAGTTCAACACAGTGAAGATGTAATATGAGGGAATGAGCATCGGTCCATAACTGAAGAACGCCACAGCCCATGTCAGGCCGAAGAGCAGGAACAAACTCAACACCATCATGAGCTGCTTTCTGAACGTGCTTCTCTTTCCGTCAGTCGCTCTTCTACGTCGGGCTTGGACAATCCTAGTGAAGATAGTGATGAAGATTCCAGTCGTGAAGATGAAGACTAACATGTAGTAGCCAATGTTCACTATGTAGTGAATTATAGGATCTGTAATCCAGCACCTATAATTATAAGGGAGTGAAATGTAATTAAGACAATCAGAAGACACTTAAAGTGCCCCTATTATGCTTTTTCATTTATTACCGTTTATTTAGTGTGTGTAACGTTGCTGACATGGAGCAGACAATGACAATGGTGAAGAGAACAGGGGCCAACAGTGGCCATGAGACATGGAGCAATGACAGGCCTGAACCGTGGTGCAGTGACTGAGACCATGAGACGTGGGGCAGTGGCAGGTCTGGACTGTGGAGCAGTGGCTGAGACCATGAGATTTGGAGAAGTGGTGGGCCTGGACTGTGGAGCAGTGGCCGAGACCATGAGACGTGGAGCAGTGACGGGCCTGGACCATGGAGCAGTGGCCAAGACCATGAGACATGGAGCAGTGGCCAAGACCATGAGATGCGGAGCAGTGGCAGGCCTGGACTGTGGAGCAGTGGCTGAGACCATGAGGCGTGGAGCAGTGACTGAGACCATGAGATGTGGAGCAGTGACTGAGACCATGAGACGTGGAGCAGTGGCTGAGACCATGAGACGTGGAGCAGTGGCTGAGACCATGAGACGTGGAGCAGTGGCTGAGACCATGAGACGTGGAGCAGTGACGGGCCTGGACCATGGAGCAGTGGCCAAGACCATGAGACGCGGAGCAGTGGCGGGCCTGGACTGTGGAGCAGTGGCTGAGACCATGAGGCGTGGAGCAGTGGCTGAGACCATACAACGTGGAGCAGTGGCTGAGACCATGAGATGTGGAGCAGTGGCTGAGACCATGAGACGTGGAGCAGTGGCTGACACTATGAGACGTGGAGCAGTGGCTGAGACCATGAGACGTGGAGCAGTGACTGGCCTGGACCATGGAGCAGTGGCCAAGACCATGAGACGTGGAGCAGTGGCCAAGATCATGAGACGTGGAGCAGTGGCGGGCCTGGACTGTGGAGCAGTGGCCGAGACCATGAGACGCGGAGCAGTGGCGGGCCTGGACTGTGGAGCAGTGGCTGAGACCATGAGGCGTGGAGCAGTGGCTGAGACCATACGACGTGGAGCAGTGGCTGAGACCATGAGGCGTGGAGCAGTGGCTGAGACCATACAACGTGGAGCAGTGGCTGAGACCATGAGACGTGGAGCAGTGGCTGAGACCATACGACGTGGAGCAGTGGCTGGGACCATGAGACGTGGAGCAATGGCTGAGACCATGAGATGTGGAGCAGTGGCTGGGACCATGAGACGTGGAGCAATGGCTGAGACCATGAGATGTGGAGCAATGGCTGAGACCATGAGACGTGGAGCAATGGCTGAGACCATACAACGTGGAGCAGTGGCTGAGACCATGAGACGTGGAGCAGTGGCTGACACTATGAGACGTGGAGCAGTGGCTGAGACCATGAGACGTGGAGCAGTGACTGGCCTGGACCATGGCGGGCCTGGACTGTGGAGCAGTGGCTGAGACCATGAGGCGTGGAGCAGTGGCTGAGACCATACGACGTGGAGCAGTGGCTGAGACCATGAGATGTGGAGCAGTGGCTGAGACCATGAGACGTGGAGCAGTGGCGGGCCTGGACCCTGGAGCAGTGGCTGACACCATGAGACATGGAGCAGTGGCTGAGACCATGAGATGTTGAGCAGTGGCTGAGACCATGAGATGTGGAGCACTGGCTGAGACCATGAGACGTGGAGCAGTGGCTGAGACCATGAGATGTGGAGCAGTGGCTGAGACCATGAGACGGGGAGCAGTGGCTGAGACCATGAGATGTGGAGCAGTGGCTGAGACCATGAGACGTGGAGCAATGGCTGAGACCATGAGACGTGGAGCAGTGACGGGCCTGGACCATGGAGCAGTGGCCAAGACCATGAGACGTGGAGCAGTGGCCAAGACCATGAGACGCGGAGCAGTGGCGGGCCTGGACTGTGAAGCAGTGGCCCGAGACCATGAGACGCGGAGCAGTGGCAGGCCTGGACTGTGGAGCAGTGGCCGAGACCATGAGACGTGGAGCAGTGGCGGGCCTGGACTGTGGAGCAGTGGCTGAGACCATGAGGCGTGGAGCAGTGGCTGAGACCATACGACGTGGAGCAGTGGCTGAGACCATGAGATGTGGAGCAGTGGCTGAGACCATGAGACGTGGAGCAGTGGCTGAGACCATGAGATGTGGAGCAGTGGCTGACACCATGAGACGTGGAGCAGTGGCTGAGACCATGAGACGTGAGCAGTGACGGGCCTGGACCATGGAGCAGTGGCCAAGACCATGAGACGTGGAGCAGTGGCCAAGACCATGAGACGTGGAGCAGTGGCCAAGACCATGAGACGCGGAGCAGTGGCGGGCCTGGACTGTGGAGCAGTGGCCGAGACCATGAGACGCGGAGCAGTGGCGGGCCTGGACTGTGGAGCAGTGGCTGAGACCATGAGGCGTGGAGCAGTGGCTGAGACCATACGACGTGGAGCAGTGGCTGAGACCATGAGACGTGGAGCAGTGGCTGAGACCATGCGACGTGGAGCAGTGGCTGGGGCCATGAGATGTGGAGCAATGGCTGACACCATCAGATGTGGAGCAATGGTTGAGACCATGAGATGTGGAGCAGTGGCTGGGACCATGAGACGTGGAGCAATGGCTGGGACCATGAGATGTGGAGCAATGGCTGAGACCATGAGATGTGGAGCAGTGGCTGAGACCATGAGACGTGGAGCAGTGGCTGAGACCATGAGACGTGGAGCAGTGACGGACCTGGACCATGGAGCAGTGGCCAAGACCATGAGACGTGGAGCAGTGGCCAAGACCATGAGACGCGGAGCAGTGGCGGGCCTGGACTGTGGAGCAGTGGCCGAGACCATGAGACGCGGAGCAGTGGCGGGCCTGGACTGTGGAGCAGTGGCTGAGACCATGAGGCATGGAGCAGTGGCTGAGACCATACGACGTGGAGCAGTGGCTGAGACCATGAGACGTAGAGCAGTGGCTGAGACCATGCGACGTGGAGCAGTGGCTGGGGCCATGAGATGTGGAGCAATGGCTGACACCATGAGATGTGGAGCAATGGTTGAGACCATGAGATGTGGAGCAGTGGCTGGGACCATGAGACGTGGAGCAATGGCTGAGACCATGAGATGTGGAGCAATGGCTGAGACCATGAGATGTGGAGCAGTGGCTGAGACCATGAGACGTGGAGCAGTGGCTGAGACCATGAGATGTGGAGCAGTGGCTGAGACCATGAGACGTGGAGCAGTGGCTGAGACCATGAGATGTTGAGCAGTGGCTGAGACCATGAGACGTGGAGCAGTGGCTGAGACCATGAGACGTGGAGCAGTGACGGACCTGGACCATGGAGCAGTGGCCAAGACCATGAGACGTGGAGCAGTGGCCAAGACCATGAGACGCGGAGCAGTGGCGGGCCTGGACTGTGGAGCAGTGGCCGAGACCATGAGATGCGGAGCAGTGGCAGGCCTGGACTGTGGAGCAGTGGCCGAGACCATGAGACGTGGAGCAGTGGCGGGCCTGGACTGTGGAGCAGTGGCTGAGACCATGAGGCGTGGAGCAGTGGCTGAGACCATACGACGTGGAGCAGTGGCTGAGACCATGAGACGTGGAGCAGTGGCTGAGACCATGAGATGTGGAGCAGTGGCTGAGACCATGAGACGTGGAGCAGTGGCTGAGACCATGAGATGTGGAGCAGTAACTGACACCATGAGACGTGGAGCAGTGGCTGAGACCATGAGACGTGGAGCAGTGACGGGCCTGGACCATGGAGCAGTGGCCAAGACCATGAGACGAGGAGCAGTGGCCAAGACCATGAGACGCGGAGCAGTGGCGGGCCTGGACTGTGGAGCAGTGGCCGAGACCATGAGACGCGGAGCAGTGGCGGGCCTGGACTGTGGAGCAGTGGCTGAGACCATGAGGCGTGGAGCAGTGGCTGAGACCATGAGATGTGGAGCAATGGTTGAGACCATGAGATGTGGAGCAGTGGCTGAGACCATGAGACGTGGATCAGTGGCTGAGACCATGAGACGTGGAGCAATGGCTGAGACCATGAGATGTGGAGCAGTGGCTGAGACCATGAGACGTGGAGCAATGGCTGAGACCATGAGATGTGGAGCAGTGGCTGAGACCATGAGACGGGGAGCAGTGGCTGAGACCATGAGATGTGGAGCAGTGGCTGAGACCATGAGACGTGGAGCAATGGCTGAGACCATGAGACGTGGAGCAGTGACGGGCCTGGACCATGGAGCAGTGGCCAAGACCATGAGACGTGGAGCAGTGGCCAAGACCATGAGACGCGGAGCAGTGGCGGGCCTGGACTGTGAAGCAGTGGCCCGAGACCATGAGACGCGGAGCAGTGGCAGGCCTGGACTGTGGAGCAGTGGCCGAGACCATGAGACGTGGAGCAGTGGCGGGCCTGGACTGTGGAGCAGTGGCTGAGACCATGAGGCGTGGAGCAGTGGCTGAGACCATACGACGTGGAGCAGTGGCTGAGACCATGAGATGTGGAGCAGTGGCTGAGACCATGAGACGTGGAGCAGTGGCTGAGACCATGAGATGTGGAGCAGTGGCTGAGACCATGAGACGGGGAGCAGTGGCTGAGACCATGAGATGTGGAGCAGTGGCTGAGACCATGAGACGTGGAGCAATGGCTGAGACCATGAGACGTGGATCAGTGACGGGCCTGGACCATGGAGCAGTGGCCAAGACCATGAGACGTGGAGCAGTGGCCAAGACCATGAGACGTGGAGCAGTGGCCAAGACCATGAGACGCGGAGCAGTGGCGGGCCTGGACTGTGAAGCAGTGGCCCGAGACCATGAGACGCGGAGCAGTGGCAGGCCTGGACTGTGGAGCAGTGGCCGAGACCATGAGACGTGGAGCAGTGGCGGGCCTGGACTGTGGAGCAGTGGCTGAGACCATGAGGCGTGGAGCAGTGGCTGAGACCATACGACGTGGAGCAGTGGCTGAGACCATGAGATGTGGAGCAGTGGCTGAGACCATGAGACGTGGAGCAGTGGCTGAGACCATGAGATGTGGAGCAGTGGCTGACACCATGAGACGTGGAGCAGTGGCTGAGACCATGAGACGTGAGCAGTGACGGGCCTGGACCATGGAGCAGTGGCCAAGACCATGAGACGTGGAGCAGTGGCCAAGACCATGAGACGTGGAGCAGTGGCCAAGACCATGAGACGCGGAGCAGTGGCGGGCCTGGACTGTGGAGCAGTGGCCGAGACCATGAGACGCGGAGCAGTGGCGGGCCTGGACTGTGGAGCAGTGGCCGAGACCATGAGACGCGGAGCAGTGGCGGGCCTGGACTGTGGAGCAGTGGCTGAGACCATGAGGCGTGGAGCAGTGGCTGAGACCATACGACGTGGAGCAGTGGCTGAGACCATGAGACGTGGAGCAGTGGCTGAGACCATGCGACGTGGAGCAGTGGCTGGGGCCATGAGATGTGGAGCAATGGCTGACACCATCAGATGTGGAGCAATGGTTGAGACCATGAGATGTGGAGCAGTGGCTGGGACCATGAGACATGGAGCAATGGCTGGGACCATGAGATGTGGAGCAATGGCTGAGACCATGAGATGTGGAGCAGTGGCTGAGACCATGAGACATGGAGCAGTGGCTGAGACCATGAGATGTGGAGCAGTGGCTGAGACCATGAGACGTGGAGCAGTGGCTGAGACCATGAGATGTTGAGCAGTGGCTGAGACCATGAGACGTGGAGCAGTGGCTGAGACCATGAGACGTGGAGCAGTGACGGACCTGGACCATGGAGCAGTGGCCAAGACCATGAGACGTGGAGCAGTGGCCAAGACCATGAGACGCGGAGCAGTGGCGGGCCTGGACTGTGGAGCAGTGGCCGAGACCATGAGACGCGGAGCAGTGGCGGGCCTGGACTGTGGAGCAGTGGCTGAGACCATGAGGCGTGGAGCAGTGGCTGAGACCATACGACGTGGAGCAGTGGCTGAGACCATGAGACGTGGAGCAGTGGCTGAGACCATGCGACGTGGAGCAGTGGCTGGGGCCATGAGATGTGGAGCAATGGCTGACACCATGAGATGTGGAGCAATGGTTGAGACCATGAGATGTGGAGCAGTGGCTGGGACCATGAGACGTGGAGCAATGGCTGAGACCATGAGATGTGGAGCAATGGCTGAGACCATGAGATGTGGAGCAGTGGCTGAGACCATGAGACGTGGAGCAGTGGCTGAGACCATGAGATGTGGAGCAGTGGCTGAGACCATGAGACGTGGAGCAGTGGCTGAGACCATGAGATGTTGAGCAGTGGCTGAGACCATGAGACGTGGAGCAGTGGCTGAGACCATGAGACGTGGAGCAGTGACGGACCTGGACCATGGAGCAGTGGCCAAGACCATGAGACGTGGAGCAGTGGCCAAGACCATGAGACGCGGAGCAGTGGCGGGCCTGGACTGTGGAGCAGTGGCCGAGACCATGAGATGCGGAGCAGTGGCAGGCCTGGACTGTGGAGCAGTGGCCGAGACCATGAGACGTGGAGCAGTGGCGGGCCTGGACTGTGGAGCAGTGGCTGAGACCATGAGGCGTGGAGCAGTGGCTGAGACCATACGACGTGGAGCAGTGGCTGAGACCATGAGACGTGGAGCAGTGGCTGAGACCATGAGATGTGGAGCAGTGGCTGAGACCATGAGACGTGGAGCAGTGGCTGAGACCATGAGATGTGGAGCAGTGGCTGACACCATGAGACGTGGAGCAGTGGCTGAGACCATGAAACGTGGAGCAGTGACGGGCCTGGACCATGGAGCAGTGGCCAAGACCATGAGACGAGGAGCAGTGGCCAAGACCATGAGACGCGGAGCAGTGGCGGGCCTGGACTGTGGAGCAGTGGCCGAGACCATGAGACGCGGAGCAGTGGCGGGCCTGGACTGTGGAGCAGTGGCTGAGACCATGAGGCGTGGAGCAGTGGCTGAGACCATGAGATGTGGAGCAATGGTTGAGACCATGAGATGTGGAGCAGTGGCTGAGACCATGAGACGTGGATCAGTGGCTGAGACCATGAGACGTGGAGCAATGGCTAAGACCATGAGATGTGGAGCAGTGGCTGAGACCATGAGACGTGGAGCAATGGCTGAGACCATGAGATGTGGAGCAGTGGCTGAGACCATGAGACGTGGATCAGTGGCTGAGACCATGAGACGTGGAGCAATGGCTGAGACCATGAGATGTGGAGCAATGGCTGAGACCATGAGATGTGGAGCAGTGGCTGAGACCATGAGACGTGGAGCAGTGGCTGAGACCATGAGATGTGGAGCAGTGGCTGAGACCATGAGACGTGGAGCAGTGGCTGAGACCATGAGATGTGGAGCAGTGGCGGGCCTGGATCCTGGAGCAGTGGCTGAGACCATTAGACGTGGAGCAGTGGCAGGCCTGGACCCTGGAGCAGTGGCTGACACCATGAGACATGGAGCAGTGGCTGAGACCATGAGATGTTGAGCAGTGGCGGGCCTGGACCGTGGAGCAGTGGCTGAGACCATGAGATGTTGAGCAGTGGCAGGCCTGGACCCTGGAGCAGTGGCTGAGACCATGAGACGTAGATCAGTGGCTGAGACCATGAGATGTGGAGCATTGGCTGAGACCATGAGACGTTAATCATGTCGAGAAGACGCTGTTTTCTGCTGTCAAAGCAAATCCTTTTTGATGAGATTGATACAGTAAAACCCACGCCACCGTTACTGTTCCTATCACTGGCTATCAAGAGCTGAGCTTAAGATGTGATAATGAGCGTTTGGTTTCTGACCAATTTACAGCAGACTGGACCATCTGACTAATCAGAGCAGAGCAGCTCTCAGAGGGGTGGGGTTTAGAGAGACTGAATCCTTGATTGAACAGTTTCAGACATTGAGAGAAAAGAGCTGATGCTGCCGTGGATATTATGTGTTTTTTGACCTTGACAGAAACTATTGACTCTCTCTTTTCCAGTACTTTAAACACAGTTGCTCCTCTGCGCTTAAAGAAGATTAAAGAAAATAGTCCAGCGCCGTGGTACAACGAACATACCCGGGCACTTAAAACAGCAGCCAGAAAAATGGAGCACAGCTGGAAGAAAACAAAACTAGAGGTCTTTTGTAATTCGTGGAAAGAGGACATGACCGCATACAGAAAGACCGTAAAAACTGCTAGATCTGCTTATTTCTCTACTCTCTTGGAAGAAAACAAACCCTAGGTATTTATTCGATACAGTAGCTAAATTAACCAAAAATAAAGCTTCAACTTCTGATGATTGTAAACAGCACAGCAGTAATGACTTTATGAACTTCTTTACATGTAAGATTGATAATATTAGGAAGAAAATTTTAACCATGCAGCCGTCTACTACAGTATCACATCAGACAGAGCATTGTAGTGTCACTGAGGAAAAATTACACTCATTCACTGCTATAGGAGAAGAAGAATTGACTAAACTCATTAAATCATCAAAATCAACAACATGTATGCTTGAACCTGTACCGACTAGGCTATTAAAAGAGATGCTACCAGAGGTCATAGATCCTCTTCTTAATATCATTAATTCATCTTTGTCATTAGGATATGTACCGAAAACTTTTAAGTTGGCTATTATTAAACCACTTATTAAAAAAACGCAACTTGATCCTACAGAATTAGTCAATTATAGGCCAATCTCAAATCTACCCTTTCTGTCAAAAATATTTGAAAAGGCAGTGTCTTCATAATTATGTTCCTTTTTAGAAATAAATGGTATCTGTGAGGATTTCAAGTCAGGATTTAGACCGTATCATAGCACTGAGACTGCTCTCATCAGAGTTACAAATGATTTACTCTTATCATCCGATCGTGGCTGTATCTCTCTATTAGTGTTACTCGATCTTAGAGCTGCATTTGATACTATCGACCACAACATTCTTTTGAATAGACTCAAAAATTATGTAGGCATTAGTGGAATTGCCTTGTCATGGTTTAAATCATACCTATGTGACCGTTATCAGTTTGTAGCAGTAAATTAAGAGATGTCACACCGATCACAAGATCAGTATGGAGTACCGCAGGGCTCAGTGCTAGGACCACTGCTCTTCACCTTGTACATGCTACCACTGGGAGATATCATTAGGAAGCATGGTGTTAGTTTTCATTGTTATGGTGACGATACTCAGCTCTAGATTTCTTTGCGCCCTGACGAAACTTACCAATTCACAAGATTAACGGAATGCATATCTGATATAGAACATTGGATGACCAGTAATTTCCTGCAACTCAATTCAGATAAAAAATGAATTTTTAATTATTGGACAAAAATGCTCCACAAGTAGTAACCTAGAATACTGTCTAACACTTGATGGCTGCTCTGTCAAGTCCTCGTCGTCAGTGAGGAACCTGGGTGTGCTCTTTGATACCAATCTTTCATTTGAAAGCCACGTTTCTAGCATCTGTAAAACTGCATTCTACCATCTTAAAAATATATCTAAATTGCGGCACATGCTCTCAATGCAAAATGCTGAACAGTTAGTTAATGCGTTCATGACCTCAAGGCTAGATTATTGTAATGCTCTACTGGGTGGTTGCCCTGCTCGCTTAATAAATAAACTCCAGCTGGTCCAAAACGCAGCAGCTCGAGTTCTTACTAGAACCAGGAAGTATGACCATATTAGCCCAGTTCTGTCAACACAGCACTGGCTGCCTATTAAACATCGCATACATTTTAAAATCTTTCTTATTACTTACAAAGCACTAAATGGTTTGGCTCCCCACTACTTGAGCGAGCTCTTAACACATTATACTCCATCACGTCTACTGTGGTCTCAAAATTCTGGCCAGTTGATAATACAGAGAATAATATGAGAATAGTCTTTCTGTTTTATCCCGAGGTTTACTGCAGTCGGCCGGATCCGGGCCGTATCCAGATCAGATGGTTGACCTGTGCCCAGAGAAGACCAACGCAGGACCCTGAAGTGTCTACAGAGAGCGTGTCAATTAGACTCCACTGAAACTGCCTCATCGACACGGCATCCTCAATAAACCCGTCTCCGGCGTGTTGCCTCTGATCCTTCGAATATTCCGATCTTGTCACGATCACACACAGGAAACAGTAAGATCCATTTGCAGTATCTTTATTAGGGTAATCCGTACTCACAACCAGTCCAGACAAGGGTAAAACTCCAAATAGTCAATCCAAAACACGAAAACAAACACACGAAACCAGAGAACCAGATCTAGACAGTGACGTGACATATAACAAGGACTCCATAACAACACTGAACAAAACAGGGTAATATATACACACAGATACTAACAAGGTGACGGGAAACACCTGTGTGCAATGATCAATGAGTGACAGAACAGGATGATGGAAAATGTAGTTTAGGAGTGAATGACACCGTGGGGAAGGAGGACCTCTAGTGGTTACCCGGGGAAACACAAACCCGACACTGTGACATAACCCCCCCTCTACGGAGCGGCTACAAGACGCTCCAAGACACAACTACAAAACAAAACAAGAGTCCAGGAGGGAGGTGGAACGGTGGAGGATCAGCGGGAGGGATGGGGGGCCAGGTCCATGGAGGGGAACAGGAACAGGGGGTGACGGCTTAACCGGCGGCCAGGACAAAGACTCCCCCTCGGGAGGCCAGGGCGGCCCGCGGAGTTCGGGAGGCCAGGGCGGCCCGCGGAGTTCGGGAGGCCAGGGCGGCCCGCGGAGTTCGGGAGGCCAGGGCGGCCCGCAGAGTTCGGGGATGGAGTCCTTCTGTCACGATCACACACAGGAAACCGTAAGATCCATTTGCAGTATCTTTATTAGGGTAATCCGTACTCACAACCAGTCCAGGCAAGGGTAAAACTCCAAATAGTCAATCCAAAACACGAAAACAAACACACGAAACCAGAGAACCAGATCTAGACAGTGACGTGACATATAACAAGGACTCCATAACAACACTGAACAAAACAGGGTAATATATACACACAGATACTAACAAGGTGACGGGAAACAGCTGTGTGCAATGATCAATGAGTGACAGAACAGGATGATGGGAAATGTAGTTTAGGAGTGAATGACACCGTGGGGAAGGAGGACCTCTAGTGGTTACCCGGGGAAACACAAACCCGACACTGTGACAGATCTATTATGACCTCTGACCTGTAAAGTTGCCAGAATAATAATCATACGCTGTTTGTTAATTGGCCAGAGGAGAACTGGCACCCCGACTGAGCCTGGTTTCTCCCAAGGTTTATTTTTCTCCATTAGGTCACCTGATGGGGTTTTGGTTTCCTTGCCACTGTTGCCTCTGGCTTGGCGTGCTCAGTTGGGGACACTACATTTTTCTAAATTTTTCAACTAAATAATCCAAATAAATCTAATTATTAAACTAAATTAAACATATAAACTAAATTACTGATCTAATTACTGATCTAAAGCCCACACTGTCACTGTATGATAATTGAAATGAACTGATGACATCACCGTTTTCTCCAGAATGGCTATACGGCTGAATAAAATTATGTTGCATTATTTTCCTGTTTAACACTGTAAAGCTGCTTTGAAACAATCTGCATTGTTAAAAGCGCTATATAAATAAGGTTGACTTGACTTGACTTGAATGCATGTCAATCTGTTGTAGGAGACTCCAAAACAAAATTAGGAACCTTTAAAGTTCTATAATAGGGCACTTCAAGCTTCATTAATTCATATATTTGTGACATCAGAACAACTTACATTCGTGTGGTTCTTCCAGACGCTGCTTTTATAATCACTGTTTTATATCCTCCTATTGAAGCAACAGCTACGACTATTGGAGCTGGAAATGCTGAAAACACATGGAGATCAGGGTTATTATAGTTCACTAAAACCAAAACCATAAAAACATTTTCAATACTTAAAATAATGTTTCACTGAAAATGAAATATTTAAGTTAAATTAAATTAATATGAGGAATGTTGCCTTGGCAAATGGCTGAAATATATATATATTTTTTATGTACTAATTACTAAAATTCATATTAAGATACCACTGATGGAGACAAGTAATGAAGGCAAGCTTCTCAAGTAAAGGTAAAAAAAAATCATAAACGTAACATGACAGTAGACTGCACAATATATTTTCTTTTTCATGTGAACAGTTTACAGTCTGACTTGCTGGTTTTTGTTTTAAAAGGTTTTATTTTAAGTCAACAGTAGAATAAGTAGTTTTTCCATATAACTCACTCCAGCCGCACACGTTGATCTTCCTCATGTAGTTTGTGATGGCAACGTTCTGTCTGATGAGCCATAAGTACATATGAAGAGCTTGAATGAAGAACCAGGTGAATGTAGCCAGCATGGAGTAATGCATGAGCAGCGCTATGAAGACGCACGCAGCCTTGTCTTCTGTGTTGGCCACGCTCTCGTTTGACAAAAAGGATAAATTCAGGAGAAACAAAGACACAAACATGTTCATCAAGATCTTCGTGGCCTGATTTGATTTGGCTTTCCTGTTCAAATATAAAAACAACCTGTATTTGTAACATGCATTTATGCACTTAGCAGACACTTTTATCCAAAAGAGGAACAAAAGCAATTGGTCAAAAAACTAACAGTAACTACAGTGAGGAAAATAAGTATTTGAACACCCTGCTATTTTGCAAGTTCTTTTTTAACTATTTATTTGTCTGATACAGCTGCAAATAAGTATTTGAACACCTGTCTATCAGCTAGAATTCTGACCCCTCAAAGACCTGTTAGTCTGCCTTTAAAAGGTCCACATCCACTCCATTTATTATCCTAAATTAGGTGCACCTGTTTGAGGTCGTCAGCTGCATAAAGACACCTGTCCACCCCATACAATCAGTAAGAATCCAACTACTAACATGGCCAAGACCAAAGAGCTGTCCAAAGACACTAGAGACAAAATTGTACACCTCCACAAGGCTGGAAAGGGCTGCGGGGAAATTGCCAAGCAGCTTGGTGAAAAAAGGTCCACTGTTGGAGCAATCATTAGAAAATGGAAGAAGCTAAACATGACTGTCAATCTCCCTCGGACTGGGGCTCCATGCAAGATCTCACCTCGTGGGGTCTCAATGATCCTAAGAAAGGTGAGAAATCAGCCCAGAACTACACGGGAGGAGCTGGTCAATGACCTGAAAAGAGCTGGGACCACCGTTTCCAAGGTTACTGTTGGTAATACTCTAAGACGTCATGGTTTGAAATCATGCATGGCACAGAAGGTTCCCCTGCTTAAACCAGCACATGTCAAGGCCGTCTTAAGTTTGCCAATGACCATTTGGATGATCCAGAGGAGTCATGGGAGAAAGTCATGTGGTCAGATGAGACCAAAATAGAACTTTTTGGTCATAATTCCACTAAACGTGTTTGGAGGAAGAAGAATGATGAGTACCATCCCAAGAACACCATCCCTATGTGAAGCATCATGCTTTGGGGGTGTTTTTCTGCACATGGGACAGGGCGACTGCACTGTATTAAGGAGAGGATGACCGGGGCCATGTATTGCGAGATTTTGGGGAACAACCTCCTTCCCTCAGTTAGAGCATTGAAGATGGGTCGAGGCTGGGTCTTCCAACATGACAATGACCCGAAGCACACAGCCAGGATAACCAAGGAGTGGCTCTGTAAGAAGCATATCAAGGTTCTGGCGTGGCCTAGCCAGTCTCCAGACCTAAACCCAATAAGGAATCTTTGGAGGGAGCTCAAACTCCGTGTTTCTCAGCGACAGGCCAGAAACCTGACAGATCTGGAGAAGATCTGTGTGGAGGAGTGGGCCAAAATCCCTCCTGCAGTGAAAACCTGCTGTAAAACTACAGGAAACGTTTGACCTCTGTAATTGCAAACAAAGGCTACTGTACCAAATATTAACATTGATTTTCTCAGGTGTTCAAATACTTATTTGCAGCTGTATCATACAAATAAATAGTTAAAAAATCATACATTGTGATTTCTGGATTTGTTTTTTAGATTATGTCTCTCACAGTGGACATGCTGACAATTTCAGACCCCTCCATGATTTCTAAGTGGGAGAACTTGCAAAATAGCAGGGTGTTCAAATACTTATTTTCCTCACTGTACATGTTATATTACTAAGATACTCTACCTTAACAGGAAATGCATGAACAGAGCGACGGACAGAAAAAACATGGAGATGCCGCAGCCGATAGAAGAGATGAAGCTCAATGATTCCACATACTGTGCTGTGATGTTTGTATTTACATCTGGAGGAAACTGAGAGATCAGAGAAAACACAACAGAAACAACCATTTTAAAGAATCTGGGGCCATATTCACAAAACATCTTAAGACTAAAAGTAGCTCCTAACTTGGCGATTTAGGAAATACTCTTAAAAAATAATGTTTAGGACTACTAAATATTTTCTGTAAGAGTATTTCACAAAGCATTTTAGCGCTTAAACCAGCTCCTAAATCTGTGAAAATTAGGAGTAGTCAAAAGGACTCCTAAGTCACTAAGACCAAATCACAAACAATCCTAATGGCTGTTGCCAGCAAGCCGTCTCCGCAATCCTCCCAAAAACACTGTACAACATTGAGGCAATAGAGCCTTGGGTGCTGAGCCTTTTCTACATAAATGCAATAAATATTTTGATTTATAGATTTTAATCTGCAATGACATAATATAAGGTTATTTTAAGTATAGGCAATTGAATGAATTGAATGATCACACTTGCTAATGATCGTATAGAGTAAAAGAGTAAAATGAGGCAATTTGCTGTTCTGGCCGAGTGGATCGAGGGCTCTGAGCTCAGAATTTTGCCCAAACCCAGAGTATTCCCCATATCCCCGGCTGGGCCAAAAGTGAGAAGTGGTGGAGGGATGCAGAAAACTGTTGAGGTAACTAGATGAGTCGGCTGTGTGTACTGTATATATGCCTCCTCTCAAGCTGATTAGATGGTGCTCCACCAGAACTTTGTTTATAAAAAATGTAATTTGTCATTTGAATTCTGCATTCTCTCGAGATGCAAACCTGAGAGGCTGACAATTTCTTTATTTGCATTTAGCAACATTCTTATTTTAGTTTTAATGCCATTTTTAGTTTTTGAAAATGGCAACATCATGATACCTACAATATATTTTTGTGATTAAATCACTGACAGAGACCCCACCCCTTATCAGCCAATCACTGTGGTCATAGTTAATAAGCGTGTTGACATCATCCATAGAAAAGAGGTCAACCCCGCACTTTCTCTTAGTTTAAAGGTGTGTTCGACATCGGCTGCGGCCGGATGCAACTGATCGGCGAGAGTAGCCGCTTGCAGACGGGGAGGAGCTGCAAATGGAGACATGACGTCGGACACTTTTTGCTTCCCGCAGTGACGCTCGCGCTGAGTTTGCATACTGGCCCTAAGTTAACTTCCGGTCTGTGTTTATCGGTCTGGTAAGGGGATAGTATGTTGCACTACTCAGTAGAAACACATTTTTGACGTACTATTCTTTGATAACATGATATAAATATTAACAATCAAGCAGAGAGAATATGACACCAGCGCAAAAACAGTGTGTGCGACTCCCCAAAAAGCCTTAAATGCTTCATAAATATCCAGCATACGAGAGCAGCGTCTAATGTCATTTAGACTGTATGTCTAATGTAATTTACTTGTTATTTATTTTGCTTGTTATCAGAAATAATCTACTCTAGAGGAACTTATTCTGGCTATGTTTACACTTGGCATTAACATACGAGCACCGTGATCATCAGTCAGTCAGGACACAGCGAGTTTTCATTTGTTCACATCAAGTGGTCGCCATCTGGATAACTGATCGGATTTATGTTTCCCGCAAAATGTTTAAATGTGCCTTTATCATGGAGTGCAAAACAACTTTCGCTTTCTCCTCTATTCAACACCCAAGATGGCGGCGCGAGTACATCGCGAGGCTCTGGGTCTCTCCAGATTCTGCAATTTTGCGGTAATTTTCTTGCTCATCTCGGATCTGTTCATGCAGAACAGTTGTGCCTTTACATCGTACACCTGTTGTGAGATTTTGGATATTGGTTTGCGAATTTCCGACAGTTTTATGGACAATCTTCAACTCCTTCCTGAGATCGCTAGGACACCCGAGGCTGTGCACTCTACCCGGCCGGGCGGAAGTGCTCGCAGGCGGCGGCGAGATCGTAAACAAAGGCGGGGGAAGCGCGGAGGACTAAGAGCTAAGCTAAGGCTAACACCACATCGGCTCTCTTTACCCAGCATTTTCCTTGCCAATGTACGGTTGCTAGTGAACAAAATGGAGGAGATTCGACTCAGCATCACACACAGTAAGAAACTTTCGAACTGTAACGTCCTAATCTTCACGGAAACCTGGTTAAACAGCGGAATACCGGACACCGCTATTGAGCTAGCGGGATGCCACACACTCCGGGCAGATAGAACATTAGATGGCTCCGGTAAGACCAGAGGTGGTGGATTGTGCATTTACATTAACAAAGCTTGGTGCACAAATTCTGCTATTGTTGGGAGTCATTGTTCAGCTAACCTTGAGTTTCTCATGGTTAAATGTAGACCGTTTTATCTACCGCGGGAGTTCACTTCCACCATTATCACTGCAGCCTATATTCCCCCGGATGCTGATGCCAAGCTTGCTATGAAAGAACTTCACGCAGCCATCAGTAAACAACAGACTGATCACCCGGAAGCTGCGTTTATTGTTGCAGGTGACTTTAATCACTCAAACTTAAAGTCAGTGCTACCCAAGTTTCACCAGCATGTTTTGCCACACCAGAGGAAACAAAACCTTAGACCATGTTTACACAAACATGGCTGGAGCTTACGTTGCAACACCCCTCCCCCACCTAGGACAGTCAGATCACCTTTCTTTGTTCCTCACCCCCAAATATGCACCCCTCATCAACCGTGTGAAGCCATCAGTGAAGACCATCAAGGTGTGGCCTGCGGGGGCAGATTCCACACTCCAGGAAAGGTTTCAAAACACAGACTGGAGTATGTTTGCTTCTCAGGCCACCAGTGGTGCTCACACGGACATTGACTCCTACACCTCCTCTGTATTGGATCATATCAATACCACCATTGACAGTGTTACAACCCAGAAACAGATCACCACATACCCAAATCAGAAGCCTTGGATGAACAAGGAAGTGTGACTCCTGTTGAAGTCACGCAACACTGCCTTCAGATCAGGAGATGCAGAAGCCTACAACACATCCAGAGCAAACCTGAAGAGGGGCATCAAAAAGGCCAAGCACTGCTACAAGCTAAAGATAGAGGGACACTTTTCCAACTCTGACCCTCGACACATGTGGCAGGGAATTCAGGCCATCAGCGACTACAAACCCACCCACTCCACCCCCGAAGCCACTGATGACAACTTCCTAAACGAGCTAAATTACTGTTATGCTAGCTTTGAAAGAGACAACAGAGAAACTGCCACCAAGCTCAAACCCTCAGCTGACCACCCACCAATCGCACTCTCCTCCACAGATGTCTGCAAGGCACTGAGCCAGATCAGCGCGCACAAGGCTGCTGGACCAGACAACATCCCTAGACATGTGCTCAGGGCATGTGCGGAGCAGCTCGCTGGGTTTTTTTACAGACATTTTCAACCTGTCTCTTGCCCAAGCAGCTGTACCAACATGCTTTAAATGCACTTCCATTGTGCCAGTGCCAAAACACTCTAGCCCGAGGTGCCCTAATGACTACTGCCCTGTAGCACTCACAACCATCGTTATGAAGTGCTTTGAGCGGCTGGTCCTGGAACACCTAAAAGACTCTCTACCATCCACATTGGACTCACACCAGTTTGCCTACCGCAGCAATAGGAGCACACAGGATACAGTTTCCATGGCACTGCACTCTGTGCTCACCCATCTGGACCATAAGAACACTTATGCACGCATGCTGTTTGTTGACTTCAGCTCAGCATTCAACACTGTCATCCCAACCAAATTAATAGCCAAACTTGGAGAGCTGGGCATCAACACTTCAATGTGTAACTGGATTTTGGACTTCCTAACTGACAGACCCCAGAATGTTCAATCAGGATTCACCTGCTCCACGTCCATCACACTTAACACTGGTGTACCACAGGGCTGTGTGCTAAGTCCGTTTCTCTACTCCCTCTTCACCTCCGACTGCAAGCCTGTGTATGTATCTAATTCCATCGTCAAGTTTGCGGACGACACTACAGTGATTGGGCTCATCAGCAACAGCGATGAGACTGCCTAGATGGAGGCGATCCAGCACCTGGCCACATGGTGCGCTGATAATAACCTGCTCCTCAACACCACCAAAACGAAGGAGCTCATCGTGGACTTCAGGAAAGAGTCAAGAGGCACACACGACACCATCCACATCAATGGAATGGCTGTTGAGCGTGTCTCCAGTTTCAAGTTCCTGGGGATCCACATCTCGGCGGACATGTCGTGGACAACCAACACCTCCAGCCTGGTCAAGAAGGCTCACCAGCGCCTTTTCTTCCTGAGGACACTGAGGAAGAATCAGCTCTCCTCGGCTATCCTGGTGAACTTCTATCGCTGCGCAATAGAAAGCATCCTGACCAACTGTGTGGCAGTATGGTATGGGAGCTGCTCTGTTACGGAGCACAAGGCACTGCAGCGGGTGGTGAAAACTGCCCAGCGCATCACAGGGACTCCACTACCTGCCATCTAGCACATCCAGAGGAAACGCTGTCTGCATCGAGCTCGCAGCATCCTCAAGGACTCCTCTCACCCAGCCCACAGACTGTTTTCTCTCCTGCCCTCCGGCAGGCGTTTCAGGATCCTCTGGACCAGGACCAGCAGACTTAAGAACAGTTTTTTCCCCAGAGCTGTCTCTTTATTGAACTCGAACCCCCGTTGATCCACTCCCTCATATACTGCTAACTCTCCTCTCCTACCTCATATCTGCCTAATTTGCACTACTGGAATGTTAATTTGCACTACAACTGTTTATTACAGTAACAACTGTTTACATATGCATTCTGCACTGCCATATCTTAATTGGATTATGCTCATTTGCACTGCCGACTGTATTTATAGTACCAACTGTTTACATTTGCATTTTGTACCGTACTTCTAACTGTAATATGCAACCACTTTCCACTGCACTTTTACACTTTTTTTTCGGATAGCTTCTGTCCATACTTTATTGCACTACCTTAATCCACTGCTATTCCTCATCTTAGCCTAACATTTCATTGTATACCTATATCTGTAAAATTCTGTAAATCTGTAAATTTGTAAATTTATTCTCTGTACATATCCACCTGTAAATCCTGTTTATAGTAACAACCATCTCTCTCTCTCTCTCTCTCTCTCTCTCTCTCTCTCTCTCTCTCTCTCTCTCTCTCTCTCTCTCTCTCTCTCTCTCTCTCTCTCTCTCTCTATATATATATATATTCAGTACATATCCATGTCCTGCACTTATGCAACCATTGTATATCCTGCACTTGCTGCTATTGCACTTCTGGTTAGACCTAAACTGCATTTCGTTGCCTTGTACCTGTACTTGTGTAATGACAATAAAGTTGAATCTAATCTAATCTAATCTAATGGCAATAGAGCACAGGATTTTTTTTTTTTGTGATGCATTCATTTACAATCAATCTCAAATAGGGTACTTTATCTACAAGTTAACTTTCCCAACATTAATCTTATGTTATGAAACAAAGAAACATGTTATTCCGATGCATTGCATGATTGAAGCATTTATAGATAGGCTACTGTACAGAAAACGGCATTACACGGTCCTTAAAGGGTTAGTTCACCCAAATATTTTAATTCTGTCATTATTACTCTCTCTCATGTCGTTCCAAACCTGTAAGACCTTCGTTCATCTTCGGAACACAATTTAAGATATTTTCTTCTTCTCTACGGTCTTACGGGTTGGGGTCGACATGAGGGTGAGTAATTAATGTATGAATTTACATTTTTGGGTGAACTAACCCTTTAAGGGGGGCGTTTCTCCCACTCTATATTGCAGACAGAAATGGGAGATTAATTATTATAAAAATGCTGAAACAATAAAAACATGTAAATTAAGATAATGCTGCCCAATTAAAATTAAACATGATGGCGCATAAGAAAGATAACGCAGCCTCTGTTGTTATTGATTCTTTGCGGACGACTACCGGGAGTTAAGTTTGGGCCACAAAAGCGTGCATGCGCAGTAACGTTTATGTTGTTGCCGTTGAAACCGTCTATAAGCCTACACTATCAATTAAGTGGGGTCTACATTTTTAATCAGTTTTATTTTGATAAAACATGACAATATAACATCGCAACTACATGAAAGGAGGTTTTACTGTTGTAAAAAACAGATTTGTGCGCATTAGTGGAGCAAAGGTTTTAGAATAAACACGAAACACGCGTGATTGCTGTCATGCGGTGAATCTGGCCAATTGTGGAACAGCTGTGTTGTCATCAGAGTCCGTGTAGCCTCGTGCAGCCGCTCTGGAGAAACTGCACCGGCTGTATTAGCCGACTGCTCTCGAATCGCTCTCGCGGGGCTTTGTTGACATACGTCACTGTCACGTGGCATCAGCGCTGCCTCAAGTCGGACAAAATTTCTAACCGGCATGCACTGCTTCAAGTCAGCCGCGATCGGTCTGCGCATCGCTGGGTGAAGTCGAACAAGCCTTAAGACTTCTCTCTATTCCTCAGTAAAAGTCTGATAAAGAGCTTGGAATGTCGTAGGAAAAAAATTATGCACACTAGTGTTCCAATAAACCACGTTGAAACTATCTCCTATTGTTTATTTATTTTTTCATTTAATGTATGTTATAAACCGAACTTTTGTGATGTTTCAGAGCTTACTTAAATACTTTAGCCGCGAATGTCCTCGGAGCGAAGATGGAGTGGTGCTTCTGATATCAGTGAGTGAGGACTGAAGCGGCGAGTGGGAAATGGTGAACCCGGAGCTGAGCGATTATTGAATGCTTAGAGGGGAAATTGCTGCTCTGGTCTTTTGTTATTTGTTATGTTTCTTTAGTCATCTTGTACAGGTTTATTAGAATATAGACGTGGACTAATAGACTCTGATTTCATGGGGTCTTTCACTGAAACTCTGAGAAGCTCCTCACCATCAGCACTGCAAAGAACGTCAGATGTGAACACGAGCACTTTATTGTGTTATTGATTTGTTCTGTCTCACAGCCGGATGTTGTCCATGTAAGATTTCCTTTTGAAGAAAAGAGTGTGAGGAATGAAATATATAAAATACATTGGGTTTGTTGATGGGAACTGATCAAAACAGCCATAAATAAATTTACCTTTGCCATCCCAAGATCTGCAGGACGCATTACCGACCTGTAAGAAAATTTTTATTTTGCTTTCACAGTGTCTGATTATTATATAAAAAAAGTTTCACAACAAAACCTTCCTTACCAGATTTTTCTTTGTAAAGAGCATTTCTATATTCTTGGTTAGGCTGGAGATGTTTGCCTCCATCGTTATTCCATAAACCTCATTGTTCAAAACAGAGTAGTTTTTGGTTTCATCCTAAATAAGAAATAGAGCAAATCAAATATAAACATGTGTGAATACAATCGATCAAGAAACATTTGTTCAAAGAAAAGTTCACCCATAAAGTGTCTTTTATGCTGTTATTTCACTGCAATACAAAAGTAGAATTTTTGAACTCTTTAGAAACAACAATTCATAGTCGCAAAAAGGATAAAATCACCATAGAAGCATCATAACAGTAGTGCATATGACACAGTGTACTGATACCCAGCTCTTCTGAAGTCAAGAGATTTGTGTCATGATGGAAAACAGATTAGTGAAAATGTTTTGGGTGAACTATCCCATAAACTTTCCTTAAAACGTTCAAACATGGATTTTTTTGTTTTAATTATGAGTACCTTTCCCATGTTTCTGAACTGTAGAATTCCAAGTAACGCACTCCCATTGTTTTCCAGTCGTGATTTATTAAAGGCTTCGCTGGGAATCTTTGCAAACCAGAGAATGTCTGTCTTCTGGTCACTTTGACAGTCAGCAGCCTGTAAAAAAAGAATTATCATCATAAATGAGGACTCATATAATGTTTAAATGTTTCTCAAGTCTTACGTTTATCCTGTTCGGATCTGAAGAGTAACATGTGTCTCTGCTTTCTGTGTTCTCGTCTTGTATGTGAAGAAGACCAATAACATCCCCCATGACAATCCGTGCGTTGCTTATATTGTTGTGTTCCATCTCTTCCATCTTAGACTCCAGATTGTCCAAAGATTCTCTGCAAAATTTAATAATTACTCTGTATTCAGTAATAAGAGATTTCATTTTAAAAATCAGTGGTAACTGCACACTTACGATGCTTTTGAGGGATTAATAAATCCATCCTTGTCTTTTAGATCATCTGTAGTTAGATTGTAAATTATCTCGGTTGTTGTGAAACTGGTAGATGGACTGTTTGTGGTGGTGTGTGACAGTGATGTGAAACTGGTAGATGGACTGTTAGTGGTGGTGTGTGACTGTGATGTGAAACTGGTAGATATACTGTTAGTGGTGGTTTGTAACAGTGATGTTAAACTGGTAGATGGACTGTTAGTGGTGGTTTGTAACAGTGATGTTAAACTGGTAGATGGACTGTTAGTGGTGGTTTGTAACAGTGATGTGAAACTGGTAGATGGACTGTTAGTGGTGGTTTGTAACAGTGATGTTAAACTGGTAGATGGACTGGTAGTGGTGGTGTGTGACAGTGATGTGACAGTAGTTGGTCTTTCATTAACACAGATGACACACTTCCATTCACTCCCTTTAAAATACAGAAGGTATTTGCTTTCTTCTTTTCCTTCAACACAAAGAAATAAATAAAAGATGGATTTTAGTTGTATATCTGTGCATTTGAATCTCAGATGAAAGTGATCTAATATATTGTGTTGTTTATTCATAAACCTATACACTGTATTGTAATTTCAGCATGCATATTCGTCACAGTTCACTAGGCCAGTCGTGATTGGTCGATACAATCGACTGCATCGACGCTGTTAATTAGTCGACGTCAAAAATTTTAGTCGACTGGGTAAGTTGGGTACGATATGAAATTGTATTAGTACCGGTACTTTAAAAATGACAGCACTCTAATAAGAGCAGTATTTCTTAACTTGCGTCGATGTGTGACAGCAGGAGTGAGGACGCGTGTGTGAGCGTTCACTAAACAATGGAAGCAGATATATACACGCAGCTCAGGGAAAAGAATGCAACAAGAAAAGTGCAGCGCGGCCGGGACGTGCTCGCTCTGCCGGACTCTGGCCTGAAGCGCAGCCACACACACGCCTTTCACTCAGACAGATCGCGACGCCAGTTTCGTGGATTATTGGGTTTGAATGGTAAAAAATCTGTAAAAATGCACGTCCTGGCTAGTATTCGGACATGTCTTTAGTGAACGTATACAGAGTTGAATGAGAAATCGGGTGTTACAATGAATTTGGTCCATGCAGCTCTTAAAGGGCCGGACCCCATATTCTGTGTGAAGAAGGGCAGGGCAGGAACATGCCGGCCAAGTGAGTTTTTAGGGGCTTTTAACCCTAAAACAATGATCTGGTATCGTATCGAAGTCATAATTTTGGTATCGTGACAACACTATTCTATATTAAAAGTATTTGCTGATATTCTCTTTTTTTGTTATGTTAGTTTACAAATTTGCACCTTTTTGCATTTTTACTCTTTTAGTTTTACATTTTGTCAAGGGCTTGTTTACATTTATACTTTTTATAGTACACTACTGAAGGCCAACATTTCAAGTTGTTTTTAAGTAAAATTGTTGAAAATTATTGTGATAAATTAGTCGATAGATTAATCGATTAATCGATAAACTAGTCGATAGATTAATCGAATAATCGATAAATTATAAAAATAAAAATAGTCGTTAGTGGCAGCCCTACAGTTCACATACAGTATTAATTATTGACACAGTCCAGTCATGAATGAGTTCTACAATAAAAATGACAACTGAGAAGATTAAGCAGATTTGTGTTCACTTGTCTGATCATTTGGTTTATGGTTAAGAGATAATACACATTAAAGGGTTAGTTCACTCAAAAATGAAAATTCTGTCATTAATTACTCACCCTCATGTCGTTCGACACCTGTAAGACCTCTTTTCATCTTCGGAACACAAATGAAGATATTTTTGTTGAAAGCTGATGCTGAGAAAGGCCTCAGATAGGCCTCCATTGGCATTCAGTACATTCACACTCACAAGACCCATAAAAGGCACTAAAAACGTTGTTACAAAGTCCATCTCACTACAGTGGCTCTACAATAATTTTACGAAGCAACGACAATAATTTTGGGGCGCAAAAAAAAATCTAAATAACGACTTTATCCAACTTGTTCTTGTCTTCTCACGAAGCACCAGGACGCATGCGTGAGAATATGACGCAGATCCGGGGTTCGGGAATCCATGAAATGCACACTTTAGCCCCATTTTGAGCACTACGCCGAGACCTAAAACACAATCAATGTAGAATGCAACAGCTTAGATATGGCGCGTCTTCCTCTGCTTGTAATCAAATCTCCTCCTCGCTTCTGGGTCATGTGTCCGAAGTTCTCCGAACGCCGGATCTGCGTCATATTCTCTCGCATGCGTCGTGGTGCTTCGTGAGAAGACAAGAACAAGTTGGATAAAGTCATTATTTTGATTATTTTTGCGCACAAAAACTATTGTCGTCGCTTCGTAAAATTATTGTAGAGCCACTGTAGTGAGATGGACGTTTTTAGTGCCTTTTATGGGTCTTGTGAGTGTGAATGTACTGAATGCCAATGGAGGCCTATCTGAGGCCTTTCTCAGCCATCAGCTTTCAACAAAAATATCTTCATTTGTGTTCTGAAGATGAACTTACGGGGAGGTCTTACGGGTGTCGAACAACATGAGGGTGAGTAATTAATGACATAATTTTCATTTTTGGGTGAACTAACCCTTTAAGCCAGCACTCTAAAAATAATTCAGTGGCTATGTAAATATCACAGTAATAATTAACTTTATTAACCTTATAAATCTCTAAATATCCTTTACTTGATTGTTTGAGTTAAACATACCAAAATAATTGGCAATAATATAATTGACAACATTTTTTTGGGGGGGGCCCGCCTGTTTACATTATCTTTAGACACGACTGGTGTCCAGTACGTGTTTACATTAATTCCCGTCCAAAATGATTGTCGATGATTGCTTTACTATGCACATGGTAGACCCTCTGGTTTTAAATGGCTGTATTATTAAAGGATTAGTTCACTTCAAAACAAAAATGTCCTGATCTCATCCAAGATGTTCATGTCTTTCTTTCTTCAGTGGAAAATAAATTACGTTTTTTGAGGAAAATATTCTGGATTTTTCTCCATATAATGTATTTGAACGTTTGTACTTCCACGTACATCACAAGCATGACCTTTCTGATGTGATGAAGCCATACATTGTGAAAAATCATAACACTGAGTTGTTAACGCTTATCACATGACTGTGGCGAGGGGGGCGTGGCCTAGCAAGGTCTCTGACGGGAGAGAGAGTCAGAGGACGAGCATGTAAGTAGGTCAAGTGCAAATTATGAACACCTGTCTCTTGTTGCAGTAATTGGTGTGGAGAGACAGGATATAAGCCTGCAGGAAAGGAAAACCAAGGAGAGAGAGAAAGGGTCGCCGTTTGCGGAGGTAATCCACTCGCTCGCGGTCCTGCACAGGGAGCAACATCAGGCCATGCTGGAGATCCGGGATGAGCAGGAACGGCGATTTCAAGTGCTCATCCAGACCCAGCAGCAGGACCGCGAGCTGTTCCAGAGCTGGATAGACCGGGAGGTTCATGCCAGGGGAACACCAACGACCCCGGCCCCATCCCCTCATTTGTCTCTCAGATGGGCCAACATGACGATCCAGAAGTCTGAGAGGTCCTCTGTTATCCGGGGAGGCGCAGATAGCAGCCCAACAGTTGCCAGTTTAGAACCTCCTGGTTTACAACGACCTTCGACAGGCCATCCTTCAATGGGTCGGTCTCTCCCCCGAACAGCATTGTCAGTGCTTCCGGTCGCTGACACTGGGGGAGAATAGCCGACCCTTCGTGATGGCCCAGCAGCTCCGGGACGCCTGCCGCAGATGGCTGATGCCTGACCAAAACGACGCCAACAACATCGTGGTTGGAGCAGTTTGTGGTGCGGTTGCCAAAGAAAACCGCGCAGTGGGTCCAGTGCCACCACCCGGCGTCGCTGGATCAGGCCATCCAGCTGGCGGAGGACCAAATGGTGGCATGCCTGGGGGTCGGCGAAACCCTACCATCAGTTTCTCTCTCTCTCTCTCCTTTCCCCTTTCTCTCTCTCTCTCCCTCTCCATACAGGCCTGTTCCTGCTCCCCGCACCAGGGGAAGTTTCCTGCCCCGTGGAACAGCCCGGGGAAGGTCCGGGGGGTTTCCGGACCGACCATCGGGACCCCGAGCGCCGCCTAGAGCGGCGGAGCTGGCCATGACCAGTCGTCCGATCCTGCGTCCCCTTTCTCTCCATGCCAATTCCTTGACCCTCTTCCAGCCACTGGGGCGGCGGGGAAGTCTGGGCCGGCCTGTTGGCGATGCAGGGATCCGGGTCATTTTATAGATCGTTTTCCGGTCATGGAGGTGGGGACACTGATCCAGATCCCTGACGCGCCATGGGCTGCCCCCGATCGAGCCGGGCTATACCAGATACCAGTGCCTATCCAAGGGGGACCTATCTGGCTTTGTTTTTCCATCAAAGCCTGATACAGCCGTTGGCATTGGATAAGAGCCGCTTGGTTAATGTCAGCTCACTGACATAGCCCAGTTGCAAGAAGTTTTTTCGAATGTGTTCTCGTCCCTACCCGGTCAAAATAACCTTATTCAGCACCATATCGAGACAGAGCCCGGTGTGGTAGTCCGCAGTCGGCCGTTTAGATTGCCCGAACACAAGAAAAAAGTGGTTCAGGAAGAATTAGATAGAATTAGAGAATTAGATATGGGAGTAAAAGAAGAATACTACTGTGATTGGGCCAGCCCGATAGTTTTAGTTCCTAAAACGGACGGCTCTGTCCGGTTCTGTGTGGATTACCTCAAGGTAAACGCTGTGTCGAAATTTGATGCATATGCAATGCAGAGGGTTGACGATTTGCGCGATCGGCTAGGTGCAGCTTGTTTTTATTCAACACTGGATTTAACAAAGGATATTGGCAGATCCCCTTAACGCCTTTATCTAAAGAAAAAACAGCCTTTGCGACGCCGTCTGGATTACACCAATTTGTCACGCTTCCATTCGGGTTGTTCGGGGCACCGGCCACTTTTCAGCGCCCCATGGATAAAGCCGCATGCTGCATATGCCACTGCCTACTTGGATGACATCATCATATATAATAACGACTGGCAGCGTCATATGGAGCATGTGCGTGCCGTCCTGAGGTCGCTGAGAGTGGCCGGGTTAATGGCCAACCCGAAGAAATGTGCGATTGGGCGTGTGGAGGTCAGGTATCTGGGTCACAGGCAGGTGCGTCCACAAATTGATAAGACGGCAGCAGTTGCAACCTCTCCGAGACCCAAGACCAAACAGGAGGTGAGGTAGTTCCTCGGGCTGGCGGGATACTATAGGAGATTTGTTCCTAATTATTCACCAGACCTCACCAGCCCGCTGACTGACCTCACTTAAAAGGAAGCACCAGACCCGGTCCAGTGGTCAAAGCTGTGCCAGCAGGCTTTTACCCAGGTGAAGGCTGCTTTGTGTGGCGGGCCACTCTTACAGTCACCTGATTTTTCTCTCCCTTTTATGTTACAGACTGACAAGTCGGACCGAGGGTTGGGGGCGATCCTAACCCTGAAGAGGGAGGGGGAGGAGCTGCCGGTGCTGTACATCAGTTGCAAGCTCTCAAAGAGAGAGAGAGACGATGGACAGCATCATCGAAAAAGAATGTTTGGCTCCCCGGCCTGAGTCGACACTTAAGTAGGTCAAGTGCAAATTATGAACACCTGTCTCTTGTTGCAGTAATTGGTGTGGAGAGACAGGATATAAGCCTGCAGGAAATTAAGAACAGGGGCCGGTTGCATAAACCGTTAAGACTAGTCTTACAAGTTAGACAATTTTTTCTTTAAAACTGTTCATAATTTTTTTTATCAGTTACATAAATAGATATTAACATAAAAACATAGACTGGCCTAATTTGATATGAAAAGTAAGACTGAATGCCACTTGCCTAACTGCTAGTGGCTCATACTAGAACTTAAGACACGGTCTTAACATAATGGCTTAGTTTATGCATCTGGCCCCAGGAAGAGAAAGACTAACGTTCCCTGGGACTCAACACAAGCAACGCAAGCAGAGAGGAACTGAACAAAGAGAGAGTTTTTGTTGATTGTTTATGGTTTGTTTGATGTGCACACCATTTTGGTTACTGACTTAAAAGGAAATAAAGAGTACTCACGAGTCCCAGAACGCCGACTCCTCGTCTTCTTCCTCACCTCACTTTGAACATTGTTACAACGACCACTAAACAGCCCGTAAGAAGCGTTTGAGTTCGGCTCAGAGGTCTCTGGTACAAGCCGCAAATCTCTCAGGGATTTAATTTAGTTTAAAGCCAGTTAAACAGTGCTGACTTAATAAACAACACTAACGTGCAAATCAGGAGAAACTGAGCCGATCCAGTTAAAATACTTTTCAAACAACAATTCACCAACATTTATCATGGGTTTACTGTGGTAACACTCACTGTAACCGTGGTAATTTGTCAGAAATGTAGGTTAATATCTCATTTTATTTAATTTGTAATGTAGATTTGTATTAAATGAGTAATAAAGGCCAAATTACAGACTATTTTTGTCATACACTTGTAGTTTTGTGCATTTGTATTTATGTTTATAGACTAAATACCATAAAGCCATTAAAGAAATAATATTTTTTACTTTTTATGTGTGCACTGCAAAAAATGCTCTTATTTAGTATTTTTGTCTTGTTTCTAGTATAAATATATCTTAAAAATTCTTAAATCAAGATGCATTTACTAGATAAGTTATATGACAAGATATTTTTTCTTGTTTTTTAAATTTTTGCTTAAAACAAGCAAATGTATCTGCCAATGCGGTAAGAAAAATTATATTGTTTCTGTTTGCAATCAGTTTCTGTCCCAAACAGAAACAAGATAATTTTTCTTACCCCACTGGCAGATAATTTTGCTTATTTTAAGGAAAAACTCAATTTATTTTGATTATGATTTAAGAATTTTTTGATATTTGGACTGAATAAAAAAAGACAGAAATACTTAGTAAGAAAAACATTTTTTGGCAGTGTGGTTTTACCTGCGGCGATCTAAATAGAGTACTTGTATAGAGTTCTAACTCACTAATAATATTTTAATTTCACCCATTAAAATTTTTTGGTTGATGAAAGTTTTCTTGGAAACATGACAGCTTTGACAAAAGCTTGATCTGACAGTAGGTAGAGTAGCTTGAGATAGGCCACAGATGTAAATTTATAGAAATTTAACAATATCTTAAAAATTTCATCAAACAAAAAGTTTTAATGGGTGAAATTTAAAAATATATATATATATATATTTTTTTTTTTTTTTTTTTTTTTTTTTTCGGCCAGATTCGATGTTGTGGACACACCCAGGGGCTGGTTCCCTTTCTATTTTATATATAATCTGGCCCCCTTTTAAAACAGTTTGGACACCCCTGCTTTATAGCAATGCTCTGCGTTTATTTCCATCAAGACAATAAATGTACAGTTTTCTACCATCTTGCTGATAACGTTTCTTTAGTCAATTCGGCGATCCTGCAGCCTGAACCACTGTAGACGAACCACCCTTACAGCTTTCACTGTGTTTCAGTTAATTTTTCAGACGTGTTTCAGAAAGATTCGTGCAGAGACAGCTGAAAGCTCACCCTGTTTATTTTCTTTATTTTACAAAAGCTCAAGGTTTTGTTGTTTTTATCAGTAAAATGATCTGAGTATTTTAAGTTGTTTCCGCTGTCATGAGGAAAAAAATCCATTCGTTGGCCAGAGGGTTAAAGAAAACAGCCTATTTAGTTTCATATTTATGTTTGAATATTAGCCTATAACATTATTTTTTAATTTAATCTATTATGAAAAGTGAACAGCATTGGTAAGATACAGCTACATCATAAGATGCCGATAGACATGGTCAGACATGATTTTGACCACTTAATTAAAGCTGCAAATCCTTTTTTTTTTTTTGGTTTAAAATGATTCAAAATCAATTTTGGATCATTTGGATCAAATCAAAATCCGACCATACGAGCATCGACGATATCCGCATGATTTCGGAAAATCACGCCTGTGATCTCGTACAACTACAAAATACGCAGTATAAGCCCGGCTTAAGCCTATATTTTTACTATTTTTATATATTTGTTAGATTTTATATGTTGAATGATAATTATCTTGATTTTGAAAACAAATTTTGATGGGTGAATTCAAAAACAACTGAAAAAGCAGTTTATGAATCAAAAAGCATGTTAGTCAAGTCAAGTCAACCTTATTTATATAGCGCTTTTAACAATGCAGATTGTTTCACAGCAGCTTTACAGTGTTAAACAGGAAAATAATGCAACATAATTTTATTCAGCTGTATAGCCATTCCAGAGAAAATGGTGATGTCATCAGTTCATTTCAATTATCATACAGTGACAGTGTGGGCTTTAGATCAGTAATTAGATCAGTAATTTAGTTTATATGGTTAATTTAGTTTAATAATTAGATTTATTTGGATATTTAGTTGAAAAATGTAGTGTCCCCAACTGAGCACGCCAAGCCAGAGGCAACAGTGGCAAGGAAACCAAAACCCCATTAGGAGCAGAATGGAGAAAAATAAACCTTGGGAGAAACCAGGCTCAGTCGGGGGGTGGCAGTTCTCCTCTGGCCAATTAACAAACAGCGTATGATTATTATTCTGGCAACTTTACGGGTCAGAGGTCATAATAGATCGGAATATTCAAAGGATCGGAGGCAACACGCCGGAGACGGGTTTATTGAGGATGACATCGATTTAAGAATTATTAAATTGTAATATTCGAACAATCGTAAGTATGAATTAGTTATACTTACCGCTGCATGTATTAAAGTCATATGTAGCGTTTCTACATCTCTCTCCAGGATCAACAGTCCTGATGTTCAGACAACCTCAAGAGACCATGACAACACACAATTATCAAACAGTACAGTATATGAACTCAAAATAAATAAATAAAATGTGTGCATTGAATAGTAATACAAGTAATAGAAGACCAACAACCAAACAGTTAAAGGGTGAATGATTGATAAAAAAATAAAAACAACAAATTCACATTTTAGGACTTTCTATACTTTTCAGAGTGTTGTGCATGTAATGCAAAGGCATTTACTCATTTTAAGAATGTAGTTAATCTTTTTTCCCCATGGAAATGTCATTACTGAGTAACGGTAATACATTTTTTAATTAATTACATTTTTACCATTGTTGGTATATACAAATGTTCTGATATTCACAACTGGAGCTCAACAAACAATTAGTGCTCGGAACATTACTTTTTCATCACAATTAATATAATACATTTGGGATTTCATATAGACACAGGCTCCTTTTTGGCTGCTGATAACTCAAAATTCAGAACCAAATCAGACTTTTTTTTTAAGTAAATAAGACGTGTTTTATCCTTAACTCAACAAAAAACAGAATTGTGTGATCAAACACACCATCAAAACCATCCTCATATATATACATTTTTCAAAATAATATATTAATTTTAAGATGTAACATTAACATGAATTTAAACTTAAAGCTTTTGTAAACATATAAAGCAAAACATTAAATGTGCAAAAAAAAAAAAAGTAAACGACTAGTATTTTCCAAGTCAATTAGCAGCAGCACTATAGTTTAATCGACAAGTCAGCTAGTCTTGCACATCCCTAATAATAAATATGCCTTAAAGTTTCCAAATGTTCAATAAAAACTAGATTGTTATACATGTCATTCTGGATAATCGTTGACATGTCCTGCTAACAGAGGTTTTTTGTTATCCAGGAATGACAAAACAAATATTTTTTCTTTATAATTAGGCACTAACTTCACCGGTGGAAAACTACAACTTAGCTATCATCACTTTAAGGTAATCTTTTAAATCAATAGATAGTTTTTTATATATATAAATACATTATGAATGTTTTATTAATGTTACCCAAAAGGACACGTGATTTTGCTACAAAGTGCACCAGTGTACTGTAAAGAGACTAACAAATCCTCAGAGTCAAATTCCCAGTGAAATGCTCTCAGACAGCAAATGTTATGAGTTTGCTTCCTTCTTCTCTGAGAAAATCAATAATATCAGAAGGGTGATCAGCACATCCTTGAGTTGATCTGGGGTCAGAGATTCCAGACCACAACCTCAGAAAATTACTTTGTCTGATTTCAAGGCAATTAATGGCAACATTTTGGAAGAAACAGTACATCACCTTAAAACATTTAAGCTGTGCCCTTGACACACTTCCCACTTATTTCAAAATATGTGTTTGAAGGGGTCGTAAAACATTCTTTCGAAGGCTTGATTGTGTTTGTGGGGTGCACTGTAACATGTTCATGCTTCGTTTTTAAAAAATTGCATTATTTTTCATATATTTTATCTTTATTCTACACTGCTCTGTCCCTCCTTGTAAAAACGGTCTGATAGTTTCCGGGTTGTATGAAGCCAGTCCCTCATAAATACGCAATGGGCTCAGATTGGTTAGCTGGCCCAGTGTGTTGTGATTCGCTAACCGCCTAGTGCACGTTTGTCGGAAACGTCACGCCCCTTTCCTTTACCGGTAGACTGTGCTTTGGGTAGTATTAGAAACAATGGCGTCAATAAAACCATACCAATTTGAGCCCGAATCAGACCCAGACAATTTTAGTGAAGATGATCGAGCAGAACCTGTTCAATCCTCAAGAGTAAAGACTGCGGATCTATAGTGATCGCTACTGAATGGCACTGTTACTTTTGTATTTTTAGAACGATTATAGCCAAATATCTGTCGCAAGAACAAACACTAAATATTGGCTTTACTATAGTATCCAAATCAAACACAGAACCATGTTTAGCATGCCTGTAGATAAACAATACATAAAAGCTCTAATCAAAGAATAATTTACACTAATGCCAAGTTCGCTGTTGAGATTAAAAAGTTTGTAACATTAGGTGTTTGTCGGATAACGTTAAGTATGAATGAGCATTTAACAAACTGGTTTGCAAAGCCAAATGAGAGTTGTCATCTGTTTAGTTCCTTGCTACAACGTACAATTAACAATACGAACTATTACAGGAAAACGCATCGACAAAAAAAAAATCATACTCCGACCCCTGTCTGTCTTGTGCTTTGATTTATGATGGGCAGCATGTATCTGCTGAAAATGCGACCTGTTCCCCTCTGTCTCATACACGCATACATATAACGTTGTATGTTAAACGCACTGCAACGCACCCCCGTCCCTAGGAAGGCTGAACAAAGTGGACCTGCAATCCGGATGAAAATAACAGCGTTTCATCGGCATTGGCAACAACACTCCAGCCTACTAACTATACCACAACAACGCTTCCTCGCGGCGATACAAAATGCAACCCCCCCCCCCCCCTTATTTCATATTCTCGGAGGAGGGGTTTATGTAAATATTGGGGCTGGTGATGTCAGAGAATGTGTAGTAGTCCCTACCGGCCGTTTGCTGTAGTCCTTAGAAATTGATTTCTTTAAAAGCAAATATCTCCCTTTGCGTTAAACTTTGAACGTAGTAACTTTGCAGATGTTAATGCACAAACAGCAACATTACACACTAGCTAAAGTTAGAAAAGTGAAATCGTGGTTTACCACCCCTTTAACTGTTTAGAAACAGATCTTCCAGAAGTGGAAAATAATTAACTTCTTTCTGGGACAAAGTTCCTAAAAACCTCAATAGTCAAGGCCCTCCTGAAAAAAAATCCATCTGGATAAGACCATATTGAGCAACTACAGACTTATCTCAAATCTCCCTTTCATAGGCAAGATAATTGGAAAAAGTTGTTTTCAATCAGCTAAACAAATTCTTAAGCTCAAATGGATACTTTGACAATTTCAAATCTGTTTTCCGACCGCAGCACAGAGACAGCACTCATAAAGTTAAAAAATGATATTCGCTTAAATACTTAAGGCAAAATATCAGTGTCAGGGTTGGGGTAAAGGGATGAGACGAGGACTCGATGATGCAGATAGACAGGCTTTATTATAATAAAAATAAACATAAACAAAAACTACCCCAAGGGGGAAAACAAGTCAGACTTGACCGTGACTAAACTTGACTTGGCTTCAGGAAAAACACAACAGGAAACATTTAGCAATGATCTGGCACAGTACTGCAAACACAAGGAGAATAAATAGGGAGCAAACAAAAGAGGTTAACAAGGGAAGACAGGTGCGGCAAATTAACCAATAATCAGGAAACAAGGTGGGCGGAGTTAGACAATAGACATGAGAGCACATGGCACAAAGAAACACATGACAAGCCATGTGCTCACACCAAATGTGACATGAACATGCAACTAATGAGAACTTATAAGCTGCATGCTCACACAAAACATGACAACATGAAAGAGACGGAGACGTTACCTTTCGAAAGGGAACTCGCGCTGCGTCAGCTGACGCTACGGGGAACAATATACCCACGCCGCCATGCCAAGGGGAGTGCATGCCCACTGGCAGTGACAACTGTCAGGACAAGCAAATTCAACTGAAATGCCTGAACCACTCAACCTCTGGTCACATTAGGCTGTCAGTGACAGCACTCCCTACGGTCAAAGCCCAAGCTATAAGCCTCAGGAGGAACCTTCGCGTACCGCATGAAGTCCTACCCTGGCCACTCGAAGGCCTGGAACCAGCCCATTCAACAGAAGGGGTTCCTTTAAGGGAACGTGCCTAGGGGACCCAAAGGGGGAACCCGCGCCAATCACTATTCGGGAAGAATTCACCGAATGCCACCAGGGAGGCCTGACCTAGCGACCTCTATGTGGGACACATAGGTTCGGCCAACCCTGTCTGTTGAAAACAGAGCCTCTGGTACTCGCCTCCGAAGAGACATCCCGCTGGGGTACTGCAAAATGGCAGTGTCCTCCTCCAGCCGGAGCTCAGAGACGGGTTATCCTGGAGAGCAGCCCTCAGCGAAGTGCTTTCTAACCCTTGCTAGCGAGGGGAGTTTAGCCGCTTGATCCTAGGATCTACCAAGCACTTATTTTAAAACGTGCTCAGGAGGCCGAACAGGCCTACGGGCTCAGGGGAGGCCAGGTGAAGCCTACTACCCAATGGTGAATCCCCCAGGGAAGCCCTGTGCAGTTTGCAACCTGTTACCAACCCATGCTACCATCTGTTACCGAAACCGGGGACCGGGAAACGATCTCAGGGAGGCCCGGTGCCTACCACCTGATAGCAGAACGTGCTAGCCTCCAGGGAGGCCTAACGAGGCCTACTACCTGCTAGCAACCCACGCTTACCGCCACGGAGACTGGGAACCGGGAAAACATAATAAAATAATGTTTCACCCTACTCGAGGGGGACTCACCGCTCGCTCCTCCGGTGCTTCAAACCTTGAAAAAACAGCCAACAAGCTAGTGTTCGACCACCATCCTGAGGTGGGCGCTTTCACCAAACAAGCCAGGCGGGCCGTCAGAATCTTACATTTCTGCTCATCATAGGCACACCGGCCTGATGTAAAGCGCCCGGGGAAAGAGGCGAGAGGAAGGGAAAAGCAGCGCTCATCTGCGCGCCCTAGAGAGCGGGGTCCTACCTCCGTTGGTTCCGGTTCCGTGCACCGGCTTCCTTCCTCTTCTTGTTGCGGGTGTCCCGCCTCCTCTGCGCACCAGTCCTCCACGGAGGGGGCGCTCGAGGGGCGACGCTGGTCCTCCAATCCTCAGACCGTGACGGGCCAGGGACACCCGACTGCCTGTGCGCGGTCCCGGACCTCAGCGGAATGCATGTTCTAAATGCCGCCGAGCGCGCCTTCGCCTCTCTGAACTTTCCCACCACCGCCTCGACGGAGGTGCCGAAAAGTTCAGATGGCAAAACCGGGGCATCAAGGAGAAAGGACTTCTCTTTCTCCCCAATGTCCGCAAGGTTTAACCACAGATGCCTCTCCGTGGCCACCATCGCCGCCATCGAACGACCGATGGCGAACGCTGTTTGTTTGGTGGCCCGGAGAGCGAGATCCGTGGTCCGGCGCAGGTAGACCCCCTGATCGAGGTCCTTCAGCAGGTCCACCTGGTAAGCAGGTCCACCTCCCGCCCAGAGGTGAGATAGTTCGCAAACGTCTCGTCCACGGGCGGTACCAACACATACCCAGCCTCAGGCAGTCCCTCGACATCAGCGAAGTTAGCTCGCTGATGTCGATAGATGCGGGCTGAGTATGGTTTCTTCCATCCCCTCGAGATCTGCTGATGGAGATCTGGAAGGAATGGAAGACTCCCAGGAGTTGGGAGGTCATAGGCGGAGAGAAACCAATTGTCCAATCTGTTTGGATGCCCGGCCTCTCTCCTCACGCGCTGCCAAGGCAGCTGTAGTCTACCCGCAACACGTTCTATCACCTCCAACAACTCCCCATACATGGGACAAGATGGCTGAGAGGCTTCAGCCTCAGCCGACTCACCAGCCTCCTCCTCCATCCTCTGCTCAAGTGGAAGAGCAGCAGCAGAGGAGGAGGAGGAACTTAGGTCCAGCTCCTCCTCCGATGTCCGCCTCTCGCGATCTGGGTCGTCATCCGCGAGAACCACACCTGTCTCTAGACGATGAGCCAGATCCATCTGGGAACCCCAAGATCTTAGACGCCACTCAGCCTCAGCTCGAGCGGGGCCGTCCCTCGAGAAGAGGGCCAGACGAGAGCGTAGCGTTCTCAGGGGAAAACGCTCGCAGTTTGCACAGGAGGCTTCCTCAAGAACCTCCCGTGCATGCTCTTCACCCAGACAGTACACACATAGTGTGTGTGTATCCTCAGGCGTAAGATACCTGGTACACGGGTTCACACACCTGCGGAAGTGGCGTTGCTTCTCGGCACACTTAATCTTGAATGCTTGTCGACGCTTCACGTGAAACACGCAAAACAGTCCCTGAAGACGAAAAGATGCCGTTATGTTGGCAAGGCGCCCTTATATACTTCCTGGTCGCACTTTGATGACATCATAGGCTGTCGCCGGTCAATAGGATTGACGTTTTTTGATAGGGATTTCAGGCACCTGTCACGCTGGAGGCGTTCCCCGTAGCGTCAGCTGACGCAGCATGAGTTCCCTTTCAAAAGGGAACATAACATGAATGCACGCGGACGATGTAAACACAAACCACGTGCTACACAGAACACAACACACATGGACAGAAGAGCGCACGCTCACACGACAAGACAGAGCGCACGAGAATGAGCGAATGCTTATTCCGTGCGCTCACAAGAGAGGACAAACACACAGAGCATGAATGTCCAAACAACACAAAACCGAAACCAAACTAGACCGAAGTGCTGGGATCCAAACAACACGCTCCACACACAAAACTCACAAGGACAGAAGAGCACGCAGCTCGAGCATGCTCAAAGCTGCGCGATCACCCAAGACAAACAATACAACCGTGTCAGGGCTCTGTCACAAAACCAAGAGTAAGCTAGACCGAAGTGACAGAACCCTGACAATCATTGTTCATGCTACCTGATGTCAGTGCTGCATTTGACACTGTCGATCACAACATTCTTCTTGACAGGCTGGGAAACTGGGTTTAATATTGCACCACTCATACAAAATGTTGTATGAGCCTATGAAATCCAATGTCCTCCACAACAGAATGGCTGGTCATCTAACACAACGCATTCCATTATTTTCTCTGTAATTAAACGTGCTTTATGACTATCATTTGGAAATTGGAAATAAACGTCTCTTAACTTGACACTCGTATAAGCTCGGTTACACATAATAATGATGAATAAGATGCGTGTGGACTCGCGCCACGAGAGGAGAACATGACAGACTATTGGATAACACTGGGAAAGCTGGCATATGGACTGGCCAGTTAGGGAAGTGCAACATATGGAATGTCCCTAGGGTGGCTCCGGCCAATCCAGGAGGGAGACTCACCTTGCAGGGACGGCAGAGCGGACTGGCAAATCACATCTGATGGCAATCCTTCAGAAGTGAAGTGATGGAATTATTAGAACCCTCACAATTGTCTAAAAGAGTCTGTTATTGTACAATGATCTGCTCTTCCAATCTCAAAAACTCAGTGCTCACTCGAACTGCATTATTTAAACAACTGAACATCCAAACTTCATCCAAACTTTGTTTTGTGGGTATGTTAGGGTCATGAAAAACACACATGTGTAAAAAGTACATTTATACTTATGTGATGTGTTTGTTGTAGACTTGGACAGTGGGAAAAAAACTCTGTTGTACACGCACCTGATGGACTTAACTCATACTGTGTCAGACAATGATCATTTGGCAATATCCAAAGCTTTATGCCTGCAAACATCTCGTTTATTGTGACTTCAAATTGGTCCTCATTTCTTGTTATACTGAAACTGTATGTTTTGCACTGTCCTGAAACCAGAGAGAACATTTTACATTTGTTGAAAAATACTCTTTAAAGAGCTGGTTTATAAATAAAATATACACAGGTTTTACCCAGGGATGAGATGTTTAGTGTGACATTCATTATGTGAAAATTCTCAAGTGTACCATAAGGTGATAGACATGCCAGATTTTTAACTGGAAGACAAACAGAAATTAACATGAGTAGTTCACTTGTAGTATTCACACCTAGTCATATTACCATTTTACTAGTTTTATATATACCTTGATCTGTTGATATATGTGTGTTCCAGAAACACAAATCTGTCAAATTGACTTGGATTTTCAGTATGTTTGAGCAGGCTGCACAAAAAAAAGAAAAAAAAAGAAGGCTATTATGTAACAATGTATATAACATGGTATAAAACTTTGTTGTAGATGTCAAAATTGAGATGCCCACAGTCATCTTAATCATGTTATTTTTTGTTCACATTAAAATTTGTTTTCTAATGTACACCAAACAACATATTCATTGGCATTTATACCATGCATGGTCTTTCTGAATGCTCCATTCGGATTGGCTTGAAGGTGTGCAATAAAACAGTTTAATACACAGATAGTTCCAGTCAGTTTAATCACCGTCCTATATTAATGGGCTGTTTTCATGGAAGCACTCGCACATTCAGGAGAACAGAAATTTGTCATCAACGCTGCCTACAACTACTGAATCGCTAAATTTCTTAGAACCGAGCGAGTAACATCGCTGGTTTTGAAGTAATTAAACTCATAGCTTTGTTGTTAATAGAGACACTGAACAGACAGGTAATTCACACGCATCTCTCTCTCTATATATATAATTAATTGAAATAAAAACTATAATTCATTCATTGAAATAAATGTAATCTTATACACTACTTTGTGCACACTCTGTGTCTGATTGAAAGTGGTCAGAACGCTAGATCTAACGAGTTGTAACTGACCAAAATAACCACCATTTTACTCTTTCAGCCAAATATCGCTCTGCAAGCATCAACAGCTTTAAGTAGTCAATTCTGGATGACCATGGTATAATTGGAATAATTCACAGCTAGCTGTGCAATAAACCATTTGAATGCACTCTGCTTCACATCAGCCGGTTCTTTGCCTCCATACATACATATTTCTCTTTAGTTTGATAAATGCATTTTTATAAGCAACATACTTATCTGGTCTGAAGCATAACAGACGATCATCAGCCAAAGCAAATTCTGCTTTTGCCGAGACATAATTCCCAAAGACAGCCTGATTTTAGAGTTTAATTTCCTTTTCTACAGATATTGGTTGTAAATCTTAAAGCATTGTTGAAAAGAAAGTCCACAGTCGAAGAGGAGAGAGAGTTTCATCCGTTCACATATGAAGCCGTATGATTATGATCCACAGCTCAGAGCCACTGAAACACTGACACACGCTTCATTTGCATACACGGAAAACATGTTTATTTGGGCTTTAACTGAGAATTTTATTTACATTCAGGTCCAGTTCATCAAATCACATTTGTTCACAGAGAACTATGTAAGTAGAAGTTTAATAGTAGAAACAATTCCAATGAAACATAACCTATTATTAGATAATATTTAGATTATAGTTAGATTCAAATCAGGTTTTAATAGAAAAATCTAAATCTGATTTGTTGTTTATGCACTTTCTTTCCTTTCAATAAATGGCATTTTGTCACTTGATTAATGGTATTCACATATTTACACGTTTGACTGATTTGAATAAATGTTTTTGGAGCCACTGAAAGTCCATCATGATTAAGGAATGTTATTATCTTCATTATAATCACACGAGAGTCTCTCAGAGATATAACACATTAAATAATGCAGGAGTCATTCGCTGATTCTGACACAGGGTTTGCGTGTCTTGCTTTTTCAGTAACCAAATATGTTCCACATCCCGTGCATGATTTTTTTAAATACCATGCAAATATCGGCATCCACATGCGTGTGACTTTAGTTATATTCTAATGTAAATTTGTTTTCTAAAAGAGGTTCAGTATAGTTGGTGTCGCTCTGACACGCACATATTCAAACATGGATTATAACACCTAATAAATCTAACATCAGTAATATTCAGCCCAATTCAATCCTCCCACAATAAAAGACAGTTTCAGTAACGATCATCACAGATATTTGTCATTTATTTTGAGTGATTTCAGTAAAGTTGGCCCTTTTTAGATCATAATTTTATGTTCATAAATAATTTTAAACAGTTCTTACTCATTCAGAAGTGACATTTGTCTTTGTTGTGTTCTGATTTTGGTGAAAATGCACAGTTTCCCCTGTAAAGTGACTGTACAAATCAGTTTAACCCCTTAACTGTCACCCCCCTTTTTGAGAATACACATGAAAATGCACTATCCAAACTTAAAGGGCTGTAATTCAAGAATGCTTTGGAATATAGACCTAAGTTTGGTCTTGTTTTAAAGCAGACACTCGGCAGATTATTTCTAAAGTGCAATACAAAGCAATTCAAAATAAGAAAGTATGAAAAAGTTATGGAAGTTTAAATTTACTGTAAATAAAAAATACTGTACTAAACATTTTTTTATTTTATATAAAAAATATATTTTACAAAAATGTTTTAATCTTAAATTACTATAAAATCACAGCCATATGTCTAACCAAGTTGTGTTCCAAATTTGAAGTTGATATCACAAAAATTTAAGTTCCCATGAGATTTTGTTTAGGCGCTGTACCAAAAATAGCCACCGGGAGTCTTGATTGTTTTTTTGATGCATTTTCCTGTAATTTTCTGTCCAAATGTCACTTCCATCACAAAACGGTCACCAAATATGGACCCTTGAGACTCAGACCTTTCCGACGATATGTGTTTTGTCAAGATTAGAAAAGATTTTGATTATAAAGTAGTTAAAATAAATGTTGTAATATGAAACATGACACCGCCCACTAGGGGAGGAGCCTGCTAAAAGAATTTAAAGTACCATTTCCATGGTAACGCAATGTCCAATTTCAAAACAGGTTTCACAGGATGAATTTTGAGTTCGTAAGCTTTCGAATGATACCTAATTTATGATAATTACTAAAACATATGATACGAAAAAAAGGTGATCAAAAAAAGAGTGCCAGGTGTCCCGCTAGCGGGACGGTGGCAGTTAAGAGGTTAAGAAATCAGTCTTAAAGTCAGAGAAATCATTTTGTCTTAATTCTGCTAATTATAAAAATTTTCCACTGCATTAATTGTGGATTGAGCGATGGTTGTGGTGGATTCTGAGCTTTCTGGATCATTGGAGAAACGACCCTTTACGTCTGTTTGAATTTGGTAGTAATACATAAAGAGGAAAAACCCTGAAAAAAGAGAAACACATTTCATCTAATTCAAATAAATTTCAGATATCATTAAATTTGTTTGCATAATTTTTAGACCATTTTTTTTTATTATAATAACTGCCATTATAATTCATAAACAAAATAAAATGTAAAAATACTGAAAATAAATAATAAATAATGTTATTTAAAATAATAAATAAATTACAATTTTTGAATTACAAATCATGTTTGCATCGTACACAATCGTTCATGTAGTGATTGTTTCTAGGGATGCGCCATCAATACCATTTTTTTAAACAATCCAATTCTGATACCCAAAATATTGAATATCGGCCAATAATGAATTGATACCAGCTGTTTTTTTTCTGGATCATTTAAAAATATTTATACCTATGTGTGTGTCAAACTGATGATCAGTCTTTTATTTGAAACACAATCCACTAAATACCAGGGACGTCACTAGACCTATTTTACAGAGGCCTTAGCCCACAAGTAAATCAAAATATCAGTCAATATATTTTCTCTGTGATTTGATTTTGAAACATTTTCAAAAGATGTACTCTTTGCTGAGCTATGCAATTGTTATTGGGCATACTCACTTTAGCATCACTAAATGATATAATAATAATAATCACTTGAACTTTAATGCCATCCCATTGTTAATCCGTAGGGTTTAATATGGAGTCGGCCACCCTTTGCAGCTCTAACGGCTTCAGCTCTTCTTGAAAGGCTTTCCACAAGGTTTAGGAGTGTGTTTATGGGAAATCTTCTAGAAGGGCATTTGTGAGGTCAGGCACTGATGTTGGACGAGAAGGCCTGGCTCTCAGTCTCCGCTCTAATTCATCCCAAAGGTGTTCTATCGGGTTGAGGTCAGGGCTCTGTGAAGGCCAATCAAGTTCCTCCACACCAAACTCACTCATCTATGTCTTTATGGAGCAACGCTTTTTGTGACGCTTTATGTTGGGATAGGATAGGGCCGTCCCCAAACTGTTCCCACAAAGTTGGGAGCATGAAATTGTCCAAAATGTCTTGGTATGCTGAAGCATTAAGAGTTCTTTCACTGAAACAAAATGGTGGCGGTCTGATAGATACGATATAAACCACCTTAATGCCTGTCCCTTTATACCAGTGTAATTGCGTAGTCATTCTAAGAGTATTTTATGATTTATAATGTCAAATGCAGCGCTAAGATCAAGTAAAACTAGCATTGAGCCTCGGTCAGAAGTTAGAAGTAAGTTACAGTATTTGTAATTTTGACGACTGTGCTATGATGGGGCCTGAATCCAGACTGACATTTTTCATAGATATAATTTCTTTCTTTTTTTGCAAGAAGGAGCACAATTGAGCGGACACAACTTTTTCTAGTATTTTAGACATATATGGATTTGAAATGGGTGTCAAGTGCCCTCACTCTTGTGAGGTTCAACCCTGCAGTTTCCCCCACTTGAAAGGGTATGCTTGCCTCTGAAGGTTTGGACTGGATTTTACTCAATGACCAGGAATCAATTCTTCCTTTTCTTTCTTTTATTTGAAAGTTGTCGTGGTCAAAAGCAGGTAAAAAACCTTAAACACAAACACAAGTGGGTCAAAATACAATAAACCCAAATACCCATAATACAGCATCATAACACAGGATCAAATACTTAACTTTAAACACTAGAAATTAGTCTTAACAATAAGTAAAAAAGAAACCCCATATCTCAAGCACCCAAATAAATGTAAGACACATTGAAGACAATTTAAAGCACTACTCGAATGATTTTAACCTTAAACTCTATCAGCTTTAACCTCCTATAAACACACAATCCCGCACTTTCAACTTTTCCTCTTTTCAAATCTTTACAATACATTACTTTTACCTAATTCATGATGTTAAATGTACGACTTTTTTAGCTTACAATTCAAGCACATGATGTTTCTTTAATACACACATTTTACCCTGAGTATAATTATATGATTCTCTTAAATGTTAAAATCCATCACACTGCACAAACGAATGCTCACCGACTCCTTCCTTGTTCAAACAAGCTTTAGTCCTGCAGTATCATTTCCAGGCCCAGTTTCTCCACACATCTTCCCAGTCTGCTTACCATCCTGTGAGTGACTCAAATTCCCCTAATTACCAGATCCTTCCCACCTGGTGACTAACTAGCTGTCTGCAGCTGGGAGCCACACCCACCAAAGCACCCAGCCAGAAAGGGTGTGGTCTACAGCTCAGCTCAACACCTCCCACTCGATCTTCCCACGGAGACCGCTGGAAAGATCGCACACAGTGACCTAGTACTCAGAGATTCCCTCCTGGGCTCTCTGCCTGCTCCTCCATTGGCAGTAGGACCACCAAACGTCGGACGTCCCGGTGAAGAATTGTGGACTGAAGGTCACTCCGAATGTTGGAGACGCGATGCTTGGATGCAGGATACTTGGATGCTGATTTCACAGGCCTCACCTCCGGAATACAGAAGCTTGCCACAACTCTAATACTCACATCCCGTACAATGTTTCTGGAGTCAGGGTTGACACTGATGACTCTTCCAAGCTTAAAGTGGCCCCTCAATGCATTCTGATCGCAGAGCCAAACAATATCTCCAATTGCGACATTCCTCTGTACAGTGTGCCACTTGCTCCTCACAAAAAGATTAGGACCAGCAAGTTGGCTCCAGGATCTCCAGAATTTATTTACCTGATGCTGCATTTCCTGGAGTCTCTTATAGGGATAGCTTGTGAAGTCAAATGCTTTCCAATCACCACTTGATGATGCTCGTCCCAGCAGGAGTGTATTTGGCGTGATGTACTGCACTGTATCCTCAAGGCTCTGCACCCTGGCATCAATGGGTCGCTCATTTGCCAGATTAGCGGCGAGCTGAAGCGTCGTCTGAAGCTCGCTGAAACAGAGCCCTGACTCTCTTCCCAGACTCTGGAATGCCTTTTTCACAATCCGAACAGCTGCTTCAGCAGAGCCATTCCGATGAGGTGAATCAGCTGGCAGAATTTCCCAGTGCCAGTCAGTTCCATTTTGAGCTGAAGTATCCTCCACAGCAGACCTATCCAGGCTGTCCAGGAACTGATACAACTCCCTCAGAACAGACTTGGCACCAACAAAATTAGTCCCTGGATCAGACCATATCTTCTTAGGGTGGCCTCTAATTGCTGTGAACCTCTGATAAACCATCAGGAAGCTTTCAGTTGACATTGTGTTGACGAGCTCCGTGTGGATTGCTCTGCTGACCATGCAGCAAAATACGACTCCCCAGACTTTCATTTTGACTCTTTTCCTAACGTCATCTTTGACCTGATAGGGTCCAAACAGGTCAACTGCTGTGAACTCAAATGGAGATGCTGGACTGGTTCTTTCTTGAGGCAGATCACCCATCACTTGCTGACATCTTCTCACTCTGGCTTTCTTGCAGACCACACAATTCTCAATGACTTTTCGAGCAATTATTCGTCCCTTGATGATCCATGCTCTCTTTCTCACTTTCAACAGAGTCGCAGCCACACCCTCGTGACCCTTTCTGTGAGCTTCCTGAACCAGCAATGTTGAGACCCAGGCGCTGCAAGGTAAGAGGGGGACCCCAACTCTGTCTTCATTAAAGGCTTGGACTCGCCCACCACAAACCAGTAACCCAGTTTCTTCCTCTTTGAAGACTACCAGCCGGTCTATTGTGGTTGTTGGAAAAGTCACCCCCTCTTGTGTGGCAAGAAAAAGATCTCTTAAAGCATCTTGACGCTCTGTCGTGGTGATAACCCTGGTTGATGAAACTGCCTCCCACTTTGGAGCTCCCAGGATCTTATTTTTAGCTGCAAAGCTTTTTGCTGCCCTCCAGACCCAAGCGATCGTCTTAACCAGGTGATTCAGATTGCTGAACCGTCCTTCATCCACCAGGTTTCGGACAACAGCGCCAGCAGGTGGCCTTCGATGCTCCAGTGGCTCCTTCTTCACCTGAGCTCTTGTGAGCGCCGCAGCAAATGATTTCTTCTGCATCCTTCCAACACTCTCTCTGGCAGTTGCTGATACATCCTTTGCAGACTTAATCGGCCACTCCTCAGCTGGTAGACTCAAGAACTTTGGTCCTTGCTGCCATGGTGAATTTTCAGCCAACTCTTTTGGGCCAGCCCCACGAGTAATGATGTCAGCGATGTTCTGAGGTCCAGGAATCCACCACCAATCCTGAAGTTGTGTGCTGCTTTGAATTTCTCCAATCCTGTTGGCAAAAAAGGTCTGGAAGCCATAGCTCTCACGTTGAATTGAACAAAGTACTGTTTGGCTATCAACAAAGTGGTACCACTGCTTTACGTGAATTCGGCCATGTTGTTCAAAGTACCTCTTTAACCGGGCGGCGAATACTGCTCCACATAGTTCTGCCTTGACTGCTTCCCCCTTGTGGTCTAGGGGAGCCAGCTTAGCTTTGGACTCCACCAGCCTCACTGTCGGACCTTGGTCACAGTCCCACCGTAGATACAGGACGGCACCATAAGCATGATCGCTGCCATCAGAAAAGGTAATTGCATCAGCCTCAGCTGGCACGCTCACTGGTGTCAGGGCTCTAGGGAACTTGACTTTGCTCAGCTCAGTGTATTCTTCAAAAAGCCTAATGGCATCTTCTCTGAGCTTTTCTGATAGTGCAAGGTCCCAAGTGTCTCTGACGGTGCTACATTTGGATTTGGCCTCTTGAAATGCTCTCCGAACCAAAATGGCTCCTTTCTGCTTTACAGGTGTCGTCAGACCAACTGGGTCATACAGCCCCGAAACTTGGCTAAGCAACTCTCGTCGTGTCAGTGGGTCTGGCGTCTGAGCTCTCACCTCTTCCAATTGAAGGTCTTGGCCAAGTCTCATTTTCCTCTTCCTTTTTGAGAAGTTTATCCCAACCATAACATGAAGCTTGTCATCCTCCAGGGTATAGCCGAGGCCAAGAGCTTTATTGTCCTCCTCCTTGAGCTGATTTGGCAGGATTACAGTCCTTAGAGTAGCCTTCTGCTCCTGTTTTCCAACAAACTCTCTCCTACTTTCACCAGAAAAGACCCACGGCTTCAACTTGAACCCTCCTGCTCCCAGGATCTGCTCCACATTTTCTGTGATGACTTTGAGCTGGTCCAAGTTGTTATGAGAGGTCAAGATATCGTCGACATAGCTGTCATCCTCTAGCACTCGACGCTCCTCCTCAAGATGGCTAAACTGGGGGAGATTTGCTGTCTCCCTCATGGCGAGTTGAGCGATACAACCTGCTGGCTTGTCACCAATGTTCACTCTTGTGACTGCATATTCGCCCATCTCCTCCTCTTCAGAGTCACGCCACAGAAACCTATGCAAATGCACCTCCCGATCTTCAAGCCACACTGAATTGTACATCTTTCTTATGTCTCCCAAAGCCGCAAAACCTCCCCTCCGGAACCTGAGAAGCACGGCACGAATAGAATTTAGGACGTCGGGGCCCTTTAACAGGAGGTCATTCAGACTCACCCCTCTGCACTTCTGACTACTGTTCCAGACCAGTCTCACCGGAGTTGTGATGGAGTGTGGGTTGGGTGCAATGAGGTGGCTAATGTACCACACTGGGCCAGTCCATGTCTGAAGGACGTCTTTAGACAACTTCATTGCGGCCCGGCGCTCGACCATCTCATGAACTTGAGCAGCATAGGCAGCCTTCCACTCCGGCTCCCTGGTCAGCTGCCTCTCAGTCCTGAAGAATGTTGCCTCAACTGCACTCCTGTTACTTGGTAACGTGGCTGGGTCTTCTACCCAGGGGTACTTGGCGTGCCAGTGAGGCCTCTCACTGTGCTCATCAGCAGCTACATATGTGAGCCCATTCTTTACCACCTCCAGCTCCCTCTCTTCAGCGAGGGTCATTTCTTTGCCGCCTGGCTGGCAGTGTCCACAGCGACAACCCCCACATTTCGGGATGCAGCCAGCACCGATACTATCCCATTTCCACCACTCGAGGAAGCTGGATGTAGTAGTTACACAACTAAAACCTTGAGGTTGCTGGCTTTGTTGACGATGAATGGGGACCACGCAGGTGTGTTCTTCATACTTCACAGCAGCAGTTCTCATAGACTTTGCGAAATGCGTTCTCGATGTGTGGGCTGATACAGTTACCGCCTCAAAGAGCTCAGGATGGGTGCCAGCAACTGTCTTTCCCATTGGTCCGTCCCACAGCACAAGGTCCCCCACAGTGCGGATTTTCTGCGGAGCCAACTGGCCTTCCTTGTGACTTACAAGTAGGTGGATCTCCCTTGGCCTTGCCAGGTCACTGAGTGGAATGTCTGGGAAGAACTCTTGTAGTTTTTTGGCTGACACATGTCTTTGGATGTCTGCAATGCTGTCTAGGCCATAGCAAACCAGCTGGTGGGATCTGAAAGTGCCTCTTAAGGTGTTGACCCGAATTTTCAGGAGGTACCGCTTTGTCTTAACAAAGACTCTCATGCCTCCTACACCATGGACTACAAGTGTGATGTCTTCACTTCTAAGATTGAGCCGACCTGCTGCCTCATGAGTGATATAATTAGTATCGGAAGCTAGGTCGATCAGAGTCCCAATTTTCTGCCCAGCATTGGCTGTTACCTCCAACAGCATCATGATGACAGGCCACTCCGCTAGGCCGCTCTCAACCAGAAGACTAGAATGACTCTTTGCAATATGGGAGGTGCTCGCTGCTGTGTTACAGAATGCATCCCGGCATTGTTGGGCTAATTCAGGTGAGAGTTTTCTGAAGAATTCCTCCTGGGCCTCGGTGTAATTCCTCCAGCTCTCACCTCCCACTGTGCTGTTTTTTCTCCTTCTCTGAGCCGTACTGTCTCTGGATGCCTCAGCTCTGGGACACAGATAGTAGTGATGGTCTGTGGCTCCCTGCTCTCTACAAACGGGATTTCTACACAGAAACAAAGTTTTGCAGTGATTACCCTCATCATGGACCTCCAGACATTTCCAGCAGGCTCCCAACTTCCGCACTGCGTCCTTCTTCTCTGTGAGCTTGAGCACACGGAACCTTTTGCAGAAGTACAGCTTATTCTTATGCTTGATGTCCCCACAGACGACACATCCTGAGAGATTGCTACTTGACTGGTTTGAGGCTCTGGTTCTAGCTTGCCTTTGCTCAGGTCGGTTCTCTTTCCTCAGCGGCTCTTCATCCCTCAATTGATCCAGCTGTTCGTAGATACTCTCTTGACTCTTGAGAAAGGCCAGAAGATAGTCGAAACGCTTCTCTGGATCAGTACTGCTTTTCTCAGCTGCATAGAGAAGCCACTCTTTCTTCAGTGTATCTGGAAGCTTGCTTTCAATTGACTTCGTCACCAGAGAGTTTTTTAAAGCGCCAGTGTCACCAAGGTCACTCAGGTCTTCAAGGGCCTTCTCCACGGCTTGGATGAGCTCAACAATTTTCTTGGGCTGGTGACCTTTGGCAGCTGGAAGTCTCTGGAGCTCCTCTACTATTTCAATAGCGATCGCAGTTTGACTTCCGAACCGATTCTCTAGGACACGAAAAATGTCGTCTGCTGTGTTGTACGTCATCAATCGAAGATCTCTCATTACTTTCTCATCCAAACTGTCAAGAAGCTGGAACTTTTTTACTTCTTTTGAACCAGTGGGTTCTCCTTGCCTCTGCAGGGCCTCCCAGTCCCTTTTCCAGCGATGAAAATCTCGCCTGATGCCAGTAAACTTAGGGAGGGAAGTAGGCTTCAGTCTAATGCCTGCTGTTGGATAGCTGATAGAAGCTGCACTCACAACTCTCTCGGCGTCTTCTTCAGCTTTTGCTTGAATGAACTCTGCTTTTCTTGACATTAACTTGGGGATGATCTGCTCAAGATCTCTGACCCGCAGCTGGAAATCTTTCCGTTCAGCAGGAGGAGCCCAACACTTCCACTGTGTGTGCAGTTCTTTTGCCCTCTTAACCAGTTTTTCCATGTAATCAAACATGAAGTCAAAAACCTCTTTACTTCCTCCAGGTCCAAAGGACGCCACACTCTCTACTTTCTCCTCCGCAGCCTTTACTGCTATCGTCAGCTCCTCTTCTCCAAAGTTGGCCCAGAGTGTCTTTTGGATAAGCTCCTTGAGCTCGTTCAGTCTCATCTCACACTCTCTTGCAGTTTTCCCAATATCTGCCTTTTGCTGCTCATTCAACCTGGGAACTTCTTCGGAATCCGTATCCAGCTCTGCCTCTACAAGGTACTGGGCCTCTACGTCATCGTTGGCTTCCATAACCTTGTTGGCTTCAATTATGAGCTTTTTGAAACTGTCCCTGAGCTCCTCTTCAGGTATGATGGCATGCATCCGGACCACGTTGTTAGCCAGCCATGAGAATTGCCGCTTTGCGGATGTCCTATCGACTTTAAGCTGCTCCAGTGTCTTTGAGTCAGCCATCTTCTTTTCAGCAGGATTGGGTGAGATGATTTCCCGTTTTATCAGCCTGGCTGGTTGCTGTTTGGGATTCTCTGTTCCAGTTTTCACAGCGGTTTTTTACTGTCAAGTGCCCTCACTCTTGTGAGGTTCAACCCTGCAGTTTCCCCCACTTGAAAGGGTATGCTTGCCTCTGAAGGTTTGGACTGGATTTTACTCAATGACCAGGAATCAATTCTTCCTTTTCTTTCTTTTATTTGAAAGTTGTCGTGGTCAAAAGCAGGTAAAAAACCTTAAACACAAACACAAGTGGGTCAAAATACAATAAACCCAAATACCCATAATACAGCATCATAACACAGGATCAAATACTTAACTTTAAACACTAGAAATTAGTCTTAACAATAAGTAAAAAAGAAACCCCATATCTCAAGCACCCAAATAAATGTAAGACACATTGAAGACAATTTAAAGCACTACTCGAATGATTTTAACCTTAAACTCTATCAGCTTTAACCTCCTATAAACACACAATCCCGCACTTTCAACTTTTCCTCTTTTCAAATCTTTACAATACATTACTTTTACCTAATTCATGATGTTAAATGTACGACTTTTTTAGCTTACAATTCAAGCACATGATTTTTCTTTAATACACACATTTTACCCTGAGTATAATTATATGATTCTCTTAAATGTTAAAATCCATCACACTGCACAAACGAATGCTCACCGACTCCTTCTTTGTTCAAACAAGCTTTAGTCCTGCAGTATCATTTCCAGGCCCAGTTTCTCCACACATCTTCCCAGTCTGCTTACCATCCTGTGAGTGACTCAAATTCCCCTAATTACCAGATCCTTCCCACCTGGTGACTAACTAGCTGTCTGCAGCTGGGAGCCACACCCACCAAAGCACCCAGCCAGAAAGGGTGTGGTCTACAGCTCAGCTCAACAATGGGTCTGTAATTTGCTAATTCATTTGGATCTAATTGTGGTTTCTTAAAGGGTTAGTTCACCCAAAAATGAAAATAATGTAATTTATTCCTCATCCTCATGACGTTTGACACCACCTATATAGTGATGGCCGATTTCAAAACACTGCTTCATGAAGCATCGAAGCGTTTTGTATCAGGTGCTGAATCATGATTCGGATCAAGTGTCAAACCACCAAACTGCTGAAATCACGTGACTTCTAATTCGATACGCTGATTCATAATGGTGCATTCACACCAGACTTGAATGACGCAAATAAATCGCACTATTCGCGCGTAGTTGCACGCTTGAACATTTTGAGTTTACTCGCTTCATTGGCGCGTGACATTCTCTTCACAACAGATGTGAATTCTCGTCATGGGAGGGGCTTCTGCCAGCGGCTCGTCTCGTTGTGAAATGACTGACATGGGCTGTGTTCACACTTGACTTGAGTATTGTACAAATACTTAGTTAATGTGTGACAAAACGTAGTTTTAAGACTTTTTCAGGCGATAATGTAGTTGTTTAAAGCTTAAATCTGTGGTTTATTTATAACGAGAGCTCCTCTGTGAACATGTGATCTGGTGTGTGTGGAGTTGAACATGTGATCTGGTGTGTGTGGAGTTGAACATGTGATCTGGTGTGTGTGGAGTTGAACATGTGATCTGGTGTGTGTGGAGTTGAACATGTGATCTGGTGTGTGTGGAAATGAACATGTGATCTGGTGTGTGTGGAGTTGAACATGTGATCTGGTGTGTGTGGAGTTGAACATGTGATCTGGTGTGTGTGGAGTTGAACATGTGATCTGGTGTGTGTGGAGTTGAACATGTGATCTGGTGTGTGTGGAGTTGAACATGTGATCTGGTGTGTGTGGAGTTGTGAGCTCCAGTGGATCAGGTGCTCAGCGCTCATTAACCCCGGCGAGAGCAGCCTTTCCTCGGCCAGTCCTTCAGCCGCTGGCTCTGATGTCTCTGTGGCGTCTCCAGCTATAATTCGTCTTGTGTAGATCTAACGGCCGATCTTTGGTCTCATGGATCTACAATTTGTTCCCTGGCAAATCGTTTAGGCTGAGGGCAAAGAGAAGTTTCATAACTTTATATTTTTAGGATATTTAACTTTACCGTTGTAGCCGACTAGCACTGACTTTAAATGTTTGACTGAATTGTTTGCTTTATTTCATGTATAGTTTCTTATACCTTTTATTTATACTTTTGTTTTATTGATCAAACATAAACTTGCATTTAACAAAAAGAGACTGGGTTGTGTTTCATGTCATTTAATTTTATTACAGTGATAATAATATGCACACTTGTCTGAACCAGATATTAATATATGATTAATATAAACCATATGATTTTCTCCTCATTGTTGTCACTACTAGAGCAAGCTCCTGATTGGTTAACGCGGCGCCAAAAAGTCAGCCAAAGTTCAGATTTTTTAACTCTATACACGCATGACTATCATCAAGTGGTTAGAATAAAGATTGTGATTTTTATGATTGCTTCCTAGTCATACAGTGAGTAGCATCTTGGAGGTCTGCGTAGTGTCAGAAGATCCGTTCTGATTCTGCTGCAGTCCAGGCCATCAGCACGGAAAAGCCTAGGTTGCTCCCAGAAAAGATTCCAATTATTTACAAAGAGCAGTTTCTGTTGATTACACCATGTCATTAACCAGATAACCAGATCTTGCCCTGGGCCTGGCTCGTGCCTTCCGCTGTTGAATCCGCCAGGGCCCATGGTAAGTCGGTGCCGGAGTGAAGGAGGGCTAGGATGATTGCATTCTGGGTGTTCTGGGTGCAGAGATACACACGGTGTAGAGGAAATTGGAGTTTTAACATAGTGCTACAAACTTACCATGGATTTATGAGCGTCAGCCCTGGACGTTTCTAGCGCTGTTCACTGTTCCCATAGCTCGGCCTGTTTCTCTAGTAGTTTGCGGATCTGCTTCTCTACGGCCTCCAACTTTAACTGCACCACATGCAGCTCGATTGTGTCCTCACCTGCACTCAAAGGTAGAGGCACATCCTATACTGCAAAAAATGCTTTTCTTACTTAGTATTTTTGTCTTGTTTTCAGTCCAAATATCTAAAACATCTTATATTAAGAAGCATTTACAAGACAAGGAAAAGTTTTTGTGAACTAGTGTTGGATGACTAAAACTATGACGAAAACTTACTGTCATTTTCGTCAACAAATAAAAACGAGACGAAAATGTTAGTGAGGGACGATTAGGGAAGAGATCGGGTCAGAACTGATGTCCTGTGTAACAGATGCGCACATTTGAGTTGAACATGCTGATCTAACCGCTGGAGAACACGGCGCTGTTGCTCTACAGGCTCATCCCCAACAGCGCTCCAGAGCGGCTCACAATCAATGAATAACACACATTTATGCCAGGCAATTGTTTATGAACTAATGCTGATGAATAAGGACAATGTTTACTTTACCATGTTTATATTGTAATGTGTTTTAGACGGTTGTAACAACGCATATTTTATCTCCTGAACTTGAATGAGCTCCTGCAACTGCAATAGTAAGGGACAGACGTTTCAAAATAAGAGTCAATGTGTATTTCGTGCTTGTTTATAATTTAAAAGTCACGCATTATATATTCGTTTTTGCTTACACAATAAACTGTATTTAATTTAATTCCCATTTAATTCATAGTCAGGAGAAAAGACCAGTATTTGACACATATTCAATAAAGTATCAGGGTTATAATAGTTCACTAAAACCATTAAAAAAAATAATTACTTGAAATTAAATAAATGTTAACTGAAATAAAAAAAAAACTTATTTGAAGCTTTAGCTTAACCTGATATTGCCTACTAACTAAAACAGAAATACAAAGTTACTATATAGATGTTTTTAAAAACAAACAAAAAAGTGAATCAAAAAAGTGAATCTTTTCGTGTATTTTTAATGTCAAAAACAAAATGTCAAAATTAAATGGAGCTCAAATGCTTAATGTTTTAAAATTTATCTAAACTCATTAGATTTTAGGAGACTAAATCTACAGTAGATTTAGTCGACTAAAATCTTATGATATTTAGTCGACTAAAACTAAAAACAATTCAGGTGACTAAAATATGACTAAAACTAAATGGCATTTTAGTCAAAAGACTATGACTAAAACTAAATCAAAATTTGCTGTCAAAATGAACACTGACACAGACACAAATTAGCCAGTTCTGATATTAGACGGAGGATATGCAGGATGAACTATTTTACCTTTAAGTGGCCACACCTGCTTTGCTCAACAAAAGTGTATTTTTTTTAATTGTCACGAAAACTACAACCTGCTAATACAGTGATAGTCAGAAATCCGATTGCCCCGAATAATGTTGCCCCATGCTCCATTCATTGGGTCCTCGGTAGGATCTATCCTGGTGGAGATTTGAAATAACAAATAAATAACATCAGTTGCTCGAAGAATGTTTTAAAATAAAAGCAGCACTAGGTAACTTTTCAACCTTCATAATATATTTTCAAGACTCTTGTGATGATACATCGACTTACAATAGGTTGAATGGCACGTCTGCCATAGCCTGACGGGGTCTGTATCGTTTTTAATCGTACTTTTAAACTTCGGGTTTCGGGTAGTAACCCGAAAAAAAAAGAACTACAAAATTCGACTGCTTTACGGCATATACGTCACTTCCACCATTACCCCCACTTCCTTAAATTCGGACGTGCGAGCCCAACTATCCTTTGTTTGTCGGATGTTATAGTCATGGCCGAGGCAGCACAGAAAAAGAAGAAAGCAAAGGTTTTGTCGGAGGAATGCAAAAAGAGGAAACGAGAAAGTGATCGTATTAAAGGCAGGACGAGGATCAACATTGGGCCAGCGTTTGCTCGTTGGCGTGAGCTGAAGGAGGTCAATATATTATATTGACGATATATGGTTATTACCTACCACTCAAACATTGAATTGAAGTATCATATAGATTCTGTAAAACGGTAACCAATAGACTAGACTACTATAATGACGCTGGCTTGTAAACATGAGCATCGCGATCATTTGGCGTTTGAAAAAAATAAATAAAACCCATGAAATTATATTCATATGACATGCTGAAACATATGCCACTGTACCTGGGCAGAACACCTGCATGTGAACTCCTCCTGCAGTGTTCAGGGCTATCATAGCTGTCATGTCAACAAATGCACGTGCGATGCATCCCCTGATGTAGAGTTTACGACAGTAGTAGAGGACAATACTGTTTCCCAACTGTAGGGGGACCCCGAGAGCAAAACCTACCTAGTGCTGCTTTAAGAAATGGATACCTGACACAGGACACACAGTGGTGTATGAGTGTCTTTAAGACACTGACAGCACCGCATGGGGGTTTCTGGCTACAGAATTTCCCAAATGGCAGCTCGGCCACCTTTCCTTAAATACCCAGACCAGAACAAAAGGGTTGAAAATATTTACTCCACAAACGCCTGGTTTCAGGGGAGAGGATCAGATATCTTGAAGAGTCAAAAAGGAGAACAGAATGCTCATAAGTTTTGTATCTTTGATTGCATGATTGATTGCAGTGAAATTGAGACCATTTTATCAATCACGAGATATTTAAAATGATACCAAACATCATATGTGGAATATAGACATCTTTAGAGAACTTACACACTTTCTCTGAGCTTCTTTCCAGATTAGTGAGTTTTATTGTTTTATTGCAGGGTGTTGGACCTCAGCTTTTGTTTTAGCAGTAAACCCATTTCTTACAGTTCTATAATGCTCCGAACGTAATCCACAGAAATCCACAAGATTTTCGACTTATTGTTCCAGCCTTCTCTCAAGGCCGCGGAAGCATGGTAGTGGGCTTGTGTTTTGGTACGCACTTCATTCCACCAGGTGTTGTTCGTTTTCACCTTTTTTATTTAAATCCATATAATTAACAAAACATCAATTGAAATTAAGATGCAAATTATACAAAACGAAATACTTCAAACAAACTTGTGAAGTGGTCAAAAAAATTTCTGACCCACTTCATATCTCCTGACATATTGTATTCAATCGATTTCCATGCCCTCTATGATGTAATCCAATTTTCAATATTTTGTTAATTAACAGATTCAATTAAAACGAATCATAAACAAATAATATTTTAACACCAAAACAAAAATATGAAGCAAATACATTTTCTTAAATGGCTACAACATTAATATTCAGCACAATCCAATCCTCCCACAATAACATACGCTTTCAGTAACCATCATCACAGATATTTGTCAGTTGATTTGAGTGATTTCAGTAAAGTTTTATGTACAAACATGATTTTAAACAGTTCTTACTCATTCAGAAGTGACATTTGTATTTGGTGTAAATTGTATTGAGAAAATAATTTTATTGAGAGAAAAGAAATCAGTCTAAGAAAATATTATAAATATTCTCCACAGCATTAATTCTGGATTCTGGAACGATGGTTGTGGTGGAGCCGGATCTTTCTGGATCATCTGAGAATTTTCCCGCAACATCATTGTGAATGTGGTAGTAATACAGGAAGAGAAAAAACCCTGAAAAAAAAATCAGTAGAACCTATTTCAACTAATTCATAAACATTTCAGATATCATTAAAGTAATTTGTATCATTTTCAAAATGTAACAACAACAAAAACATAAACAAATGTGTGCCTTGCACACAATCATCATGTAGGACCCGTGTGATTGTTTCTCACCCTGAAACGAGTTCAACACAGTGAAGATGTAATATGAGGGAATGAGCATCGCTCCATAACTGAAGAACGCCACAGCCCACGTCAGGCCGAAGAGCAGGAACAAACTCAACACCATCATGAGCTGCTTTCTGAACATCTTTCTCTTGCCCTCAGCCGCTTTTATGTGTCGGGCTTGGACAATCTTAGTGACGATCAAGATGAAGATTCCAGTTGTGAAGATGAAGACTAAGGCGTAGTAGCCAATGTTCACTATGTAGTGAATTAAAGGATCTGTAATCCAGCACCTTTAATTAGAAGAGAAGAGAAAATATTAAAATGTTGAGCTTCATTTATGCATTTATGACATCAGAAGAACTTACATTCTTGTGGTTTTTCCAGACGTTGCGTTTATAATCACTGTTTTATATCCTCCTAATGAAGCAACAGCTACGACTATCGGAGCCGGAAACGCTGAAAACACGAGATCAGGGTTATTATAGGTAACTAAACATATTAATAAAAACTCTAAAATAACACAGACAGAGACAAATTATTTTGTTGAGTGCTCAGATGCTCTTTAAAGGAACAGCTCAAGAAAAGGACAAAAAGCCATAAAAGTATTATGACAAAAATAGTTCATATGACTGATGCGTAATATATTTTCTCAAGTCAACACTATAATAACTGGTGTTTTGTTCATATAACTCACTCCATCCGCACACGGTGATCTTCCTCATGTAGTTTGTGATGGTGACGTTCTGTCTGATGAGCCATAAGTACATATGAAGAGCTTGAATGAAGAACCAGCTGAATGTAGCCAGCATGGAGTAATGCATGAGCAGCGCTATGAAGACGCACGCAGCCTTGTCTTCTGTGTTGGCAACGCTCTCGTTTGACAGAAAGGATAAATTCAGGAGAAACAAAGCCACAAACATGTTCATCAAGATCTTCGTGGCCTGGTTTGTCTTGGCTTTCCTGTTCAAATATAAAAATAACCTGTATTTGAAACATGTAACATTAAAAAAGTTGGGACAGGAGCAATTTAGGGCTAGTAATAAGGTAAAATGGTTAAATAATGATGTGATTTGAAACAGGTGATGTCAACAGGTGATTGTAATTATGAGTTGGTACAAAAGCAGCATCCAAGAAAGGTCTAATCCTTTAGGAGCAAAGATGGGCCGAGGATCGCCAGTTTGCCAACAAATACGTGAGAAAATTATTGAAATGTTTAAAAACAATGTTCCTCAAAGAAAGATAGGAAGAGATTTGGATATTTCACATTCAACAGTGCATAACATAATTAAAAGATTCAAGGAATCTGGAGGAATTTCAGTGCGTAAAGGACAAGGGCGCAAGCCTAAGCTGAACAACCGTGATCTCCGATCCCTCAGGCGGCACTGCATCAAGAATCGTCATTCATCTATAAGCGATATCGCCACATGGGCTCAGAACTACTTTGGCAAACCTTTGTCAAGTACCACAATACGTAGTTACATCCACAAATGCCAGTTAAAACTGTACTGTGCCAAAATGAAGCCCAATGTTAACAGTGTCCAGAAGCGCCGTCGACTTCTTTGGGCTCGGAGGCATCTGGGATGGATCATCACACAGTGGAAACGTGTACTGTGGTCAGATGAATCAGTATTTCAGGTATTTTTTGGGAGGAATGGACGCCGTGTGCTCCGGACCAAAGAAGAAAAGAATCATCCAGACTGTTACCAGCAACAAGTCCAAAAGCCAGGGTCTGTCATGGTATGGGGTTGTGTCAGTGCCCTTGGCAAAGGTAACTTGCACTTCTGTGGAGGCACCATTAATGCTGAAAAGTACATAGAGATTTTGGAGCATAATATGCTGCCTTCAAGAAGACATCTTTTCCAGGGACGTCCATGCATATTTCAACAAGACAATGCAAAACCACATTCTGCACACATTACAAAGTCCTGGCTGGAGAGGAAGAGGGTACGGGTACTTGACTGGCCTGCCTGCAGTCCCGACCTGTCTCCAATAGAGAATGTGTGGCAACGAAGACCCCGTACTGTTGCCCACCTTAAGACTTGTTTGCAGGAAGAATGGGACAAAATTACACCTGAAACACTTCATCACTTGGTGTCTTCAGTCCCTAAACGTCTTTTAAGTGTTGTGAAAAGGAATGGCAACATTACAAAGTGGTAAATGCTTTACTGTCCCAACTTTTTTTTAAATGTGTTGCAGGTCTGAATGACAGGAAAGGATGCATATTTACAAATGACATGAAGTTGACCAGACAAAACATGAAATATTTTGTGTTTATATTGTCTGCAATGAAATACAAGTCAAAGTAAATTTAGAAATCACTTCTTTTTGTTTTTTTTTGCGTTTTCCATACTGTCCCAACTTTTTTCTGATTTGGGATTGTACAATAAAATAACATAAGATAATAATGTTACTTTTTCTCTCAGTTTGGACTTTGTTTTCGTTTGCACCATTTCTCACCGTTTCCCTTAGGCTACCTTGTTTGTTGTCATACATACAGGTTTGATTTCGTCACTTCAGTTCAGGTGTATTTAGTTCCCTTTTTTCTGTTCATTGTTGTCGGGTCTCGTCAATGTTTGGAAGTGGTACGCTACTCTCTTTATGTGGTTTTACCTTGTGGATTTATTAAAGACTGCCTATTTATCTGCATCTTTGTTTTCGAGTGTGTTCTAGCAACACAATCCGTGACCGAAGACCCAACCCAGAAGTGATTATGCCACACTTTATATTTAGTGTTTCTTGTGTTTTTGTTTTTCCAGTTTTTTAAATTCTTTTTTTCCTCACCATGGACAGTCCTTCCGTTCTGCTATTGTGCCTTGAGCAGGGAACATGTGGAGGATTTCCTGTTTCTATCCCATCTCACCAACTACCTGGACAACTGCTTATGCTCATTCCTACAACCTGGCTTGAACATCGCCACCAAGGAGCAGTTGTCCAGGGAGGGAACTTGAGGAAGCTTCGCTGGGTGCTAGTATCCTGTAGATCATCTCTGACTGTCGGACCAGTTGACGGCGACATCAGCCCCACTTCTAACCCAGTGCCTACCCAGAGACTGCTTACTATCCCACTACCAGTAGTGACAGCACGAACCCACCGCAGACCAATAGCCTGCCTCCGCCACGATGTTTGAGCCTGCGACAGGAGGAGCGATCGAACAGGACATTACCCTGGAGCCTGAGCTAGACGAGTCTGACCAGGTGTATGAGCTGGCTGCCCCATCCATCGCTGTGGAAGCCCTTGTGGAGAATGAGGGGATGGAAGTGAGCACCGCCCACCCTCCCGCCACTGAGTGTGAGTCTCTGGCTGCTCCAAATTAGGACTTATGACTGTTTGTTTGGAGAGGTAATTAACCATCTAAACCTGCCCGAAAACATCTTAACTTCGTCGGACCCACTGACCCCGCCCAGCCTCTCTCTCCCACCACCTCTCCAGACTGCTATTATTTATACATTGGTTTTTGTTGGTTTCTGTGCTATTCTCCATTCTCCTCAGTCCTCAGCTACTCCTTCTGCCCAGTCATCACCGTCCCCCATCAGTCCCTCAGTTCATCCTCTCAGTGGCGAGGCTATACCTCTTGCCTGCTGTAAGCCACCTCCTCCTGGGCATGGGGAACCTGTGGCTCCACTTTTAGCCTCAGAATGCTGTGTATTTGTATTCTGGGCTCCCTCGGGTTGCCGGCTTCACCTGGTATGGACATCGAACCACCTTCCCACGGACCTGCGGGCTCACTCTGACCTCCATTAGGCTCTGCCTCTGCCCTCGGTTGCAGAGGCTCCGTCATGGCTGCCAAGGTCGACATTGTTTCTACACTACATTGGCTCTTCGGGCATAATGTCATGGTTTCTCTCAGTTTGTCATTTGCACCACAAATGTTCTAAATATAGGCATATGGGTAAATATACTGTCCTAAAGGATAAAACTGGTCCTATAGGAGTGTTAACCCCCTCGAGTCGGCGATCGCGTCTCTTTTTTTCTTATCAGTGCCAAAGAGACTCAAATAACTCTGTCATTTTTTATCATTCATGCAAGTGTTATGCATCATTATATTCTGTTAAGTTTCTATATTGTTTTGTGTACAGTCACAATAAAAACAAATTGTTGTGCTTTTTGCAAAATAAGGGAAACAAACATGATCCTCACTCTCAATGATTTCTAATCTGATTCTTTTCAGAAAATGACCTCTAGCTTAGTGAATACTTGTCTCACAAACATGAGACATATGTCTAAAGAAACTTTGAAATGTAAGATTTTAAATCATGTAAATCAAAACGAAAACAAATATTCTGTGTTTATGTAATCTGTGTGAAAAGTGGGCGATATCAGTCAACTCATTACTGACTCATTATCCACTAATGCGGCCACGCCCATGGACCGCACACTCATTCAGATTCAAATACAGGCAATCCATGCGTCAACGCCCACACACACATCAACTCATGCAAACACAACTAGTGAAGCTATGGTTCAGATACATCGCTTTTACATCACACATCACATCGATTTATTTGGCCTGTTTTCGTTTTGTATAAATTGTATCTTAATTTTAATCAATGTTTTTAATATAGTTGCTTCTTATTTTATAAGAAGTCAATATAACAGACAATAGCCTTAGTGCACGCGTCTCATAAATGAACTTAAGTTGGAAATGATATTTGAGTATTAATTGCCTTTTTTACAGTGAATTTTCATTTTTGTATGTTAATTTTAAATGTTTTTAAAACGAATTTTGCTTCATATTGATGTTTAAATATTATACCCTATGTTGTTGTTTTTTTTAAAGTTAATTGCTTTCTTTAAACTGAATTTCGTTTTGTATAAATTGTATCTTAATATTAATCAATGCTTTTAATAGGGGTGTAACGGATCAGCAGTTGATCAGTGATCCGTACGGATCACGACCCACGGTTCGGCACGCACGTGACCCGCGGATTTATTGCACATTTTTTTGACGAGAGTCAGTTTTTGTCTATCGTAAGTTTTAATTTTAAATATTTGTTATTTTAACATAGTCTATAGCCTGTTTTCCAACGTAATATTTACATCTAAAGTAGGTACTAGGCTATATAAATATAAAGTCATGAATTCAATAAAAAGTTTAAGTGTAGTGCGTTTAAACATGATATCTATAAAATATTGTATAGGCCTACAAAGAGAATTGCAATGCTGACAAGTGTGAGAGGTCTATTCTCTCCCCTGAGAATGTTGACATCCTAATAAAAATTAAAAAAAAAGACATTGTCATTATAAGCTCAGGCCCATTTTCACGTCTCAGATTGTTTTTTACATGTTACACTTTAACAACTGAGTAAAATTTGATTTATTCAGATGATTATTTATTTATTTTATTTTTGTTAAAACCATATAGGTTATTTTTGTTAACACCAAAAGTTCCTTGTTAACCTATAAGTCATATAGGTTATGTTAACACCAAAAATGTTCATGTAATAAATGGAAGGCAAATAAAAATGGTCTCCTCCCCCTTTTATTCTGATCCGAAAAATGATCCGATCTGTGACTCATGATCTGTATTGTGATCCGAACCGTGAGTTTTGTGATCCGTTACACCACTAGTTTTTAATATATTTGATATAATATAACAGACTGGTATAATAAACATATTAGTATATTTGATATCAATATAGCAGACAATAGCATTAGCGCTGGCTCATGCATTTTACGTGTTTCTGACTGAAGCTTGAAAAGATATTTGAGTATTGTGTGTATTTGATCGTTTACAAATTATTCAGAAAATATTTGCCATTGAAATGAGTGAGCCAATGTTAAGTGTCACAATATCACAGTTTTTTTAGCTCTTCTTTCAAAAACATTTTTGATTGAAATCTTGTTTCTTTTTTGGCAGATAATTTAGCTTGCCTTAAGTAAAAACTTTAAGTAAAAACATTTAGATTTTTCCCCCAGAAAACTTTGTTTTTTTTTTTTACTGTTACTGTACTTATCTAGTAAACCTAAAATCTAATAGGCCTACCTGAAGCTAATTTATTATGCAGCTCATTATTATGCAGGTCTTTGTTTCTCAGGAATGATTACATTATTATTCATGGCTCATTCACGCCTACTCGCATAAGGCCTGAGTAAAGAAAAAGTGTTTTACAAAATGTAAATTAATATATTGTTTTATGTGAATGAGTAGGCTCAATGATTCTCACATCATTTTGAAGCAAAAACTCTAGGCAAATACACCCAATAATCAAAGGGCTTGTGAACACATATCTATTGTGTGTTTTGAAGCCTCAATTTTTTTTGTTTTTAAAAAAATCATGCATAAACATTATTCTCTCAAAAATACAGGCATGTACATACATGTTGCTCAGATATTATGGTAGCCCAGTTTGTGCTGAATACAGTGTAATTACACTTTTGCCATTAATGTGTTTATAAGCAACTGAAAAATGCACAAATGTCAGAGCATGTCAAAACTTCTAAAGAGCCCCAAAACAGCTCAGACTCCTAGGGGTTAAACCCCAGTTCCAGATATTCAGCTATTAAAAAGTCTAACTGCTGTTGGAACAAAGGATCTTCTGTAGAGCTCCTTTAGTCTATGACTAAAATCCCTAAGGTCACAACTGTCTCATACAGAGGGTGGAGGGAGTTGTTAAGGATGTTTGATAGCTTAGCCAACATCCTTGTGGCAAGCAGGATGAGGCAGTGAGCACATGAGAACTGGGTGAGACAGGTGGCGCGAGATTCTTCATTCAGTTCTATGCAACAGAATCTGATTTAACTAGTCTCCGACTAAAGCTTTTCTAGTTGACTAGCCATTCATTTAACTCATTAGTCGCAAACCGCACTTTCATATACATTTTTAAGGTGCTCTAAGCGATGTCACGTTTTTTAGGCCAAAACATTTTTTTTTTGTCACATACAGCAAACATCTCCTCGCTATCCGCTAGCTGCCTGTCCCCTGAACACACTGTAAAAAACCGCGGTCTCTGTAGTCCACCTAAGCTCCACAAACTGCAACAAAAGCCATGAAGCACAACAAACAGTGCTCCAGCCAATAGCCGACAAGAATGATTTGGGGGTGGAAATCATTCTTGTCAATCATTCTTTTTTATATTCAGATTCAGTAAAATTATTGAATTTTATAGTGTGTTCAGTGTTCAGCCCTTGATCGCAATTCGTAGCCACCGGAGTTGACGTCATTCGCCTCCGTCCCTTTTTCAATGACGTACGACTCGCATTTACTGGGGAATATATGATTTGACCGCTTACATGGCAGACGCAAATGCACGTATCCGAATCATGTCGGATTTATTACCACGTATGAGTGAGGCCTGAATCTGATCTGAGGATATCGTAATTCATGTGTTTTTTTTCCTGCTTACACGTTCACATGTCATATCTGATCTGTGCCACATGAGAGGGACAAATCGGAATTGGGTCACTTGAACCATGCAGTGTAAATGGGGCCTTTGAGAGAAATGCACCTTTCATACAGATTACATAATCAGAGAGTATTTGTTTTCGAAATTGGTTCAAATTGGTTCGGTTAAAAGTAAACATTTCAAGCTTTCTATATATATATATATATATATATATATATATATATATATATATATATATATATTTATCATGTCTTAGACAAGTAGCCTATAGAGTTTCAGTTTATTTATGTCACAGTGACGTGCTGCAGTTCAGGGAGACCGAGACGGCAGAAAGAGCATCCTGTTTGTTTTCTTTATTTTACAAAAGCACAAAGTTTTCTTGTTATTGTGAGTTTACATAAATAAAGTTTGTAGACGATAATAGAACAATAAAGTAGTTTGAATGGTGTATTACTATCAAAATTATTTAAGTTGTTTCTGCTGTAATCAGGGAAAATGCAAGTGATGCATGTCATGCATTAAAGCGTGCTATACTTTAGCTTCCACATTCTGCACAAACACTTGCCTAATGTGGCGTTCACACCGGACGCGATTCGCGCGAGTGATTTACATGTTAAGTCAATGCAGAGACGCGAAATGGCATTCTGCGGCGCGATTCGCGCGATTGAGGCGGCGCGAATGACGCGAATTGAGCGTTTTGAACGCGTGATTCGCGCGTTCAAAACTTTGATCTGAACTTTGGCGGATATTTCGCGCCGCGTTAACCAATCACGAGCTTGCTCTAGTAGTGACGCATTTACAAGCGGAGGCAGAAATCCCAACAACAATGGAGGACAAGATAATCATGGCCGTATGTGGATACCCGGAGCTGTATGATACATCATCCTATCACTACAGGAACAGGAATAAAAGGAATAAAAAGGATCTTGCTTGGAAGAAAGTGAGTTATTGTGAGTTATTGTGAGCCATTGTGAGCCTAGTGAGCCATTTCACAACGAGACAGGAGCAGAAAAAAAAGAGCCAGAGCCAGCGGCAAATGTGAGAAGGACTAGCCGAGGGAAGGCGGGTCTCGCCGGGTACACGAGCGCTGAGCGCCGCCGATCCCCTGGATCTCACAACTCCGAAAACGCCAGATAAAATGCTCAAATAGGCACTCTTTTTATAAATTAACCACAGATTTGAGCTTTAAACAACTATATTATCGCCTGAAAAAGTCTTTAAACTACGTTTTGTCGCACATTAATAGTAGTATTTTTTACAAAAAAGCTCATATAGGCTCTTATAGAGCAGAAGCCCCGCCCATGACGCGAATTCGCGTCTGGTGTGTAGTTGTCACACGCGTTTTTCACGCACGATTCGCGCGAATTACACGCGCAAATGAAGCGAGTGAACTCAAAATGTTCAAGCGTCCACCTTCGCGCGAATCGCGTCCGGTGTGAACACCACATAATAATAGCACACATATATCTAGATTAATGTTAGAGCGAGCGGCCATGTGAAGTTGCTACTACTTACATGTTTCAAATGGTAAGTATGATAGGTGAACATTTGGATTTCCTCTTTTGGCCCAAAACTGAAAATGCCGTTTTCGACCAATAATTTTTAGCGGCCAAAATTTCAGTGCATCCCTATCTATATTATTTTTTTAGATACTCTACCGTAACAGGAAATGCATGAACAGAGCGACGGTCTGAAAAAACATGGAGATGCCGCAGCCGATAGAAGAGATGAAGCTCAATGATGCCACAAACGGTGCTGTGATGTTTGTAGGCTGAGACTGAGAGATCAGAGAAATATATGTCAACTAAAAGTCTCTGAAAATGATTTCATGGGGTCGTTCACTGAAACTCTGAGAAGCTTCTCACCATCAGCACTGCAAAGAACGTCAGATGTGAACACGAGCACTTTATGGTGTTGTTGATTTGTTCTGTCTCACAGCCGGACGTCGTCCATGTAAGATTTCCTTTGAAGAAAAGAGAGCAAGGAATGAAATACATAAAATAAATTGGGTTTGTTGATGGGAACTGATCAAGACTACCATAAATAAATTTACCTTTGCCATCCCAAGATCTACAGGACGCATTACCGACCTGTAAGAACATTTTTATTTTGATTTCACCGTGTCTGATTATTATATTTTTAAAAAAGTTTCACAACAAAACCTTCATTACCAGATTGTTCTTGGTAAAGAACATTTCAATATTGTTGATAAGATTGGAAATGTTGGCCTTCATCGTTATTCCATAAACCTCATTGTTTAAAACAGAGTAATTTTTAGTTTCATCCTAAATAAGAAATAGAGCAAATCAAATATAAACATGTGTAAATACAATAGATCAAGAGACATTTGTTCAAACAAAAGTTCCCCAAAAAATGTCTCGTATGCTGTTATATTTTCACTGGAATACAAAAGTAGAATTTTTAACTACTTTCAAACAATAATTCATAGTTGCAAACAGTATAAAAACACCATAGAAGCATCATAACAGTAATGCAAATGATACAGTGTACTAATATCCAGCTGATACTAATATTTGTGCATTGATGGAACATGAGATTGGTGAAAATGTATTGGGTGAAACGTTTTGGGTGAACTGTCCCATAAGCATTCCTTAAAATGTTCAAACATGAAATTTTTACATGAGCACCTTTCCCATGTTTTTGAACTGTAGAACTCCGAGTAATGCACACCCATGGTTTTTCATTCGTGATTTATTAAAGGCCTCGCTGGGAATCTTTACAAACCAGGCAATGTCTGTCTTTTGGTCACTTTGACAGTCAGCAACCTGTGAAAAAAAACAAATATTATTACGTGAAATTAAAAAAAAAAAATGTTTCTCAAGTCTTACGTTTATCCTGTTCAGATCTGAAGAGTAACATGTGTCTCTGCTTTCTGTGTTCTCGTCTTGTATGTGAAGAAGACCAATAACATCCCCCATGACAATCTGTGCATTGCTTATATTGTTGTGTTCCATCTCTTCCATTTTAGACTCCTGAGTGTCCAAAAATTCTCTGCAAAATGTAATAATCACTCTGTATTCAGTAATATAGCTTTAATTTTAAAAGTCACTGGTAACCGCACACTTACGATGCTTTTGAGGGATTAGTAAATCCATCCGTGTCTTTTGGATCATCTGTAGTTAGATTGTTAACTTCCTCTTGTGACAGTGATGTGACAGTAGCTGAACTTTCATTAACACAGATGACACACATCCATTCATTCTCATGAAAATACAGAACGTATTTGCTACTTTCTTGCCCTTCAACAAAAAGAAATAAGAGATTGATTTTAGATGTATAGCTGTGCATTTCAATCTCAGACTAAAGTGATCTAATATATAATGTTTTTTTTTTATAAACTTAAACATGTATTGTAATTTTGCTTGTGAGAACCATCAGGCTCGGCTATGTGATTCAGTTCGCAGTGTCTCCTCAATGCTTTCGGAGAGTCCGCTATACCAAGGTAGGTGGCAATGGCCCTGTCATGCGTGCAGAGGTTGCTACCTTACTGGTTAAGGGTGCGATCGAGACTGTCCCTCCAGCCGAAATGAAGTCCGGCTTCTACAGCCCTTACTTCATTTTAATCAAGAAAACCGGTGGGTTACGACCAATCCTGGACCTGCGTTTCATGAACAAAGGCTGTCTCCTTCCACCCTGAAGGTTTACGTGTCCGTTATCTCTGCGTACCATGACCTTGTGGAGTCGAAAACGATGGGTTAGCACGATCTGGTCATCAGGTTCCTGAGGGGGGCTAGGAGACAAAATCCTCCTTGCTCTCCTCTCATACCCTCTTGGGACCTCGCAGTGGTCTTATTCGCCCTGCAGAGAGCTCCCTTTGAGCCTTTGCGATCAGTGGAGCTTAAGTTCCTGTCTATGAAGACAGCACTTTTGGTCGCTTTGGCCTCCATCAAGATGGTAGGGGACCTGCAGACATTTTCGGTTGACGAAGCTTGCCTGGAATTCGGGCCGGCTAACTCTCACGTGAGCCTGAGACCCCGGTCTGGATATGGGCCCAAGGTTCCCACCACTCCTTTCAGAGATTAGGTAGTGAACCTGCAAGCGCTGCCCTTGGAGGTGGCAGACCCAGCCTTGGCATTGCTCTGTCCAGTACGCACCCTACGTGTTTAAATAGACAGAACGCAGTGTTTCAGGACCTCAGACCAGTTTTTTGTCTGTTATGGTGGGAAGCTGAAGGGAAAGGCTCTCTCCAAGCAAATGTTGTCTCACTGGATAGTAGACATCATTGTCTTGGCTTACTAGACACAGGGTCATCCATGCCTTCATGGGCGCTAGCGCATGGCGCCTCGCTAACAGACATTACATTTACATTTATGCATTTAGCAGACGATTTTATCCAACAGGACTGACATCTGCAGAGCTGCTGGCTGGGCAAAACCCAACACATTCGCGAGATCCTATAATCTCAGATTGGAGCCAGTGTCCTCCCGTGTACTCGCTTCTAGTAGCCAGTAACTAGGACCTGCTCTGTGTCATCGCTTGCTCGCCATTCCACTCCACGGACTGGATACGTGCAATATATCCTCAGGTGAGTTCCTCCTCTGAAGCCCTGAGTTCCTCCAGCACTGTTGATGCCGACACCAGAGTGCATGGCTGCTCGGTCAGCCCTCGTGTTAGGCTAGATGTCTCCATGTGCATGGGCAACCCCCACATGTGTATTTCCACTGTAATCCGCTCTGAGCAGGTGTCTTTACCTTGGCAAGCCCCTTGTCACCCCTGGGATTGAAACATTCCACCCCTCTGGCTGGATACCTCAGTGTGTTACATATGCATCTCGCTCGCGGGTCATATGTTTATTCTTAAGTCCTCCCTTCGGGCAGGCATTGTGTTGGTATTCCTGTGTTAAGTCGAGTCCTTCGTCTGTACTAGTCTCACGGCAGGGAGCTCAGACTTGCACAGGGCACTGGAAGACAGCCGAGGTGGCATGATTAGATTGGACCCTCATTCTTCAGTCACTGATGTTACTCGGAGTGACTGAACGAAAGGGAACGTCTCGGTTACGTATGTAACCCTCGTTTTCTGTGGAGGGAACGGAGACATTACTTCCCTCTGCCACTTCCGCTGTACCACTAGAACGGCCGGGAGTTCAGTCTCAGTTCCTCAGCAGGTAACATAATGCGAGATTGCCAGCGTCCTTCCTTATATACCCACACGGTGGGGCGGAGTTACACTATGCAAGTTCCGCAGACCCATGGCATTTCATTGCCATTGGCTCGTTTTGTAAGAACTTGAAGGTGATAGGCTTCTAAGTTAAACCCCCCATTCGTCAGTCAGGAACGAGGGTTACTTAACCGAGACTATTTCTGTTCACTTGACTATTTATTTGGTTTATGGTGAAGAAATAAATGTACATTAAGCAATTGCTTCTCAAACCTGTCCCCTACCCCTACTCAAACCTGTCCCTTTATTCTGTGTTGATGTTTCCGACAGTTTCAAAACATGTCCCCATTATATATTTTCATTTTCTGCTCGACCGGCGCTTTGCAAAGACACAACCTTGTTTCTGTTGCGTCTTTAACAATGTATGACTTTTAGTTTTTAGGCCTACGTGGCGTGAGAAAGACACATAAACCAAATCAAAAACTGATTAGAGTTGTCAGACTGAAACTGATTTCCAGAAATACGACTTGAATAGAATTTCAAATCACATCTTAATGTAGCTTGAAACACATTTCATGTGATTTCTTTGTTCATCAAGAACAAAGTTCCTGCATGTTCTACGTAAGAGTTAGAGTACATGAAGGATTCTTTTTAGTGGTTGGCATAGATAATTTTTTTTAAATCTTAATTAATCTAGATTAATTCCCAAATTAATCTAGATTAATCTAGATTAAAATGGCTCATTTTAATTCTGCCGAAAGCATTCAGAAAATGTGTGCTCGTAAATGATCGTTTGTCTTTTTGTAGTTTGAATAATAAATAACTTCTGTCCCTTTAAGACCTGACGCACGCATGGATCCCAAACACTGTTCCTGTGAGCTGGTTACGACTGTGTTTACGTTTAAACTCACCAAGATGGGCATTGAGACATTTTTGAGTGTATTTGACCATTAAAAAGCTGGAAAAAGGAGCTCATTTTTGCACTTGTATGTCAGAGGAGGCTTTATTACGGTATGTGTGTGTGCGCTTCAGATGCGAGCGCGAAATCTGCGGGAATTAGTAGAATTAACATTATGTGCAACCCCGCGCGAAATTCAGACCAGTCACACCAATACTAACAAAAGTCCAGCAGAAAACCCGTTCGTAATGTTCAGAGGATTAAACGGACTAAATGAGAGGAGGCGGGTGCGTGTCACTCGCTGTCGGTCGGAGAGGAGAGCGCAGCTGATATCGATACTGTAGAAAATGAGTATCATATCGTTTCAGATGTTTCAGTATCGATACATAGCGAAATATCAATATTTTTGACAACACTAGTAGGCATACACACAGGTTCGAAGACTCGTTCTCTCGCCCCTACAGTGCAATTCGGCTAGGTGTACATCCACGCTAAAATATCAAGGTGAAAGTCATCATAGCTTGCGTAGTATAGACCCAGCTCCCAACCCAACTTTGAGAATAGATAAACGGCAATATTTTTTTTTATCGCCCAATAAGAGTCTCACGTTAACGCCGATAACGGCCCACCACTAATTCTTTTACATTCGCACAACTTATGTTTTGACTGACAAATATGGTTACATTTTATATGTTGCATGATAATTATCTTGATTTTGAAATAAAAGTTTGATGAGTGAACTGAAACAACTGAAAAATCAGTTTATAATTCCTAAGACAGACTTACTGCTGCATTTAATAAAGTCATATGTAGCGTTTCTACATCTAGCTCCAGGATCAACAGGACTGATGTTCAGACAACCTCAAGAGACACACAAAAGAACAGTTATCAAACAGTACAGTATATGAACTCAGAAAAATAAATAAATAAAACTGCTGCATTGAATAGCATTGAATAATAAAAGTAATAGAATACCAACAGAGGAATAAAACACAAAAGAGAGTTAAAACTTATTGTATGATAAAAGTGTAGCCTAATATAATTTACAACATCTGACCAGTGACCACAGATAACAGCTGTTTTGTGTTCAGAGTAACTACAAGTCAATCAATGGTAGTTTTTTAGAATATTGATCTGTTTGAGTGGCTGGATACAAGGGAAGGACAAGGACTATAAATGGCAGACCGTAGGAGTGTTAGGAAAACTGCTTTGACAATAGTCTGTATGTGTGTGTGACTTTATGGACTACTTGCACTGAACTCAGACCAAACCTTTATTTATTTGTATTAATTGTTGTTTATATGTCTATGTGGTGTTTGTAATATGCTTTAAGACAAAACATGTGCAAATTCATAAGTCAATGCTATTGCTGAGTACAAGTGCATCTATCCATTATAAAAGTGCTCCACACGGCTCTGGGTGGTTAATAAAGGCCTTCTGAATCAAGTTGATGGGTTTTTGCAAGAAAAATATCCATATTTAAAACTTTATAAAGTTAAATATCTAGCTTCCAGCTGTTCACCTTCGGTATTCAACTTACGGAAAAAGTGTTACTGATGTCGGACGTAGTGTTTGAACTGCGCGTGAGGGTGAGTAAATTATGGGATAATTTTCATTTTTGGGTGAACTATCCTTTTAAAACTGCAGTAAAAAAAAGGACAGTCTCAAAAACGCGGTTTGAAATTGCTAGTTTGAAATCGCCAGTGTTCCTTATGTCACAAACTACCTTTTTCTATTGATATGAAAAATATAGTACATTAGCAATATAAGATAAGTTTTAAGAAAAGGTTTTGTTTTCCTCCTTTTTTCCATATATTAAAGCTGCAATATGTAAAATTTTTGCAGTAAAATAACCAAAAACCACTAGGCCAACGTTATATATTTTGTTCTGTTGAGTACTTACAATATCCCAAATGTTTCCAACTATTTGTAAATCGAATGAACCGGGACGGGTGAGGGCGTGGCCTGTCGATGACATCATATCTGCGTTCCCCTCGGTTTCCGGTTTTATTCTGCAGAAACGCTTTACTCTCACTGCAGTGTGAACAAGTGTCATAGCAGCCGCCGAGAGAACGCAGTAATGTCATAACATCATTTTCAACACACAGATGTGTCTAATATGATAATGCTATAGAAAATCTTAAAGGATGTTTCCTTTGCACAGACTGGGACGCTTTTAATGACTTGGATATTGATATAACTACAGAGACAATAACAGACTATCTAAACTTTTGTGTGGACAATGTACTTACTTAGAAGAAGGTTACTATTTATCCTAATAACAAATCATATATTACTAAAGAACTTAAGAACTGTATTAAAGGTCCCATGGCATGGCATTTTTCTATTATTTTATAATGTTTCCTGAGGTGTACTTATATTGTTAGTATGATTTTTACATAAAAAATGTCATAATTTAGAAAAAAAAAATTCTATACTGTTATTACCCCTCTGGCTGAATGCCCTGTTTCAAGGGGCGTGTCTGCTGTGAGACTTCAGTGAAAATGCCCACTGTTGTGATTGGCTGACATCTTTGCATTTGAAATGAGTGTTAGATTATGTTGCGGAGGGGGCGCGGTTTAGCGAGGCACTGCACTGCATGCATGAGAGAGAGAGAGAGAGAGAGAGAGAGAGAGAGAGAGACTTACTGGGCACTCGTGAACCACGGAAAGCTGGAGGAAGTTTTATTGTACTGAGTTGTTGAGAGCGCTGTGCTGTTAGCGCAAGCTTATTTGTAGCTAAGAGTTCTGAATAAACAGTCCCAGTCACGTCGACTCTTGTCTTCTTCCACCTTATTCTACATACTTTGTTACACATGTAATGTACCATTACAGCCGTCGAGATGAACGAATCGTCAAAGTGTGGATTATAGCATTATTTTATGATCTATTCCTATCACATGAAAGGCTGCAGTGATGAGCATTGAGTAGACAGACAGTCTGTTGATTGCTTAATGCTACTAACAGAAACAATCGTTTTAGTCACTGGCTTGATTCACTGATGCATTACGCTTAGGGCATCAAGACGACGATCATTAAACGATCTAGAAAGAAAGTCTGAGTGAACTTGAATGATAGCTACACATCAGAAATCACTGATCACAGATCAGGCATTAATGAACACTGTTACTCACTGTTTGCCACAGTGATGTCGAATTCATATCGTAAAGTCTGTTTGTAAAGCCTGTGCTGACATAAACTGAATCCATTTTCTCTGAATGCTCTGGGCGGGCAAAGCAGAGGAAGGGGAGGTAACATTTCCTGGTATGATGTCATACCAGGAAAATTCAAGATCAGCTCGTCTGAGCTGCCATTTTCTCAAAGGCAGAAAAAGACAGCCAGAACTCGGTTTACACCCATTCTTACACCCATTCTATACACCAATTTCTAGCCACTTGGGGACCATATACAGGCTAGGGGAACTCATATTAATGTTTAAAAACCTCATAAAATGAAATTCTCATGCCATGGGACCTTTAACAGGAAAAAGCTTGCGTTTAAGAATAAAGGTTATGCAGGGTTGAAAATTATACAAAAAGAGCTTAACTATCAATTAAAGGAAGCAAGGGGACGACAGAAGGATATTATAGAACATCAGTTTTCCACTTCAAATTCTAAGGAATTATGGAACACAATGAGGGCTGTTACTAATATGGAACCAAAGAGAACACATATAGATACAATAGATGATTTACAGAAGGCTAATGAATTGAATGATTATTATCTTCGGTTCCAAACTCTGATTTCTCTGACAAATGTGATGTTGTGGGTTCTTTGAGAGATGACAAGGGTACTAGAATAGAGGTAGATAGTTCTAAGGTGCAATCTTTGTTCCAACAGTTATGTGCAAAAAAATCTACAGGACCTGATGGGATTTCTGCACGACTTTTAAAAACTTCTGCTGTAGAACTCACTCCGGTGTGGGGTTTGCTCTTTCAGCATTCATTGGATTCACATAGAATCCCTGCACTCTGGAAAAAACTGATTTTAGACCCGTAGCACTAACTTCAATTGTAATGAAATGCTTTGAGAAATACATTGTGTCCATATTGAAAAATTAAGTATCCTCGAAATTAGATCCATGGCAGTTTGCCTATAAACAGGGAAGGAGTGCGGAAGACGCAGTAGGAAGTATTACCCAGTTTATAAACATTTAGAGGACTCAAATGCATATACATGCCTTATTTTTATTGATTTTAGCTCAGCTTTTAACACTGTTCAACCATATTTATTATTGGAAAAATTGAAACATATGGATGTAAATCCTTATGTTATAAGATGGTTTTCTTCTTTCTTAATAGGTAGAACTCAACAAGTTAAAGTCAATAAGATATCAAGACATCTCGTCTTACTGCTCTGAAATCAATCAGTTTTTGAGTGGTGCGATGCCCACCATTTAATTGTGAATGTGAATAAAACTGAGATGATATTCGATCCGAAGTCAATTGGTGATCATAGCCCTGTATATATTCATAACATTCCAATTACACAGGTGTCTTTATATAAATACCTTGGTGTTTACCTTGATTGTTCTCTTACATGGTGTGTTCATGTTTGTGTATTAGGCTACAGCAAAGATTGTATTTCTTGAGAAGGCTTAGATTTTATGGGGTCAGTAGAAAAATTATGATGTTGTTTTATGAAGCTGTTTTAGAAAGTGTGATTAGATACGGAATACACCTTTGGTACGGTAATTTGACAGTACAGCTGAAATCTAGGCTTGAATGTCTTATTCAAACAGCCATGAAAATCATGGGCACCTCTTTAACTCCAAAGGCTATACGAAAGGTCTATGTTAACCCTCTGAAGTCTAAGCTGATTTGGGGCCCTTTAGAAGTTTTGACATGCTCTGACAATTGTTCTATTTTCAGTTGCTTATAAACATATTAATGGCAAAAGTGTAATTACACTGTATTCAGCACAAACTGGGCTACCATAATATCTGAGCAACATGTATGTACATGCCTGTATTTTTGAGAGAATAATGTTTATGCATGATTTTTTTTTTAAACAAAAAAAGTTTTAAAAGTAAGGCTTCAAAACACAATAGATATGTGTTCACAAGCCCTTTGAATAATGTGTGTATTTGCCTAGAGTTTTTGCTTCAAAATGATGTGAGAATCATTGAGCCTACTCATTCACATAAAACAATATATTAATTTACATTTTGTAAAACACTTTTTCTTTACTCAGGCCTTATGCGAGTAGGCGTGAATGATCCATGAATAATAATGTAATCATCAACAATCATAAATACCGTAAATCCTCTAATATAGGCCCGGGCCTTTATTTTACTCAAGCGCATCGCGGTCCAGGCCTTTATTGGAAGGAGGCCAGAATTAGAGGCAGGCCTCAATTTCTATTTGAGCAAATCAAACTACCAGTAGAATGACTAAAAATGAGATTTTGCATCTATTTCAACCTATAAAATACTAGGTTCATTTATTGAAAACGTACAGTTACCATAACATTATGGTATGCATACAGAACATTAACAACAAATACCGGTAATTCAGGCTAAATTCCATTGTAGAAATATGGTAACAAAAACGTAGCAAACATAGGCTACCAGTAGTGCATTGTAAACACTTAACCATACACGGTGATAATTAGGTTATTGATTCATAACAAAAGGCAACAGACACCTTACCGCTCCAAAGTTTAACCATTCCTGTCTCGTTTGGTTTGAAGTTATAAAAAAAATCCTCCAATTCTGTTTAATCCTCGTCCTCCACAGTTTCCTCCTCCTTTTCATCTCTCCCTGTAAACTCCTCATCACTCCGCGCCAGCCTCTACAACAAGTTAATTATTGTACAGCTCCTCTTCGTCCTCCTCATGTTCCGCTGACCGCTGCGCGTCTGTTCTCATCCTCGCGCCGTAAACGTTAGCCTACCGGACCCGGTGACTGAAGTCTCACGTGCTAGTCAAGAGTGAGGTGATCAGACATCCCAACCTGAAAAAAGTCATTTCAGGGAGGTATCTCTCCTAAAATTATGTAGATCACTTTTACTATTTACATAAGCTGCTTATACTATTTATGTAAACTGCTTTTATTTATATTTCATTGCAACTTTAAACAGGTCTAAGGAGTTTGTTGTTTTCATGTAGCCTTGGCAACTAGCCGACCTGAAAAATATGCACATGAAATGAAACTTGTTTAACTCAACCATAACATGTTAGTTACAAACTGTAGAGCGTGCAAGATTGTCATTATGTTTATACTTTATATTTTCGTTTTTTGGGGCACTCTCCCTCTGCCATGGCGCTCCAGTTTCTAAATACACTGAACTGATTAATTCGGTTCGGGAGAAGAGATAAAAGCCCGCCCACACTGACAATTGATTGGTTGACTTACCGAAACAAGCCAATCAGGACGCTCTCCGTCTTACATGCGCTTCATTAGGTGCACACTAGCACACACACGTAAGGTTTCTCGCTCTCTCTCCCTCTCTGCCGTGCGCGCGTGCACAGTTTGTGTCTCGCATGCGCGCTCTTGCTCGCTCGCTCTAGATTGCGGGAGAATTGTACTAATTTGCGGGCATCAGGGAGCCGCTATAAATATGCGGGAGACTTGGGATGTCTGGGTGATTGACATGACCAGTACCCTGTGGTACTTGCATGTTACTATCACAAGCAAGCATAATGTTGAGGCCTGCCCAGAAAAACGTTGGTTCTAATAATAGCCCCGGCCGCTATTAGAGACCGGCCTTTATTTACCTTCGGTGACAGCGAGACCGGCCAATGTTGGAGACCCGGCCGCTAATGGAATACAGGCCAATATTAGAGGATTTACGGTAGTTAAAAATCATACATTGTGATTTCTGGTTATTTTCTTTTTTTAGATTATGTCTCTCACAGTGGACATGCACCTACGATGACAATTTCAGACCCCTCCATGATTTCTAAGTGGGAGAACTTGCAAAATAGCAGGGTGTTCAAACACTTATTTTCCTCACTGTATGTCGCATGTCTGTGTGATAAGTTTTCACTGAGCTACAGGTCCTTTTCTGAAGAGAATCAGATTAGACATAATTTACAAAGAGGCTGCAGATCGCGCATCGTGTGGTTTCTTTAATTTTCAAAAAGCACAATTTGATTATATTGTTACTGTACACAAAAAAATAGAAACTTAACAGATTATAATGATGTATAACACTTGCCTGAAAGATAATAAACGACAGTTATTTGAGTCTCTTTGGCACTGATAAGAAAAAAAGAGAGCCGATCGCGCCGGCGCAACCGCTGACTCGAGAGGGTTAAGGGAGGCAGATAAGATTCTGCATGATACAACACACATCTTGAATTGTGAGTTTGTAATGCTGCCATCCGGCAGGAGACTAAGAATTCCAAGATGCAGATTGAATCGGTTAGTATTTAAATTATATTATGTAATGTGTCATTGTGTTGTACTATTTTGTAACTATATGTTTTGGACCTCGAGCATCCGGCCTGCGATCATTCCTCACATGATAGTAAATCCATACGAGGAATTTATCGAGGTGGTTGTTCGCGCGGTGGCCAGGGCACAGTTTGTCTGGCACCGTGAATGAGAGATCCCCAAACGCAGTGAGCTTGAGGTTTCTGTCCGGTGGCAAAGTCATGGAGAAAACCATATACTTCATGTCTATCACATCAGACAGAGCATTGTAGTGTCACTGAGGAAAAATTACAATCATTCACTGCTATAGGAGAAGAAGAATTGGCTAAACTCGTTAAATCATCAAAATCAACAACATGTATGCTTGACCCTGTACCGACTAGGCTATTAAAAGAGATGCTACCAGAGGTCATAGATCCTCTTCTTAATATCATTAATTCATCTTTGTCATTAGGATATGTACCGAAAACTTTTAAGTTGGCTATTATTAAACCACTTATTAAAAAACCGCAACTTGATCCTACAGAATTAGTCAATTATAGACCAATCTCAAATCTACCCTTTCTGTCAAAAATACTTGAAAAGGCAGTGTCTTCACAATTATGTTCCTTTTTAGAAAGAAATGGTATCTGTGAGGATTTCCAGTCAGGATTTAGACCGTATCATAGTACTGAGACTGCTCTCATCAGAGTTACAAATGATTTACTCTTATCATCCGATCGTGGCTGTATCTCTCTATTAGTGTTACTCGATCTTAGCGCTGCATTTGATACCATCGACCACAACATTCTTTTGAATAGACTCGAAAATTATGTAGGTATTAGTGGAATTGCTTTATCATGGTTTAAATCATACCTATGCGACCGTTATCAGTTTGTAGCAGTAAATGAAGAGATGTCACACCGATCGCAAGTTCAGTATGGAGTACCACAAGGCTCAGTGCTAGGACCGCTACTCTTCACCCTGTACATGCTACCACTGGGAGATATTATTAGGAAGCATGGCATTAGTTTTCATTGTTATGCTGACGATACTCAGCTCTATATTTCTTCACGCCCTGAAGAAATTTACCAATTCACAAGATTAACGGAATGCATAGCCGCCATAAAACATTGGATGACTGGTAATTTCCTGCAACTCAATTCAGAAAAAACTGAATTTTTAATTATTGGACAAAAAAGCTCCACAAGTAGTGCCCTAGAATACTGTCTAACACTTGATGGCTTCTCTGTCAAGTCTTCGTCGTCAGTGAGGAACCTGGGTGTGCTCTTTGATACCAATCTTTCGTTTGAAAGCCACGTTTCTAGCATCTGTAAAACTGCTTTCTACCATCTTAAAAATATATCAAAATTACGGCACATGCTCTCAATGCAAAATGCTGAACAGTTAGTTCATGCGTTCATGAGCTCAAGGCTAGATTATTGTAATGCTCTATTGGGTGGTTGCCCTGCTCGCTTAATAAATAAACTCCAGCTGGTCCAAAACGCAGCAGCTCGAGTACTTACTAGAACCAGGAAGTATGACCATATTAGCCCAGTTCTGTCAACATTGCACTGGCTACCTATTAAACATCGCATACATTTTAAAATCTTGCTTATTACTTACAAAGCACTAAATGGTTTAGCTCCCCAATACTTGAGCGAGCTCTTAACATATTATACTCCATCACGTCTACTGCGATCTCTAAATTCTGGCCAGTTGTTAATACCGAGAATATCCAAATCAACTGCAGGCGGTCGATCCTTTTCCTATTTAGCTCCTAAACTCTGGAACAGTCTTCCTAGCACTGTTCGGGAAGCAGACACACTCTGTCAGTTTAAATCTAGACTAAAAACACATCTCTTTACTGTGGCATACACATAAAACACTTTATCAATTAATTGATTGTTAGGCTGCATTAACTAGGTCAGCCGGAACCGGGAACACTTCCCATAACACCTGATGTACTCGTTACATCATCAGAAGAATGGCATCTACGCTAATGATATTCTCTCTGTTTTATCCCGAGGTTTACTGCAGTCAGCCAGATCTGGGCCGTATCCTAATCAGATGGTGGACCAGAGAAGACCAACACAGGACCCCGAAGTGTCTGCAGAGACCGTGTCAATTATCCTCCCCCTGCAACTGCCTCATCGACACGGCATCTAAATAAACCCGTCACCAGTGTGATGACTCCGATTGTTCGAATATTATCATTAAATAATACTTAAATCGATATGTCATCCGCAATAAACCCGTCTCCAGCGTGTTGCCTCCGATCATTCGAATATTGCACTTTAATAATTATTTAATCAACATCATCCTCAATAAACCCGTCTCCAGCGTGTTGCCTCCGGTCCTTTGAATATTCCGATCTATTATGACCTCTTACCTGTAAAGCAGCCAGAATAATAATAATAATACGTTGTTTGTAAATTGGCCAGAGGAGAACTGGCACCCCGACTGAGCCTGGTTTCTCCCAAGGTTTATTTTTCTCTATTAGGTCACCTAATGGGGTTTTGGTTTCCTTGCCACTGTTGCCTCTGGCTTGGCGTGCTCAGTTGGGGACACTATATTTTTCAACTAAACATCGAAATAAATCTAATTAATAAACTAATTTAACCATGTAAACTAAATTACTGATCTAATTATTGATCTAAAGCCCACACTGTCACCGTATGGAAATTGAAATGAACTGATGACATCAAATGGCTATACAGCTGAATAAAATTATGCTGCATTATTTTGCTGTTTAACACTGTAAAGCTGCTTTGAAACAATCTACATTGTTAAAAGCGCTATATAAATAAAGTTGACTTGACTTGACTTGACAGTGTGTTAGCTCATCTAGTTTCTCTTGGGTTGAGACTCAACACCAAGAAAAGTGTTCTTTCTCCTGCCCAGAGAACGACTTATCTAGGGTTTGTTTGGTTTTTGGTCACAAGGTGGGCACAATGGTTTTCCGCTCAAATCAAGACCATTCAGTATACCCTGAGCAAAGTCAGGCTAGACCAAGATCTTACTGATCAACAGCAGAGTGTTAGGTCTCATGACATCAGCATCCACGGGTTTCCCTTTGGGGTTGTTGCACATAAGACCGTTTCATTTGTGGCTCAAAATCAGAGGACTTAGGGCCAATCCTCAGGCAAATAAAGTGGCGCGCCATGTGGCTTCGTACACTAACTATGTGGTTCAGACTCTGGTTCTTGCCTTGGGTCCCACTCTCTGCGTACCTTGTTGTCGCAAGTTGCTAACGAGGGGCGCTTCCCTGACGGGCTGGGGTGCGGCCTTAAGTGGTCATCCAGCCCAAGGGAAATGGGAGGGTCATCAACTCAGTTGGCACATCAACTGCCTCGAGTTGATGGCTGTATTTCTGGCCCTGAAATACTTTCTCCCCTGATTGAGGGGCTGTCATGTCCTAGTACGGGTGGACAGTACAGCTACAGTCTCATATATAATCACCAGGGAGGTCTGTGCTCACACTATCAGAATAGCGAGAGTTCCTGTCACTCAAGCATTGTACATTCAGCGGTTTAATGTGGGAGCAGATTTACTGTCCAGACAGAATTACAGATGGGGGGTGGAGACTCCAGCCAGAAGTAGTCAAACAGATCTGGACCAGATTTAACAGAGCGGAAGTGGACCTCTTTGCCTCTTCTCAAACAGTGCAGCCCCGCTGGGTCTGGATGTGATGGTTCATACAAGGCCCAAAATGCGTCTGTATGCCCTCCTTCCAGTCGCTCTGTTCTAGCCAGAGGGTTCTAGCCAGAGTTCGCCAAAAAGGGTCTTACCTCTTAATGATAGCGCTGTGTTGGTCAAAAAGGGTTTGATTCTCGGAGATAGTGTCTCTCCTCAACGGCCCACCATGGCGATTCCAGCGAGGAGGGACCTTCTGTCTCAGGCAGAGGGCATGATATCTCACCCCAGGCCCGACCGGTGGAACCTTCATGTTTAGCCCCTGATGGGTACCAATTGAGGGACACTGGGGCTTTTGCCTGCAGTTATTGAGACCATTCTAAGTGCTAGGGTGTCCTCCACTCTGAAAGTTTATGCAATAAATGGGGTGTCTTTGAAAGATGTATGTATGACACATAATGCAGACCCAGTCAACTGCCAGGTTGCTTCAGTTCTGGATTTTCTGAGAAAATTTTAAGAGAAATTGTCATCAGGCATTTGCTCCTCCACTCTCAGGGTTTATGTGGCCACTCTATCAGCTTGCCACGCCCTGGTGGATGGGGTGCCGCTCGGGAGGCATCCTCTGCTTGCTTGCTTCATTGTGCCAGGCAGTTGAAGCCTCCAGTAAGAACCAAGATCCCTTCATGGAACTTAGTTATTGTCCTCGAGGGTCTGGTTGAGACCCCCTTTGACCCATTAGAGTCAGCATCTGACAGACTTCTGACCCTTATAATTGTTTTTTCTTTTGGATACAACTTTCTGCAAGGAATTGTCAACAGGCACTTGTCCCTCCACTCTCAGGGTTTATGTGGCTGCTCTTTTGGCTTGACACACCCTGGTGGATGGGGTGCCACTTGGGAGGCATCCTCTGCCTACTCACTTTGTTGTGCCAGGCAGTTGCGGCCTCCAGTAAGAACCAAGATCCCTTCTTGGGACTTAGTTTTAGCCCTCGAGGGTCTGGTTGAGACCCCCTTTGAACCTCTAGAATCAGCGTCTGACAAACTTCTGACTCTAAAGATGTTTATTCTTATGGCTATAACTTCTCTGAAAAGAATTGGGGACATGCAGGCTCAGTCAATATCGCCATCCTGCTTAGACTTTGCCCCAGGCTTGGTGAAAGTGATTTTGCATCCTCATCCTGACTACCTTCCTAAGGTTCCTTTCGACTGTCACTCTTGAACTTCAGGCCTACGGCCACCGCACTAACGCACAGTGGCGTAAGTCAGAGCAATTGTTTGTTTGCCATGGGGGCCATAACAGAGGTTCTGCCGCCACCAAATAAACCATGTCACATTGGGTCAGGGATGCTATTGCTCTTGCCTATGAGGCGCGCGGTCAAGCTTCGCCTATAGGATTAAGGGGCTCACTCCACCAGGGGAGTCGCCTCTTCTACTGCATTAGCAAGGGGGGCTCCCTTACAAAGTGTTTGTGATGCGGCAGGTTGGTCCTCTACACACACATCATAAGATTTTATAGCTTGGATGCTCATGCCACTCCGGGCTCTCATGTCCTTGAGTCGACATCACAAGCTAATGTCTGAGGCTTCTTGCGTCCTTGTGCACACCCACACAACCGTAATGGAATCTAAGCTGTTCGTGTAAATTGCCATCAGCTACATAAGCACTCGGTGGGATGTCTTGAAAGAGTGTATTGTTAAATGGACACTTTACCCCACACCATAGTAAGGTGGGGTAAAAGCCCCACTGATCCTGTGTGGACACCACTGGGGGCACACTCGCTCCATGTGGGACAAAGTGCCTATGTATTCATTGGCTGTATGTTCTTCACTGTAGCCTTCCTCTTTTTCACAAAGTGCCTAAAGTGTCCCCTACCTGCCTAATCTTCATAATTTTGTCCACGAGTAGCCAAAAGTGCCCCCTGACTGCCTAATGTTCATCCTTTTGTCCACGAGTAGCCAAAAGTGCCCTCTGACTACCTAATCTTCATCCTTTTGTCCACGAGTAGCCAAAAGTGCCCCCTGACTGCCTAATCTTCACCGTAGTCTTCCTCTTGTTCACAAAGTGCCTAAATTGTCCCCTTCCTGCCTAATGTTCATCCTTTTGTCCATGAGCAGCCGAAAATGCCCCCTGACTGCCTAATCTTCATCTTTTTGTCCACGAGTAGCCAAAAGTGCCCCCTGACTCCCTAATCTTCACCGTAGTCTTCCTCTTGTTCACAAAGTGCCTAAATTGTCCCCTTCCTGCCTAATGTTCATCCTTTTGTCCACGAGTAGCCAAAAGTGCCCCCTGACTGCCTAATTTTCATCTTTTTGTCCACGAGTAGCTAAAAGTGCCCCCTGACTGCCTAATCTTCTCTGTAGTCTTCCTCTTGTTCACAAAGTGCCTAAATTATCCCCTTCCTGCCTACTCTTCATCCTTTTGTCCACGAGTATCCAAAAGTGCCCCCTGACTGCCTTCATCCTTTTGTCCACAAGTATCCTAAAGCCCCCCCTGACTGCCTAATCTTCATCCTTTTGTCCACGAGTAGCCTAAATTGTCCCCTTCCAAACTACTATTCATCTTTTTGTCCACGAGTAGCCTAAAGTGTCCCCTTCCAACTTAATATTCATCCTTTTGTCCATGAGTAGCCTAAAGTGTCCACTTCCACCCTAATATTCATCCTTTTGTCCACAAGTAGCCTAAAGTGTCCCCTTCCAACCTAATATTCATCCTTTTGTCCACGAGTAGCCTAAAGTGTCCCCTTCCAGCCTAATCTTTATCCTTTTGTCCACGGGTAGCCTAAAGTGTCCCCTTCCTACTTAATATTCATCCTTTTGTCCACGAGTAGCCTAAAGTGTCCCCTTTCTACTTAATATTCATCCTTTTGTCCACGAGTAGCCTAAAGTGTCCCCTTTCACCCTAATATTCATCATTTTGGCCACGAGTAGCCTAAAGTGTCCCCTTCCAGCCTAATCTTCATCCTTTTGTCCACGGGTAGCCTAAAGTGTCCCCTTCCAACCTAATATTCATCCTTTTGTCCACGAGTAGCCTAAAGTGTCCCCTTCCAGCCTAATCTTCATCCTTTTGTCCACGAGTAGCCAAAAAGTGTCCCCTTCCAACCTAATATTCATCCTTTTGTCCACTAGTAGCCTAAAGTGTCCCCTTCCTACTTAATATTCATCCTTTTGTCCACGAGTAGCCTAAAGTGTCCCCTTTCACCCTAATATTCATCATTTTGGCCACAAGTAGCCTAAAGTGTCCCCTTCCAACCTAATATTCATCCTTTTGTCCACGAGTAGCCTAAAGTGTCCCCTTCCAGCCTAATCTTCATCCTTTTGTCCACGGGTAGCCTAAAGTGTCCCCTTCCAACCTAATATTCATCCTTTTGTCCACGAGTAGCCTAAAGTGTCCCCTTCCAGCCTAATCTTCATTCTTTTGTCCACGGGTAGCCTAAAGTGTCCCCTTCCAACCTAATATTCATCCTTTTGTCCATGAGTAGCCTAAAGTGTCCCCTTCCAGCTTAATCTTCATCCTTTTGTCCACAAGTAGCCAAAAGTGACCCCTGACTGCCTAATCTCTGCCAAATCAAGGGTCCCTGTATGCAGTGAGCATACAATGCATTAATGGGTCATATTTCATATTTACAATGTGTTGACACAATACAACACACTGATGCGCATAACATCTACTAATTACATCATGCCATGGTTTCACCAGAAGTTTACAGCAATCCGTGCTTCCCATGCCCGGAGTCTGGAGCTCCAACTCGGCTTGCTTTCCGAGATACACTCGGTCAAAGTCCCATCTTTTTACCGGGCATAACTCCAAAGCCAAGCCGAGTTGGGGTTCCATACTCTGGGGTAATGGGGGTCCCACAGGTACCTCTCAGACCCCGGAGTTTGGAGCTTCAAGTCAGCTTTGTTTCTGAAATATGCCCGGTCTAACCCGGACCAGAAGTGGTCGTATCTCGGAACTGCAAAGTCCCAGGAGCTGGGGATGGTGGGGGTGGAAGGAGCCCTACGAAACCCCTCCATGCACGGAAGCACAAGCTCCAACTCAGCTTGTTTTCCGAGATACGCTCGGTCAAATTCCCATCTTTTTACCGGGCATACCTCTAAAGCCAAGCCGAGTTGGGGTTCCATACTCTGGGGTTATGGGGGTGCCACGGGTACCTCCCAGACCCCGGAGTTTGGAGCTGCAAGATGGCTTGGTTTCCGAAATATGCCCTGTCTAACCTGGACCGAAAGTGGTCATATCTCGGAACCGGAATGTCCCAGGTGCTGGGGATGGTGGGGGTGGAAGGAGCCCTACAGGACCCCTCCATGCCCAGAAACACGAGCTCCAACTCGGCTTGCTTTCCGAGATACGCCCGGTCTAAGGTGGACCGGAAGTGGCCATATATCGGAACTGGAAGGTCCCAGGAGCTGGGGACGGTGGGGGTGGAAGGGGCCATAAGAGAAACCCCCAGGCCCGGAAGCACAAGCTCCAACTCGGCTTGACTCCCGAGATACACCCGCTTATACATATGGGACATTTGGACAAAACCGCCTATATCTCGGAAAGGACGAGTCCCAGCGGCTCGTCCTTTGGGGTGGTAAGAGGTCCCAAGCCTCTGGGACCCTTCCTTCTGAAGTGCACCCTTTCCTGTTGGGCCCTGTATCTCGTCCTGCGGGGGCCCTAGAAGCTCGGGCAAGGGTGCATCAGAGAGGGCCCTCCTTTGGTGCCTCTAGGCGGCTTGGTTGCGGAGATGTAGTCGTTTAAAGTACGGAGCCTGGGACATGGGACGAAATAGGCCGAAAGGGGACAAATGTGCATTCCATGGCTGGAAGCGGATGAATTCTCGGAAACTTTATGTCTGATTTTTAGGAAACATTATCACATATCATCACATATGGTAAAGTACACCTGTAACTTATTTGACAGGGTCCCTGTAGGCAGTCCGTGAACGAATGATATAGATTGCGGGTGTCCATTGCATCACGTACACGGACTGCATATAGGGGCCCTGTCGAATAGACAACAGGTGGGATGCTGTTTTGGACTTAGTTTTTTTGAGTAGATGAATTCTCGGAAACGTTGTCTGATTTTTAGGAAACATTATCACATATGGTAAAGTACACTCGAATAGAGAACAGGTGGGATGCATTGCAGTTGCTCCAATATGGAAATTTGACTGAATTTATCTCGGGAACCAAGCCGACTTGGGGCTCCATATTCTGGGGTTAGGGGGGTACCATGGGTACCATGGGTACCTCCCCATGCCCAGAGTATGGAGCTTCAACTCGGCTTGGTTTCCGAGATACTCCTGGTCAAACCTGGACCAAAAGTGGCGTTATCTTGGAACCGAGAGGACCCAGAAGCTGGGGACGGTGGGGTTAGAAGGGGCCCCAGGGGAGCTCTCGAAACCCAGAGTTTGGAACTCAAAGTCGGCTTGACTCCCGAGATACAACCGTTTATACATATGGGACTTTTGGACAAATTTGTCTATATCTCGGGAAGGGTGGGTCCCAGCAGATCGTCGTTTGGGGCCTTGAGGGGTATCTAGGGGCCCTCTCAGACCCCGGAGTCCCGAGGCTCTGGGACCCTTCCTTCCGAAGTGCACCCTTTTTTGTTGGGCCCCGTATCTCAGACCGTGGGGGGGGGGGCTAGAAGCACAGGCCAGGGCGCGTTGGAGAGGGCCCCTCGAGACTGTACTTTGTCCCTAATTTGGTGCCTCTAGGCGGCTTGGTCGCAAAGTTACAGCCGTTCAAATTTCGGAGTCTTGGATATGGGGCGAAATAGGCTGAAAGGGGACAAATGTGGCTCTCTGTGGCTGGAAGCGGATGAATTCTCTGAAACTTTATTTTTATTTTTAGGAAATAAATAAACATCATCATCACATGGTAAAGTACACATGTAACTTATTCGACAGGGTCCCTGTACTCAGTCCGTGTACAATGCATTAATGGGTCATATTTCATATTTACAGTACACCACACAGGGAATGCAATACAACACAGTGATGTACATTACATTATTTATAGCCTCGTGCAGCAGGTGCGCCTATGACATCACCGGCCGAGGCTCTAAATACCTCTGTGTCAATTTCATTGACGTGTTGTCACACTATTTTCAAAAGCTGGTCGTGATAAGACACTTCCCATTTGCATAAGCTTATGCAGCATCTTGTTCCGCTTTATCAGGGAACAGGGTTACAGTCAAGTAACCCCAACTGATTGAGTCCTATCCCGATTCTGTCTCACCGGCTGTGAGGTGAAGACCACATGTCCCAAAATTCTGCGCTCAAACGTGGCGTCACCAAACTACGCCTTTGCTTTGAATAGATGACCTCTAGCGGATGGAAAACTTACATAGTGCACCTTTAAGCAGCTTAACGGCTGTTTTTGTACAGCTAAGACACAAGAAACCTCACACATTCAAATGACAAATTGCCGCACCCCTCTCACATTTTAAAATAAGGTGGTTAGATTAGCTTAAAAATCCAAGGCTAAGAGCAGTGTAATGAAAAAAACACAAACAATATGAAACGTCTGGCAGAGTTGCCATTGTTGTTGCAAGTTTCAGCTCGCCTTGTCTTGAATCTTTGGTGAAAACTTGCCATAAACTAATCTCTCTGACTGTCCCCATTGAGAAACTGGTCTAACATTTTATAGTGACGTGTTCAGTATTTAATCTGCACATTCATCAGTGCAAGCTTCCTTCCTTTCCTTCTTACTGCCAGGAGAATATAACACAGGATATTGATATAAATAACATAATGATTAAATTAAAGGCCGGTTATACCTGTCCCTTTAAATAACCAACTGTTCTGCCCTATTTGAGGTGATAAACTGAAATTAAAGACAATATAAAAGTGGATAAAATCTTACCTGGTGCAACACACTCTGTCTGGCAGCTCACATTACACACAATCCCTGTAAAAGTGAAGAGATGGAATTATTACAAGACTCGCTAAATATAGCTAATCTAAAACTGTGGTTGTACCATGATCTGCTCTTTCTCAGAAACACATTTCAGTGCTTACAGGAAAATGAATATTCACTCTCCATTCAAACAATTTGTTTTGATGATTATTTTAGTCTTAAGTGTGTTCGGATCGGTTTATGGTTTGCAATGAAAACAGTGATGAATCATAAACCATGTTTCCATCCACTTTTTCCACTGTTTTGTTATCGACAAAGTGAATATGTGTTTAAAAAATAGCGAAATGTGCTGTCCCCAGCCTTTTTTTATCCAATTGGCCTTTTACTGATAAAATGGTTTGCGTAATGACGTCACCCCCCCCCCCCCCCTTGCCGCATAAGTTTTGCTGTCACAAAAAAAAAACTGCCCGAGTCATTTTTATAACTATAATTTCACGTATATTGCAAACTATAACGAACTGCATTTCGTTGCCTTGTACTTGTGTAATGACAATAAAGTTGAATCTAATCTAATCTAATATTGTATCTTTCGCGTCCCAAATGTTTGTAAAATGCAGAGAGTAATGAGACCATTGAAATCTGCTTACTAGTTTCACAAAATAATAGGCTTATTACTAATGTATAAAATATTAATCATAAGATCACAGCGAGCTTGTCTGACTGCATGAACTGCCTTTATGTGACGAAGCCCATGGATTTGGACACTGGGAAACTCATTTGTCCTGTATGCAAAATTTTAGGATCCATAAAAAAGATTGGTACAGTAAAATGTTCGGTCATATAGCAACAATCTTCATGCAGCCAGTCGCAGTTTGACGTGGCCGAGAACACATGTATTCAGATCATTCAAATCAAATAAGATATTCGTTCTGCTTTCAGAGTTCAATAACATCAAATCGATCAAAAACACCAAAACGCTGCTCATTTTCTTTCCTGCTGAAACCTAAACTCTTTATATGTGGGGCTTATATTTAACATTTTTTTAAATGGTCTATATCTGCCGTCTTAATGATTCTGAAATTTGTTTAGAGCTTTTTGGGTTCAACCCACTTTATTTTTTCTAATTTGTTTGAGATAAAATTATATTACATATTAATAAATTATATTTATAAAATTATTTTAACCAGTGTCATGTTTGTGATTTTCATTTGTCGAGTAGCCAGATCCTGCCCATTAAATTGTATTTATTCAGATACAGACGTAATGTTGTTGGTTTTTTTTCTTTATTTTTGTCAGCATTGGAAATTCCAACAGCCTTCCTACGTTTGACAGACGCCACATTTTTATTTTTGACAAGCTTAAGAGATTTACAAGGTGCTATATTTTTTTTGTACCTTGTTTTAAAGACTATTTAGATCAAGCAATATTCAGAAACGGGTGCAGTTAGCTATTATTTTTCTGATGAACTTTTATTATATTGTAAGAAAAACAGACAAAATTACAAAAATAAGGATGAATGATATTTGAGAGGTAACATCTTATTCTTACCAATAGCAATAAAATAATTTTATATACAATTTAATAATATGAATATAATACATTCAATGTGGCTTTGAGCTACAGAGAAATGCCACGAACACGGATGCTAAATCTGTCATGTGACACCACATTTATTTGCACTGAAGCCCTTTTTCTCAACAAAAAAAAGTGTTTCCAAACTAGTTTTCACGACATTTGAAGTATCGACACAATTTATATGCTAAAGTTACATGGAAAAAGATTGTCGACATTTACAAAAAATTAATTTCCATGTAATTTCCAAAACATTTCCATCTGCTAAATCGCTAAACATTTTGATGTGCTAAACCTTTTACGCAGAAAAAAATCTCGGGTTTGGATGGAAACCTGGCTATAGTGGACAGTGAAACAATATTTATTCTTATGTGGTATTCAAATTCACGCACCTGCTGGATTTGAGGTTGATTGCGGACATTGATTATCTGGCAAAAAACACAGTTTTATGCCTCCAAATGTCTCATTCATTCTGACTTCACATTGCCCCCGTTTGTTTATGGCGAAATTGTATGATTTGCGATGTCCTGAAACCACAGAAAACTGCTTACATTTGTTGAAAAAAAAATTTTTTAAGAGCTTTGTACTCGAGAATGCTTTATTAATAATATATACACAGGTTTTACCTGGAGAAGAGATGTTTAGTGTGACATTTATTATGTGAAAATTCTCATCATGAATATAATTAGTTGATAGAGATGTCAGATTTATGTCTGGAAGAAAAAACAAAATGACCTCAATGAGTTTGTCAGTGCTTTCAGACAGTAAATATGTAGTATTCACACAGTCTACCTGGATTTGTTGATGTCAAACAGACTTGAAGTTTCAGGTCTTCTGAGCAGGCTGCACAAATACAACATTGAAGGCCACAGTGCAATGATGTTTAAATTGTATTTTTTTTAAAAGCAATATACTTGCAACATACTTGAAGCACAACAGACGATCATCAGCCACAGCAAATTCTGCTTTTGCTGAGAAATAATTCCCAAAGACAGCCTGATAGAGACACAAGTGTTTAATTTCCTTTTCAACAAATATTGGTTATAAATCTTAAAGCATTTCCTTACATTCTTGAGATGAAAGTCCACAGTCCAAGAGGAGAGAGAGTTTCATCCGTTCACATATGAAGCATTGCGATTATGATCCGCAGCTCAGAGACAGTGAAACACTGACATACGCTTTATTTGCATTCATGGAAATCATGTTTATTTGTGCTTTAACTGTGAATTTCAGTATTTTTAGTGATCTTGCAGTAACCAAATATGTTCCACATCCATGTGTGTAATCAAGGAAATATCTGAGTCCACAGGTGTGTGAATTTAGTTACATCCTGAAGATGTAAATTTGTTTTCTAAAAGAGGTTCAGTATAGTTTGTGTCTCTCTGAGATCCATATGCTCAAACATACAGGACTGCAGGATAATTATAACACCTAATAATAAATCTAACATCAGTAATATTCAGCATAATTCAATCCTCACACGATAACAGACGGTTTCAGTAACGATAATCACAGATATTTGTCATTTATTTTGAGTGATTTCAGTAAAGTTGGCCCTTTTTAGGGTCATAATTGAATGTACATATTTAATTTTAAACAGTTTTTACTCATCCAGAAGTGACATTTGTCTTTGGTGAAAATTTTATTTCAGCAACTCAGTTTAAGAAAACAAAGAGACAAAAAAAACTTAATTCTGCTCATTATAAATATTTTCCACATCATTATTTGTTGATTGAACGATGGTTGTGGTGGATTCTGAGCTTTCAGGATCATCTGAGAAAATTCCTGCAACATCATTGTGAATGTGGTAGTAATACAGGAAGAGGAAAAACCCTGAAAAAAAACCAGTAGAACATATTTAAACTAATTCATAAACATTTCATATGTTAAAGTCATTTGTAGGGTTTGGTATTGTTTGAATTTGAACGATTCCGGTTCTGATTCTGCTTATCGATTCCTAAATTCGATTCCAATAAGGTAAAAAAAAAACTTAGATGTCATTCATATTTATTCTTATTTCAAAACATTTAATTGTAGCTGAATACTATGAAAAAAAATCAACAGACTAAAGAAAACTTGCCTATGGTTTAAAAATACCATAGCCAAAACAACTACTAATATAAATGTCAAGCATTATTAAAGACAAGTAAACACTCAGTAATTAAAAAAGAACAAATAAACAAGCAATTGCACAAATAAATACAAAGATACGATTGAAATAAACATTTTCAGGTATTCAGGTACGAAAACAGTAATCAGATGTAAAATAACACTGCACTTTATTAATAAAATATAGGCTGTACATTACAAATATAGTCACAGAAATTATTCTGTCTTGAACTGAGTGAATTTGTTGTCTTTTGTCGTTTGATTAAAGTTATCATAGAGAAATCTGCCGTCACTTTAAGAGCTGCACGGATCCAATATACTGTTACACACGCGTTTCATCTTTTCAACTGTCTTAAGACATAACCGACTGTGTTTATGAGAATATTTTGACATATTTTTGTCCGTTCGTGTGCTGTGCAAAAAGACAAGGGAAGAGAACTCATCTCAACTCAGCATTATTGTGCACTATGAGAAGTGTGTGTGTGTGTGTGTGTGTGTGTGTGTGTGTGTGTGTGTGTGTGTGTGTGTGTGTGTGTGTGTGTGTGTGTGTGTGTGTGTGTGTGTGTGTGTGTGTGTGTGTGTGTGTGTGTGTGTGTGTGTGTGTGTGTAAAACAACGCGCGAGTCTTCTTTGCGCTCAAATGGTTTAAAATTACTTTTTCTGTGCGCACAGTTTGGATGTGTGTAGAGCACAGAAAACAACGCACGAGTCTTTTGATCTTGAATGGTTTAAAATTGTATTAAAATGCACGCACAGGAACCCATTGGCCGAACCGAAATGCGCTTTTCTTATCGAATCACTGGTTCTGGGAACTGGTTTTAAAATGTAACTGGTTCTCGATACCCATCCCTAGTCATTTGTATAATTTTCAAAATGTAACCAAAATAACAGTCAAATATGTGTATTGCACACAATCATCATGTAGGACCCGTGTGATTGTTTCTCACCCTGAAACGAGTTCAACACAGTGAAGATGTAATATGAGGGAATGAGCATCGCTCCATAACTGAAGAACGCCACAGCCCACGTCAGGCCGAAGAGCAGGAACAAACTCAACACCATCATGAGCTGCTTTCTGAACATCTTTCTCTTGCCATCAGCCGCTTTTATGTGTCGGGCTTGGACAATCTTAGTGACGATCATGATGAAGATTCCAGTTGTAAAGATGAAGACTAAGGCGTAGTAGCCAATGTTCACTATGTAGTGAATTAAAGGATCTGTAATCCAGCACCTATAATTAGAAGAGAAGAGAAAATATTGACTTTTTGAGCTTCATTAATGCATTTGACATCAGAAGAACTTACATTCTTGTGGTTTTTCCAGACGTTGCGTTTATAATCACTGTTTTATATCCTCCAAATGAAGCAACAGCTACGACTATTGGAGCCGGAAACACTGAAAACACGAGATCAAAATTTTTTATTACATTTTATTACATTGAAATTTTTTTTATTAAAAACAAAAATAACTGACAGAGACTAATTATTTTGTGCTCAGATGCTCTTTAACCTCTGGTGCTCTTCGGTCATTTCTGACTGGAAAATTTTCTGTTTTGAAATTTAAAAAATCACAGCTTCATCAGAATGATATTAAACTTGGTGACTCTTATAGCATTAGGTATGTAAACACACACAAAAAATTGGGGTCATGATTCGAGCATGCTAATTGGTCGTAAAAAAAAATAGGGTTCATTGTCTTCGGTCATAAATGACGACCATAGGAAATGAATGGGAAATCTGCAAAAACACAAAAATTCACCGAATATTAGTGTGTACAATCTACAAATCGGCCACAATGCTGAAAAAAGTACACAGCAGTAAAGGGGTGACACTCTAAAACATCAAGAGTGTGATATTGACACATCCACTCACACACACACACACACACACCTATGAAATGGTAAATGGTAAATGGACTGCATTTATATAGCGCTTTTAACAGACCCATGGCCATCCAAAGCGCTTTACATCTTGCCTCACATTCACCCATTCATACACTCATTCACACACCGACAGCGGTGTCAAGAAATCTGCAAAAACACAAATGCACAGAAAAGATCTATATTTCTAACAAAAACAAAAAAAATCTAAAACTTTGTAATAAATAGTCTTTGAGATTTTTTTTTTATATATATTCAAATCCATTAAAAAAAAATCATTAAATGTGTTCAAAACAGAACTAGGGGATTCTCAAGCCTCTCCATAGACCTCTAGTGATTACACCCATGGTTGCATGATTTCATAAATAATTCCAAAAGAGGGCACTAATCTGCCTTCAAAAAAATTATTTTAACTATTTTAACCTGAAATACTGCAAGAATTTAAAAAAAAAAAAAAGACAAAAAAAGAAATTTGTATAATTTTCAATGGCAAAATTAGACCATAATTATTGCATACATATTAAAAAATAACATCAAATCATCTCAAAATACAAAATTAAAAAGAAAAAATATTATTGAAGAAAAATAAATTGCATTGGTTTTACTGGGGTGGAGGAAGTTTAATTTGTAGGTGTCCGGTCACTTATGACCGGGAAGACGACCAATGCAACCCCTAAACGAAGCGCACCAGAGGGTTAAACAAGCTTCTCAAGAAAAGGACCAAAACGCCATAAAAGTATCATAACTAAAATAGTTCATATGACTGATGCGTAATATATTGCCTTAAGGCAACAGTATAACAGGTGTTTTGTTCATATAACTCACTCCAGCCGCACACGATGATCTTCCTCATGTAGTTTGTGATGGCGACGTTCTGTCTGATGAGCCATAAGTACATATGAAGAGCTTGAATGAAGAACCAGCTGAATGTAGCCAGCATGGAGTAATGCATGAGCAGGGCTATGAAGACGCACGCGGCCTTGTCTTCTGTGTTGGCCACGCTCTCGTTTGACAAAAAGGATAAATTCAGGAGAAATAAAGCCACAAACATGTTCATTAAGATCTTCGTGGCCTGATTTGATTTGGCTTTCCTGTTCAAATATAAAAACAACCTGTAATTTAAATATGCATTTAGCAGGGGCTTTCATCCAAACGAGGAACAAAAAAGTAAGATACTCTACCGTAAGAGGAAATGCATGAACAGAGCGACGGACAGAAAAAACATGGAGATGCCGCAGCCGATAGACGTGATGAAGCTCAATGATTCCACATACTGTGCTGTGCTGTTTGTATTTTCATCTGGAGGAAACTGAGAGATCAGAGAAAACACAACAGAAACAACCATTTTAGATTAAGCAAGAATCTGGGCCCGTATTTATCAAGCATCTGAGAATTACTCACGAGAACACTGCTAAGAATTGACATAAGAGTAAAAAAAATTGTTGCTCAAAGCTGCGCTTAAAAGTTAGTTATCAAGCATCTCAATTATACTTTAAGTGAAGTGTAGGACTAAATCTTAAGTGTCAGTCTTAGAGTTGTTTCACGACACTTTGCTGTGCCACATGACATGGCTGATGTCATAGGCATGAACCAATCACTGAATAGATGTCCTTATTTAACCCTCTGGGGTTCTTCATTTATGGGTCACACTGAGCACTTCGGGTCAAAAATGACCCGGAGGGCGGGATTAAGATAAAGATTTGAGTAAAATCAATGAAATATATTTTTGTTCAATAATGATTTTTCTTTTCTTTTTTGCTGTTTTGAGATAATTTTATGATTTATAATTTATTTTTATACAATAATTATTATCCATTTTTTCCCATATAAAATATATATATATATATATATATATATATATATATATATATATATATATATATATATATATATATATATATATATATATATATATATATATATATATATATATATATATATATATATATATATATATATATTTGGTCCGGTGGACACATTGAGCATTTTTATCACGCAATAGCACATTTTTACCACTATAGTGGATCTATACTACGTAGCTTCACCGAAATGGTCCGAAAATTGGTGACTTTATTGGTACTTGGTATATGAACACCCAAAAAAATTGGAAACAGGATTTGAAAAGTCTATGTGGTCGTAAAAAAAATAGTCACACTCAGGACCTTCGGGTCAAAAATGACCCCCATAGGAAATTAATGGGAAATTTGTTTGTTTTTTTGTGCATACAATCTACAAATCAGCCAGGATGCAGAAAAAAAGGACTCAACGGTGAAGGGGTGAATCTCTAAAACATCAACCTGTTGAAGAAGGATGGCATCCATCCCTCCTGGGGTGGTGCCGCTCTTCTCTCTAGTAATTTGGCACATAGTCTTAGAGCTAAACCTTGACTCACTAGGGCCCAGGTCAGGAAGCAGACAAACTGGCTAAACCGACCGTCTGCTAGCTGTCTCACGTCACCGGAGTCAGATAAATCCCAGCACATAGAGACTCTTTCACCGAGATATTATCATATAGAGACTGTGTCTGTTCCCCGAATTAGTAAATACAAAAAAACATCAAAACCATTCAACAGTAGAAACTTAAATTATTAATTGATGTCCAACAAATAAACAAAAGAGATAATACAGATGAACAATTGATAAAGCTTGGGTTGCTGAATATTAGATCCCTTTCCCCAAAAGCGCTTATTGTTAATGATATTATTACAGATAATAATGTAGATGTGCTCTGTTTGACAGAAACCTGGCTAAAACCTGACGACTACATTACTTTAAATGAGTCCACCCCCCAAGATTATTGTTATAAACATGAGCCGCGTCTGAAAGGTAAAGGGGGAGGGGTTGCTGTAATTTATAATAATATCTTCAGTATTACTCAGAAGTCTAGTTTCAAATATAATTCCTTCGAAGTGTTGGTGCTTTATGTAACGCTATGTAGTGTACATGACAAAACCCGTTCAACATTGGTGTTAGCTACTGTATACAGGCCACCAGGGCATAATACAGACTTTATCAAAGAATTTGCTGACTTTCTATCAGAATTAGTACTGGCCGTAGATAAAGTACTAATTGTTGGTGATTTTAATATCCATGTAGACAACGAAAAAGACGTATTGGGATTAGCATTTAAAGATACACTAAACTCTATTGGAGTTAGGCAACACGTGTCAGGACCCACTCATCGCCATAATCATACTTTAGACCTAATAGTCACATGGAATAAATGTTGATACCATTGAAATTCTGCAACAGAGCGATGACATCTCAGATCATTACTTAGTATCATGTATACTTAATTTAGCTAAGGTTGCAAAGCCGCCCCCTCGCTTCAAAAATGGCAGGACAATCACTGCCGCTACTAAAGATTGCTTTTTAAATAATCTTCCTCATCAGTATCACCTCCTCAGCATCCCAGATAGCTTAGAAGAACTCGATGTTGCAACAGAAACTATTGACTCTCTCTTTTCCAGTACTTTAGACACAGTTGCTCCTCTGCGCTTAAAGAAGATTAAAGAAAATAGTCCAACTCCGTGGTACAACGAGCACACTCGGGCCCTTAAAACAGCAGCCAGAAAAATGGAGCGCAGCTGGAAGAAAACAAAACTAGAGGTATTTCGTAATTCATGGAAAGAGCACATGATCACATACAGAAAGGCCGTAAGAACTGCTAAATCTGCTTATTTCTCAACTCTCTTGGAAGAAAACAAACACAACCCAAGGTATTTATTCGATACAGTGGCTAAATTAACCAAAAATAAAGCTCCAACTTCTGATGATTGTAAACAGCACAGCAGTAATGACTTTATGAACTTCTTCACATGTAAGATTGATAATATTAGGAAGAAACTTTTAACCATGCAGCCGTCTACTACAGTATCACATCAGACAGAGCATTGTAGTGTCACTGAGGAATAATTACAATCATTCACTGCTATAGGAGAAGAAAAATTGGCTAAACTCGTTAAATCTTTAAAATCAACAGCATGCACTGCATGAAAAGTGGGATTTTCGTCAGTATGTGGCACTGTAGATTGCCGTGAAACTTCAGGTTTACGACTGTGCACGGCAATTTGCAGGCAACTCCGAAAACTGCCGTAAATTGACGGAAATTGACGTGGGCCTTGCTTGGCAGTTGTCCCCCCATGACCCCCCCTCCCCTTAATTCTAGGGGAGGCTTTATCATGTAAATGAACATGCTGTGAGCTACACAAATGCAAATCAGAGTAGCAGCAGGGGGAGTTTTATCTAGGTTCTGAATTTTTTTAACTAAAACAAGTTTAAAGTTTAAGTTAAAATGTTAACTTAAATTTAAGTTAAATGTACTCGTTTTAGTTCACATTACTAAATTTTTAGGGCAACCAGTTTGCTCCAATTTTTTAAGTAGATTCAACTTGTCCGGGCTCACAGTGTAGATTAATTACTCTGTATGTCATTAGCAATGACCAATGTTATGTAAAAAAATATATATACAGGACAGCAGTTCATGTCTTCAACCTTTAGAGAGGTTATGTGATGCAACAAGACAATGAACCAAAGCACACAAATAAATCAAGTAAAGCATACAGTTTACAAACCAAAATTAATTTTTCCACCCTGCACTGTGAATGATTTTTTAAATGGCTATTAATCATAAATGTGAAAAGTACAAGTTTGTGTGTTTATAGTTAAGTCAGATTGTGTTTTTCTGTAATTGTCATTTAAATTGAGCTCACACCACATTTTATGAATTATCAATGCAGATTTTCAAGAGGTGGTTTCCTGGACAGGGTTTAAATTATGCCAAGAGTAGGCCTAATCTAGTAAATCGCGAGTTAAAAAATTGTTGCCTGGAACAAAGATTAAGCACAGATTACTAACACCTGGACTATGAGTCCTGAACTAAAATAAACTGGATTCATTTACAGTTTTATCTAATTGCTTACACACAATTTCTGAAAATATGGCTCCATTTCTTGTAACTCTACACACAAAACACACAACATGCAAAACATCAGACATCGCTTGCAAAAGCAACACTTTGTGCAAAACTATTTTAACTCTTCCAAAAATGTTGTTTTTGCATATATCTAACTACACACAAATATGCACAACTGAGGAATTTACAGTTGAACTGAAATCAGTTGAACTGAAATCAACTGAACTGAATCAACACTGAAGTCACTTGAGCTGAATATTGACACTATATTGGCTTGTTAGAGCCGGTTTACAGCAGAATTTGTTTTGAACTTGTTACTGAAGCTGCTATGAAACAATATATTTTGTTGTATGCATATTCTTTCTTTCTCAAACCTTAGTTTTGATTTCTAAGTGATCAATTTATGTATAAGTGTTTTCACACATGATCATTGGCTGTATGGGTCCTCAGTAAATTAATGTGGCATTTAAATGGCAAAAGTTATTCTTGTCTCTATAACTTATGGCTTCCTAAAGACACGTTATGGGTAAATAAAATATTAATAATATAAATAAAATGTATATCAAAACATATTTTAAATATAATGAAGTCATTTTATTATAGCACTCATCAGATGTTCCTGGAAACAAAACAGAGACAGAACAGTATAAACAAACTAAACACCAAATTACAAAAACATTATTATGTGAAAGTGAATAAAGTTGTGTGTGTGTGTTTTCAGTTATAAATATGTGCTGTGTAAATTAGCCTATATATACTTTTAGAAATTATATATAGCTAAATTATAATAATTGTATAATATTAAGCATTTACTTAATATACATTGTAACATCAGGCTACTTTACTCTAGCACAGTAGTCAGTTAAGCAATTAATTAATATCTTATATTAATATGTATGTAGCCTAGGCTACATCTAAAGGTAAGTCTGCTTTAAAAAAATATATATATATTACACTTCGACATGTACAGAATGTGCGCGTTAAGAAACACGTTCAAATGTGTCTTCTTAACATGTTAAAACTGTGCGTCGACTGTGTGTGTATGCCTGTTACATGACCAGAATGTGCGTGTCTACACATACAAAAGAAACACGTAAAAAATTGCTGCGTTGACAAACAGTGCGTGTTGAAACAGTCATAAGTCACGCGTTTCGTATAAAGAGATTTGGCCCCGGGCGCGTTCCATAGTAGAGCCCTAGTCCAATGACATGTGAGGTCGAGGTCATGGCCATGACGCGTAGAAGACGAGAAGACCTTTTTTTTTTTGCTGCTTTCCTTTTTCGTGATCAACAATGACAGGACGCCGTCTTCAACTCCTGGACGCGACCAACTTTTTCGACTCATTTTCAGGAGGCTGTCTTCGTCTTCACAGCTCTGCAGGCGCTATGAACCAGAGCATGGGTAATGTAACGTTACGATTTAAAGAATATGCTTTTATTCAGCTGTATAAGGAAATGGGTGCGTTAATAGATCCGAGCTTAAAACTGCACATTTTGTTTACACAGACTATCCTCGCCTCATAACGAAGCCGTGAGCTCTTATCTGCTTGGAGCGATTTCCAAGAGTCCAGATTTAACCGCTGATCACGACGAAATTGTGTGTAAGTAACTTCTAATGTGTTTCTCATTCCTAGTTTAATCTTACCGTGACTGTTTTTATTAATACCAGTCTCATGTAATTGTTTTCCAGCTGCCTGTAAGACGTATTATGAATCGACACGCCGCAGCTTCAGATACAAACACTGAACTTACATAGCAGGCGGAAACTGCGAAGTTTAGCTCGAAGTTTAGAGTCGATCAAGAAGAAAAAGGGTAAGATTTATTATATTAGATCCGTTTTTTGTCAATGTGAGTATTTTTCAGGTTGCTTATTGTCTTTATGGATTGTATTACAGTTGCTGGAAGCGAGAGTGTGCTGGATGAGGTGGACATGTGGAAGTCCGCGACCATTGAACTCATGTTTGACGAGGAAGACGCATTGTTGACGGGGTCCTGGATGGATTGTGCGGCCACCGCTCTCGCAGCCTGGAGCACGCCGAACTTTACATTACATTACTGCTGCACTGTACATAGTTGTGTGTTTAACAATAAAGCTCTTTCTTTGAATAAACAGCTGTGTTTTATAAATGAAGCCCTTTCTTTGAATGAACAGCTGTATGCTTATAAATGCCCTTTCTTTGAATAAACGGCACGGTCCGTATAATTTTCCCATATATTCCTTGATGGTATGAATACTTCATAGCACAATAACATTAATATAAAACAAATTATTACAACATAAATTATATATTTATTTATATTATTGGGGTTTACATTTATAATGAGCCATGGGGACCAATAATGATTGGTTTGCAGTGATCTGCCAACCAATCACGAGGGATTTTTCTTTTTTAAATGTAGTGGCTTCAGCCAATAGTGAGTGAGTAAATTCAAGTCTGGCCGTTGACTCTGGTTTCGCTGCTATTCATATGCAAATTAGAGGCGTCGCACCTCCGCGCGGTCTCTCAGCGGGGGGGCTCTCCACCTACGTCATGGTTCGTTTACGACAATTTGTGGCACAGACGAACGCGACGTTCGCTGCCTGTAAATTGTCGAAAACTGCCGAAAATTAGGGAGATTTCCGGGAGTATACAGGCGTTTACGGGGTCGAAAATCTCACTTTTCATGCAGTGATGTATGTTTGACCCTGTACCGACTAGGCTATTAAAAGAGATGCTACCAGAGGTCATAGATCCTCTTCTTAATATCATTAATTCATCTTTGTCATTAGGATATGTACCGAAAACTTTTAAGTTGGCTATTATTAAACCACTTATTAAAAAAACGCAACTTGATCCTACAGAATTAGTCAATTATTGGCCAAACTCAAATCTACCCTTTCTGTCAAAAATACTTGAAAAGGCAGTGTCTTCACAATTATGTTCCTTTTTAGAAAGAAATGGTATCTGTGAGGATTTCCAGTCAGGATTTAGACCGTATCATAGTACTGAGACTGCTCTCATCAGTTACAAATGATTTACTCTTATCATCCGATCGTGGCTGTATCTCTCTATTAGTGTTACTCGATCTTAGCGCTGCATTCGATACTATCGACCACAACATTCTTTTGAATAGACTCGAAACTTATGTAGGTATTAGTGGAATTGCCTTGTCATGGTTTAAATCATACCTATGTGACCGTTATCAGTTTGTAGCAGTAAATGATGAGATGTCACATCAATCACAAGTTCAGTATGGAGTACCGCAAGGCTCAGTGCTAGGACCGCTGCTCTTCACCCTGTACATGCTACCACTGGGAGATATCCTTAGGAAGCATGGCGTTCGTTTTATTTGTTATGCTGACGATTCTCAGCTCTATATTTCCTCACGCCCTGCAGAAGAAACTTACCAATTCACAAGATTAACGGAATGCATAGCTGATATGGGACAGTCAGACCACCTCTCTTTGTTCCTCAGCCCCAAATATGCACCCCTCATCAACCGTGTGAAGCCATCAGTGAAGATCATCAAGGTGTGGCCTGTGGGGGCAGATTCCACACTCCAGGAAAGGTTTCTAAACACAGACTGGAGTATGTTTGCTTCTCAAGCCACCAGTGGCGCTCACACAGACATTGACTCATTCACCTCCTCTGTATTGGATCATATCAATACCACCATTGACAGTGTTACAACCCAGAAACAGATCACCACATACCCAAATCAGAAGCCTTGGATGAACAGGGAAGTGCGACTCCTGCTGAAGTCACGCAATACTGCCTTCAGATCAGGTGATGCACAAGCCTACAGCACATCCAGAGCAAACCTGAAGAGGGGCATCAAAAAGTCCAAGCACTGCTACAAGCTAAAGATAGAGGGACACTTTTCCAACTCTGACCCTCGACGCATGTGGCAGGGCATTCAGGCCATCAGTGATTATAAACCCACCCACTTCACCCCGGCAGCCACTGATGTCAACTTCCTGAACGAGCTAAATTACTTTTATGCTCGTTTTGAAAGAGACAACAGAGAAACTGCCACCAAGCTCAAACCCTCAGATGACCACCCACCAATCACACTCTCCTCCACAGATGTCTGCAAGGCACTGAGCCGGATCAGCGCGCACAAGGCTGCTAGACCAGACAACATCCCTGGACGTGTTCTCAGGGCATGCGCGGAGCAGCTCGCTGGGGTTTTTACAGACATTTTCAACCTGTCTCTTGCCCAAGCAGCTGTACCGACATGCTTTAAACGCACTTCCATTGTGCCAGTGCCGAAAAGCTCTAGCCCGAGGTGCCCTAATGACTACCGCCCTGTAGCACTCACACCCATCATTATGAAGTGCTTTGAGCGGCTGGTCCTGGAACACCTAAAAGACTCTCTACCATCCACATTGGACTCACACCAGTTTGCCTACCGCAGCAATAGGAGCACAGAGGATGCAGTTTCCATGGCACTGCACTCTGTGCTCACCCATCTGGACCATAAGAACACTTATGCACGCATGCTGTTTGTTGACTTCAGCTCAGCATTCAACACTGTCATCCCATCCAAGTTAATAGCCAAACTTGGAGACCTGGGCATCAACACTTCAATGTGTAACTGGATTTTGGACTTCCTAACTGACAGACCACAGAATGTTCGATCAGGATCCACCTGCTCCACGTCCATCACACTCAACACTGGTGTACCACAGGGCTGTGTGCTAAGTCCGTTTCTCTACTCCCTCTTCACCTCCGACTGCAAGCCTGTGTATGGATCTAATTCCATCGTCAAGTTTGCTGACGACACTACGGTGATTGGTCTCATCAGCAACAACGATGACACTGCCTACAGGGAAGAGATCCAGCACCTGGCCACATGGTGCGCTGATAATAACCTGCTCCTCAACATCGCCAAAACGAAGGAGCTCATCGTGGACTTCAGGAAGGAGTCAAGAGGCACACACGACACCATCCACATCAATGGAATGGCTGTTGAGCGTGTCTCCAGTTTCAAGTTCCTGGGGATCCACATCTCGGCGGACATGTCGTGGACGACCAACACCTCCAGCCTGGTCAAGAAGGCTCACCAGCGCCTCTTCTTCCTGAGGACACTGAGGAAGAATCAGCTCTCCTCGGCTATCCTGGTGAACTTCTACCTCTGCGCAATAGAAAGCATCCTGACTAACTGTGTGGCAGTATGGTATGGGAGCTGCTCTGTTGCGGAGCGCAAGGCACTGCAGCGGGTGGTGAAAACTGCCCAGCGCATCACAGGGACTCCACTACCTGCCATCGTGCACATCCAGAGGAAACGCTGTCTGCATCGAGCTCGCAGCATCCTCAAGGACTACTCTCACCCAGCCCACAGACTGTTTTCTCTCCTGCCCTCCGGCAGGCGTTTCAGGATCCTCCGGACCAGAACCAGCAGACTAAAGAACAGTTTTTTCCCCAGAGCTGTCTCTTTATTGAACTCAAACCCCCGTTGATCCACTTCCCTCATAAACTGCTAACTCTCCTACCTCACATCTGCCTTCACTTTGTTATTTGCACTACCGACTGTTTATTACAGTAACAACTGTTTACTTATGCATCTTGCACTGCCATATCTTAACTGGATTATGCTCATTTGCACTGCCGACTGTATTTATAGTACCAATGTTTACATTTGCATTTTGCACTGTACTTCTAACTGTAATATGCAACCACTTTCCACTGCACTTTTACACTTTTTTTTCGGATAGCTCTGTCCATAATTTATTGCACTACCCTAATCCACTGCTATATTCCTCATATTAGCCTAACATATTATTGTATACCTCTATCTGTAAAATTCTGTTTATAGTAATAGCCATCTGTATATTATATTCATAGTACATATTCACCTGTAAATTCTGTTTATAGTAATAGCCATCTGTATATTTATTCACTGAACATATTCACCTGTAAATTCAGTTCTGTTTATAGCAATAACCGTCTCTCTATTTATACATATTTATATATATTCAGTACATTTCCAAGTCCTGCACTTACCCAACCACTGTATATCCTGCACTTGCTGCTATTACACTTCTGGTTAGACCTAAACTGCATTTCGTTGCCTTGTACTTGTACTTGTGTAATGACAATAAAGTTGAATCTAATCTAATCTAATATAAAACACCGGATGACCGGTAATTTCCTGCAACTCAATTCAGAAAAAACTGAATTTTGAATTATTGGACAAAAAAGCTCCACAAGTAGTAACCTAGAATACTGTCTAACACTTGATGGTTGCTCTGTCCAGTCCTCGTCGTCAGTGAGGAACCTGGGTGTGCTCTTTGATACCAATCTTTCGTTTGAAAGCCATGTTTCTAGCATCTGTAAAACTGCATTCTACCATCTTAAAAATATATCTAAATTACGGCACATGCTCTCAATGCAAAATGCTGAACAGTTAGTTCATGCGTTCATGGCCTCAAGGCTAGATTATTGTAATGCTCTACTGGGTGGTTGCCCCGCTCGCTTAATAAATAAACTCCAGCTGGTCCAAAACGCAGCAGCTCGAGTTCTTACTAGAACCAGGAAGTATGACCATATTAGCCCAGTTCTGTCAACATTGCACTGGCTACCTATTAAACATTGCATACATTTTAAAATCTTGCTTATTACTTACAAAGCACTAAATGGTTTAGCTCCCCAATACTTGAACGAGCTCTTAACATATTATACTCCATCACGTCTTCTGTGGTCTCAAAATTCTGGCCAGTTGATCATACTGAGAATATCCAAATCGACTGCAGGCGGTCGATCCTTTTCCTATTTAGCTCCTAAACTCTGGAACCGTCTTCCTAACCTTGTTCGGGAAGCAGACACACTCTGTCAGTTTAAATCTAGACTAAAAACACATCTCTTTTCTGTGGCATACACATAAAACACTTTTTCAATTAAATGATTGTTAGGCTGCATTAACTAGGTCAGCCGGAACCGGGAACACTTCCCATAACACCTGATGTACTCGTGACATCATCAGAAGAATGGCATCTACGCTAATGATAGTCTCTCTGTTTTATCCCGAGGTTTACTGCAGTCAGCCGGATCCGGGCCGTATCCAGATCAGATGGTGGACCTGTGCCCAGAGAAGACCAATACAGGACCCCGAAGTGTCTGCAGAGACCGTGTCAATTAGACTCCCCCTGCAACTGCCTCATCGACACGGCATCTCAATAAACCCGTCTCCAGCGTGATGACTCAGATTGTTCGAATATTACAATTAAATAATACTTAAATCGATATGTCATCCGCAATAAACCCGTCTCCAGCATGTTGCCTCCGATCATTTGAATATTGGACTTTAATAATTATTTGATCAACGTCATCCTCAATAAACCCGTCTCCAGCGTGTTGACTCCAGTCCTTCGAATATTCCAATCTATTATGACCTCTGACCTATAAAGCTGCCAGAATAATAATAATAATACGCTGTTCGTTAATTGGCCAGAGGAGAACTGGCACCCCGACTGAGCCTGGTTTTTCCCAAGGTTTATTTTTCTCCATTAGGTCTCCTGATGGGGTTTTGGTTTCCTTGCCACTGTTGCCTCTGGCTTGGCGTGCTCAGTTGGGGACACAACATTTTTCAACTAAACATCGAAATAAATCTAATTAATAAACTAAATTAACCATATAAACTAAATTACTGATCTAATTATTGATCTAAAGCCCGCACTGTCACCGTATGGAAATTGAAATGAACTGATGACATCAAATGGCTATACAGCTTAATAAATTTATGCTGCATTATTTTCCTGTTTAACACTGTAAAGCTGCTTTGAAACAATCTACATTGTTAAAAGCGCTATATAAATAAAGTTGACTTGACTTGACTGATGAACACCCTTATGCTTGAACATGGTGTTCGTTATGGACAAACCTTGGCTAGCACAGAAATCCAATAACAGAACACCGCTCGGGTTCAGATCAGGGGGGCCGTTCCTGCCAATCGCGCCCCTCCAGATGTCACTGTCACCTTGAAGTCCCCCAGTAGAACGATGGAGTCTCCAGTCGGAGCACTTTCAAGCACCCCTCCCAGAGACTCCAAGAGGGCTGGGTACTCCGCACTGCCGCTTGGCCCGTAGGCACAAACGACGGTGAGAGACCTATCCCCGACTCGAAGGTGCAGGGAAGCGACCCTCTCGTTCACCGGGGTGAACTCCAACACATGGCGGCTGAGCTGGGGGGCTATAAGCAAACCCACTCCAGCCCTCCTCCTCTCACCATGGGCAAGTCCAGAGTGGTAGAGAGTCCAGCCTCTTTAGTCGGTACCTCTTGACCTCCTGCACAAGCTCAGGCTCCTTCCCCACCAACGAGGTGACATTCCACGTCCCTAAAGCCAGATTCCGTGTCCAGAGATCGGGTCGTCGGGGGCCTCGCCTTCGACTGTCACCCGATCCACTATGCACCGGCCCCTTACGCTCCCTCCTGCAGGTGGTGAGCTCACAGGAGGGCAGCCCCAAGTCACTCCTTCGGGCTGAGCCCGGCCGGACCCCATGGGGGGAGACATCTCGGCCCTTGCTGTAGTTGTCATCATAAAGGGTTTGTGAACTGTTCTTAGTCTGGCCCATCACCAAGGACCTGTTTTCCTTGGGAGACCCTACCAGGGGCATATAGCCCCAGACAACAAAGCTCCCAGGATCATTCGGGTACTCAAACCTCTCCACCACGATAAGGTAACAGTTCAAGGAGAGGTTTTTTTTAATACAGTTAAAATAAAATTGTATTAAAAATACTGCTGTGGACATTGTTTACTTCATTAATGTGTTTACTGTGATACTGGACTGAGGATGGGAGTAGGATTCGGTATTCGGTTTTGGATTCTGCAGAATTTTATCTAGTGGATTCGGTATTCGACCGAAACCCAAAAATCTGGATTTGGTGCATCCCTAATAATGACCAGTGCAATCTACCCGTTAGCATCTGGTTTATGATATGCTTTTTTTCTGTAAATTGACAAGCACAAACCTTAGTAAATCCCTTTACATGATTAATTTAAATACTCTACTCCCATAAATACAGCATCTGAAATGAAAACTCCTAGAATTTCATATGCAATAAGGTAAGCCACAAAAATAACCCTGTCCACACCTTTCAGTGCAAATTTATCACTGCGTGTCTTTAGTAAACCCTGACAGTAGTTTTGAAATGAAATAGAAAGTGAAATGAAACTCTGAGAAGCTTCTCACCATCAGCACTGCAAAGAAGGTCAGATGTGAACACGAGCACTTTATGGTGTTATTGTTGATTTGTTCTGTCTCACAGCCGGACGTCGTCCATGTAAGATTTCCTTTAAAGAAAAGAGTGGGACGTATGAAATATATCAAATAAATTGGGTTTGTTGATGGGAACTGATCAAAATAGCCATAAATAAATGTACCTTTGCCATCCCAAGATCTGCAGGACGCCTCACCGACCTGTAAGCACATTTTTATTTTGCTTTCACAGTGTCTGATTATTATATCTAAAAAAATTATAAGTTTCACAACAAAACCTTCCTTACCAGATTTTTCTTTGTAAAAAACATATCAATATTTTTGGTAAGGCTGGAGATATTGGCTCTCATTGTTATTCCATAAACTTCATCATTCAAAACAGTGTAATTTTTTGTTTCATCCTAATTAAGAAATAGAGCAAATCAAATATAAACGAGAAGAGATTAGTGAACATTTTAAAGTGAACTATCCCATAAACTTTCCTTAAATTGTTCAAACGTGGATTTAAAAAAAAAAAAATTATGAGTACCTTTCCCATGTTTTTGAACCGTAGAATTCCAAGTAATGCACTGCCATTGTTCTCCAGTCGTGATTTATTAAAGGCCTCACTGGGAATCTTTACAGACCAGGGAATTTCTGTGATTTGGTCACTTTGACAATCAGCAACCTGTGAAAAAGTATTATCATAAATGAGGAATCACATCATTTTTAAATGTTTCTCAAGTCTTACGTTTATCCTGTTTGGATCTGAAGAGTAACATGTGTCTCTGGTTTCTGTGTTCTCATCTTGTATGTGAAGAAGACCAATAACATCCCCCATAACAATCTGTGCGTTGCTTATATTGTTGTTTACCATCTCTTCCATCTTAGACTCCAGATTGTCCAGCGATTCTCTGCAAAATTGAATATTCAGTCTGTATTCTGTAAAAAGAGTTTTATTTTGAAAAATCACTGGTAACCGCACACTTACGATGCTTTTGGAGGATTAATACATCCGTCTTTGTCTTTTAGATCATCTGTAGTTAGATTGTTAGTTGTCTCAGATGGTGTGAAACTGGTAGTTGGATTGTTTGTTGGATTGTCAGTTGTCTCAGATGGTGTGAAACTGGTAGTTGTATTGTTAGTTGGATTGTCAGTTGTCTCAGATGGTTTGAAACTGGTAGTTGGATTGTTTGTTGGATTGTCAGTTGTCTCAGATGGTGTGAAACTGGTAGTTGTATTGTTAGTTGGATTGTCAGTTGTCTCAGATGGTTTGAAACTGGTAGTTGGATTGTTAGTTGTCTCAGATGGTTTGAAACTGGTAGTTGGATTGTTGGTTGTCTCAGATGGTTGCAAACTGGTAGTTGGATTGTTAGTTGTCTCAGATGGTTTGAAACTGTTAGTTGGATTGTTAATCATGTCAGATGGTGTGAAACTGGTAGTTGGACTGTCGTTTGAATTGTTAGTTGTCTCAGATGTTGAGAAACTGGTAGTTGGACTGTTAGTTGTCTCAGATGGTGTGAAACTGGTAGTTGTGTTGTTAGTTGTCTCAGATGGTGAGAAACTGTTAGTTGGATTGTTAGTTGTCTCAGATGGTGTGAAACTGGTAGTTGTGTTGTTAGTTGTCTCAGATGGTGTGAAACTGGTAGTTGTGTTGTTAGTTGGATTGTTAATCATGTCAGATGGTGTGAAACTGGTAGTTGGATTGTTAGTTGTCTCAGATGGTGTGAAACTGGTAGTTGTGTTGTTAGTTGGATTGTTAATCATGTCAGATGGTGTGAAACTGGTAGTTGGACTGTCATTTGGATTGTTAGTTGTCTCAGATGGTGTGAAACTGGTAGTTGGACTGTCATTTGGATTGTTAGTTGTCTCAGATGGTGTGAAACTGGTAGTTGGATTGTTAGTTGTCTCAGATGGTGAGAAACTGGTAGTTGTGTTGTCAGTTGGATTGTTAATCATGTCAGATGGTGTGAAACTGGTATTTGGACTGTCATTTGGATTGTTAGTTGTCTCAGATGGTGTGAAACTGGTAGTTGGACTGTTAGTTGTCTCAGATGATGTGAAACTGGTAGTTGGACTGTCATTTGGATTGTTAGTTGTCTCAGATAGTGAGAAACTGGTAGTTAGACTGTTAGTTGTCTCAGATGATGTGAAACTGGTAGTTAGACTGTTAGTTGTCTCAGATGATGTGAAACTGGTAGTTGGACTGTTAGTTGTCTCAGATGATGTGAAACTGGTAGTTATATTGTTAGCTGTCTCAGATGGTGAGAAAATTGTAGTTGGATTATTGGTTGTCTCAGATGGTTTGAAACTGGTAGTTGTATTGTTAGTTGTCTCAGATGGTGAGAAACTGGTAGTTGGATTATTAGTTGTCTCAGATGGTTTGAAACTGGTAGCTGTATTGTTTGTTGGATTTTTAGTTGTCTCAGATGGCGAGAAACTGGTAGTTGGATTATTAGTTGTCTCAGATGGTTTGAAACTGGTAGCTGTATTGTTAGTTGGATTTTTAGTTGTCTCAGATGGTGAGAAACTGGTAGTTGGATTGTTAGTTGCATTGTTAGTTGTCTCAGATGGTTTGAAACTGGTAGTTGGATTGTTAGTTGCATTGTTAGTTGTCTCAGATGGTTTGAAACTGGTAGTTGTATTGTTAGTGGTCTCAGATGGTGTGAAACTGGTAGTTGGATTGTTAGTTGCATTGTTAGTTGTCTCAGATGGTTTGAAACTGGTAGTTGGATTGTTAGTGGTCTCAGATGGTGTGAAACTGGTAGTTGGATTGTTAGTTGTATTGTTAATCATGTCAGATGGTGTGAAACTGGTAGTTGGACTGTCATTTGGATTGTTAGTTGTCTCAGATGGTGTGAAACTGGTAGTTGGATTGTTAGTTGTATTGTTAATCATGTCAGATGGTGTGAAACTGGTAGTTGGACTGTCATTTGGATTGTTAGTTGTCTCAGATGGTGTGAAACTGGTAGTTGGATTGTTAGTTGTATTGTTAATCATGTCAGATGGTGTGAAACTGGTAGTTGGACTGTCATTTGGATTGTTAGTTGTCTCAGATGGTGTGAAACTGGTAGTTGGATTGTTAGTGGTATTGTTAATCATGTCAGATGGTGTGAAACTGGTAGTTGGACTGTCATTTGTATTGGTAGTCGTCTCAGATGGTGTGAAACTGGTAGTTGGATTGTTAGTTGCATTGTTAGTTGTCTCAGATGGTTTGAAACTGGTAATTGTATTGTTAGTGGTCTCAGATGGTGTGAAACTGGTAGTTGGATTGTTAGTTGTATGGTTAATCATATCAGATGGTGTGAAACTGGTAGTTGGACTGTCATTTGGATTGTTAGTTGTCTCAGATGGTGTGAAACTGGTAGTTGGATTGTTAGTTGTATTGTTAATCATGTCAGATGGTGTGAAACTGGTAGTTGGACTGTCATTTGGATTGTTAGTTGTCTCAGATGGTGTGAAACTGGTAGTTGTGTTGTTAGTTGTCTCAGATGATTTGAAACTGGTAGTTGTGTTGTTAGTTGGATTGTTAATCATGTCAGATGGTGTGAAACTGGTAGTTGGACTTTCATTTGGATTGGTAGTTGTCTCAGATGGTGAGAAACTGGTAGTTGGACTGTTAGTTGTCTCAGATGGTGAGAAACTGGTAGTTGGATTGTTTGTTGTCTCAGATGGTGTGAAACTGGTAGTTGTGTTGTTAGTTGGATTGTTAATCATGTCAGATGGTGTGAAACTGGTAGTTGGACTGTCATTTGTATTGTTAGTCGTCTCAGATGGTGTGAAACTGGTAGTTGGATTGTTAGTTGCATTGTTAGTTGTCTCAGATGGTTTGAAACTGGTAGTTGTATTGTTAGTGGTCTCAGATGGTGTGAAACTGGTAGTTGGATTGTTAGTTGTATTGTTAATCATATCAGATGGTGTGAAACTGGTAGTTGGACTGTCATTTGGATTGTTAGTTGTCTCAGATGGTGTGAAACTGGTAGTTGGATTGTTAGTTGTATTGTTAATCATATCAGATGGTGTGAAACTGGTAGTTGGATTGTTAGTTGCATTGTTAGTTGTCTCAGATGGTTTGAAACTGGTAGTTGGATTGTTAGTGGTCTCAGATGGTGTGAAACTGGTAGTTGGATTGTTAGTTGTATTGTTAATCATGTCAGATGGTGTGAAACTGGTAGTTGGACTGTCATTTGGATTGTTAGTTGTCTCAGATGGTGTGAAACTGGTAGTTGGATTGTTAATCATGCCAGATGGTGTGACACTGGTAGTTGGACTGTCATTTGTATTGTTAGTCGTCTCAGATGGTGTGAAACTGGTAGTTGGATTGTTAGTTGCATTGTTAGTTGTCTCAGATGGTTTGAAACTGGTAGTTGTATTGTTAGTTGTCTCAGATGATTTGAAACTGGTAGTTGTGTTGTTAGTTGGATTGTTAATCATGTCAGATGGTGTGAAACTGGTAGTTGGACTTTCATTTGGATTGGTAGTTGTCTCAGATGGTGAGAAACTGGTAGTTGGACTGTTAGTTGTCTCAGATGGTGAGAAACTGGTAGTTGGATTGTTTGTTGTCTCAGATGGTGTGAAACTGGTAGTTGTGTTGTTAGTTGGATTGTTAATCATGTCAGATGGTGTGAAACTGGTAGTTGGACTGTCATTTGTATTGTTAGTCGTCTCAGATGGTGTGAAACTGGTAGTTGGATTGTTAGTTGCATTGTTAGTTGTCTCAGATGGTTTGAAACTGGTAGTTGTATTGTTAGTGGTCTCAGATGGTGTGAAACTGGTAGTTGGATTGTTAGTTGTATTGTTAATCATATCAGATGGTGTGAAACTGGTAGTTGGATTGTTAGTTGCATTGTTAGTTGTCTCAGATGGTTTGAAACTGGTAGTTGGATTGTTAGTGGTCTCAGATGGTGTGAAACTGGTAGTTGGATTGTTAGTTGTATTGTTAATCATGTCAGATGGTGTGAAACTGGTAGTTGGACTGTCATTTGGATTGTTAGTTGTCTCAGATGGTGTGAAACTGGTAGTTGGATTGTTAATCATGCCAGATGGTGTGAAACTGGTAGTTGGACTGTCATTTGTATTGTTAGTCGTCTCAGATGGTGTGAAACTGGTAGTTGGATTGTTAGTTGCATTGTTAGTTGTCTCAGATGGTTTGAAACTGGTAGTTGTATTGTTAGTGGTCTCAGATGGTGTGAAACTGGTAGTTGGATTGTTAGTTGTATTGTTAATCATGTCAGATGGTGTGAAACTGGTAGTTGGACTGTCATTTGGATTGTTAGTTGTCTCAGATGGTGTGAAACTGGTAGTTGGACTGTCATTTGGATTGTTAGTTGTCTCAGATGGTGTGAAACTGGTAGTTGTGTTGTTAGTTGTCTCAGATGATTTGAAACTGGTAGTTGTGTTGTTAGTAGGATTGTTAATGTCAGATGGTGTGAAACTGGTAGTTGGACTTTCATTTGGATTGGTAGTTGTCTCAGATGGTGAGAAACTGGTAGTTGGACTGTTAGTTGTCTCAGATGGTGAGAAACTGGTAGTTGGATTGTTTGTTGTCTCAGATGGTGTGAAACTGGTAGTTGTGTTGTTAGTTGGATTGTTAATCATGTCAGATGGTGTGAAACTGGTAGTTGGACTGTCGTTTGGATTGTTGGTTGTCTCAGATGGTGTGAAACTGGTAGTTGTGTTGTTAGTTGGATTGTTAATCATGTCAGATGGTGTGAAACTGGTAGTTGTGTTGTTAGTTGGATATTTAGTTGTCTCAGATGGTGAGAAACTGGTAGTTGGATTATTAGTTATATTGTTAGTCGTCTCAGATGGTTTGAAACTGGTAGTTGTATTGTTAGTTGTCTCAGATGGTGTGAAACTGGTAGTTGTGTTGTTAGTTGGATTGTTAGTTGTCTCAGATGGTGAGAAACTGGTTGCTGTATTGTTAGTTGGATTTTTAGTTGTCTCAGATGGTGAGAAACTGGTAGTTGGATTATTAGTTATATTGTTAGTCGTCTCAGATGGTTTGAAACTGTTAGTTGGATTGTTAGTTGTCTCAGATGGTTTGAAACTGGTAGTTGTATTGTTAGTTGTCTCAGATGGTGAGAAACTGGTAGTTGGATTGTTTGTTGTCTCAGATGGTGTGAAACTGGTAGTTGTGTTGTTAGTTGGATTGTTAATCATGTCAGATGATGTGAAACTGGTAGTTGGACTGTCATTTGGATTGTTAGTTGTCTCAGATGGTGTGAAACTGGTAGTTGGATTATTAGTTATATTGTTAGTCGTCTCAGATGGTTTGAAACTGTTAGTTGGATTGTTAGTTGTCTCAGATGGTTTGAAACTGGTAGTTGTATTGTTAGTTGGATTTTTAGTTGTCTCAGATGGTGAGAAACTGGTAGTTGGATTATTAGTTATATTGTTAGTCGTCTCAAATGGTTTGAAACTGTTAGTTGGATTGTTAGTTGTCTCAGATGGTGAGAAACTGGTAGTTGGAGTATTAGTTATATTGTTAGTTGTCTCAGATGGTTTGAAACTGGTAGTTGGACTGTCATTTGGATTGTTAGTTGTCTCAGATGATTTGAAACTGGTAGTTGTGTTGTTAGTTGGATTGTTAATCATGTCAGATGGTGTGAAACTGGTAGTTGGACTTTCATTTGGATTGGTAGTTGTCTCAGATGGTGAGAAACTGGTAGTTGGACTGTTAGTTGTCTCAGATGGTGAGAAACTGGTAGTTGGATTGTTTGTTGTCTCAGATGGTGTGAAACTGGTAGTTGTGTTGTTAGTTGGATTGTTAATCATGTCAGATGGTGTGAAACTGGTAGTTGGACTGTCATTTGTATTGTTAGTCGTCTCAGATGGTGTGAAACTGGTAGTTGGATTGTTAGTTGCATTGTTAGTTGTCTCAGATGGTTTGAAACTGGTAGTTGTATTGTTAGTGGTCTCAGATGGTGTGAAACTGGTAGTTGGATTGTTAGTTGTATTGTTAATCATATCAGATGGTGTGAAACTGGTAGTTGGACTGTCATTTGGATTGTTAGTTGTCTCAGATGGTGTGAAACTGGTAGTTGGATTGTTAGTTGTATTGTTAATCATATCAGATGGTGTGAAACTGGTAGTTGGATTGTTAGTTGCATTGTTAGTTGTCTCAGATGGTTTGAAACTGGTAGTTGGATTGTTAGTGGTCTCAGATGGTGTGAAACTGGTAGTTGGATTGTTAGTTATATTGTTAATCATGTCAGATGGTGTGAAACTGGTAGTTGGACTGTCATTTGGATTGTTAGTTGTCTCAGATGGTGTGAAACTGGTAGTTGGATTGTTAATCATGCCAGATGGTGTGAAACTGGTAGTTGGACTGTCATTTGTATTGTTAGTCGTCTCAGATGGTGTGAAACTGGTAGTTGGATTGTTAGTTGCATTGTTAGTTGTCTCAGATGGTTTGAAACTGGTAGTTGTATTGTTAGTGGTCTCAGATGGTGTGAAACTGGTAGTTGGATTGTTAGTTGTATTGTTAATCATGTCAGATGGTGTGAAACTGGTAGTTGGACTGTCATTTGGATTGTTAGTTGTCTCAGATGGTGTGAAACTGGTAGTTGGACTGTCATTTGGATTGTTAGTTGTCTCAGATGGTGTGAAACTGGTAGTTGTGTTGTTAGTTGTCTCAGATGATTTGAAACTGGTAGTTGTGTTGTTAGTAGGATTGTTAATGTCAGATGGTGTGAAACTGGTAGTTGGACTTTCATTTGGATTGGTAGTTGTCTCAGATGGTGAGAAACTGGTAGTTGGACTGTTAGTTGTCTCAGATGGTGAGAAACTGGTAGTTGGATTGTTTGTTGTCTCAGATGGTGTGAAACTGGTAGTTGTGTTGTTAGTTGGATTGTTAATCATGTCAGATGGTGTGAAACTGGTAGTTGGACTGTCGTTTGGATTGTTGGTTGTCTCAGATGGTGTGAAACTGGTAGTTGTGTTGTTAGTTGGATTGTTAATCATGTCAGATGGTGTGAAACTGGTAGTTGTGTTGTTAGTTGGATATTTAGTTGTCTCAGATGGTGAGAAACTGGTAGTTGGATTATTAGTTATATTGTTAGTCGTCTCAGATGGTTTGAAACTGGTAGTTGTATTGTTAGTTGTCTCAGATGGTGTGAAACTGGTAGTTGTGTTGTTAGTTGGATTGTTAGTTGTCTCAGATGGTGAGAAACTGGTTGCTGTATTGTTAGTTGGATTTTTAGTTGTCTCAGATGGTGAGAAACTGGTAGTTGGATTATTAGTTATATTGTTAGTCGTCTCAGATGGTTTGAAACTGTTAGTTGGATTGTTAGTTGTCTCAGATGGTTTGAAACTGGTAGTTGTATTGTTAGTTGTCTCAGATGGTGAGAAACTGGTAGTTGGATTGTTTGTTGTCTCAGATGGTGTGAAACTGGTAGTTGTGTTGTTAGTTGGATTGTTAATCATGTCAGATGATGTGAAACTGGTAGTTAGACAGTCATTTGGATTGTTAGTTGTCTCAGATGGTGTGAAACTGGTAGTTGGATTATTAGTTATATTGTTAGTCGTCTCAGATGGTTTGAAACTGTTAGTTGGATTGTTAGTTGTCTCAGATGGTTTGAAACTGGTAGTTGTATTGTTAGTTGGATTGTTAATCATGTCAGATGATGTGAAACTGGTAGTTAGACAGTCATTTGGATTGTTAGTTGTCTCAGATGGTGTGAAACTGGTAGTTGGATTATTAGTTATATTGTTAGTCGTCTCAGATGGTTTGAAACTGTTAGTTGGATTGTTAGTTGTCTCAGATGGTTTGAAACTGGTAGTTGTATTGTTAGTTGGATTTTTAGTTGTCTCAGATGGTGAGAAACTGGTAGTTGGATTATTAGTTATATTGTTAGTCGTCTCAAATGGTTTGAAACTGTTAGTTGGATTGTTAGTTGTCTCAGATGGTGAGAAACTGGTAGTTGGAGTATTAGTTATATTGTTAGTTGTCTCAGATGGTTTGAAACTGGTAGTTGGACTGTCATTTGGATTGTTAGTTGTCTCAGATGATTTGAAACTGGTAGTTGTGTTGTTAGTTGGATTGTTAATCATGTCAGATGGTGTGAAACTGGTAGTTGGACTTTCATTTGGATTGGTAGTTGTCTCAGATGGTGAGAAACTGGTAGTTGGACTGTTAGTTGTCTCAGATGGTGAGAAACTGGTAGTTGGATTGTTTGTTGTCTCAGATGGTGTGAAACTGGTAGTTGTGTTGTTAGTTGGATTGTTAATCATGTCAGATGGTGTGAAACTGGTAGTTGGACTGTCATTTGTATTGTTAGTCGTCTCAGATGGTGTGAAACTGGTAGTTGGATTGTTAGTTGCATTGTTAGTTGTCTCAGATGGTTTGAAACTGGTAGTTGTATTGTTAGTGGTCTCAGATGGTGTGAAACTGGTAGTTGGATTGTTAGTTGTATTGTTAATCATATCAGATGGTGTGAAACTGGTAGTTGGACTGTCATTTGGATTGTTAGTTGTCTCAGATGGTGTGAAACTGGTAGTTGGATTGTTAGTTGTATTGTTAATCATATCAGATGGTGTGAAACTGGTAGTTGGATTGTTAGTTGCATTGTTAGTTGTCTCAGATGGTTTGAAACTGGTAGTTGGATTGTTAGTGGTCTCAGATGGTGTGAAACTGGTAGTTGGATTGTTAGTTGTATTGTTAATCATGTCAGATGGTGTGAAACTGGTAGTTGGACTGTCATTTGGATTGTTAGTTGTCTCAGATGGTGTGAAACTGGTAGTTGGATTGTTAATCATGCCAGATGGTGTGAAACTGGTAGTTGGACTGTCATTTGTATTGTTAGTCGTCTCAGATGGTGTGAAACTGGTAGTTGGATTGTTAGTTGCATTGTTAGTTGTCTCAGATGGTTTGAAACTGGTAGTTGTATTGTTAGTGGTCTCAGATGGTGTGAAACTGGTAGTTGGATTGTTAGTTGTATTGTTAATCATGTCAGATGGTGTGAAACTGGTAGTTGGACTGTCATTTGGATTGTTAGTTGTCTCAGATGGTGTGAAACTGGTAGTTGGACTGTCATTTGGATTGTTAGTTGTCTCAGATGGTGTGAAACTGGTAGTTGTGTTGTTAGTTGTCTCAGATGATTTGAAACTGGTAGTTGTGTTGTTAGTAGGATTGTTAATGTCAGATGGTGTGAAACTGGTAGTTGGACTTTCATTTGGATTGGTAGTTGTCTCAGATGGTGAGAAACTGGTAGTTGGACTGTTAGTTGTCTCAGATGGTGAGAAACTGGTAGTTGGATTGTTTGTTGTCTCAGATGGTGTGAAACTGGTAGTTGTGTTGTTAGTTGGATTGTTAATCATGTCAGATGGTGTGAAACTGGTAGTTGGACTGTCGTTTGGATTGTTGGTTGTCTCAGATGGTGTGAAACTGGTAGTTGTGTTGTTAGTTGGATTGTTAATCATGTCAGATGGTGTGAAACTGGTAGTTGGACTGTCATTTGGATTGTTAGTTGTCTCAGATGGTGAGAAACTGGTAGTTGGATTATTAGTTATATTGTTAGTCGTCTCAGATGGTTTGAAACTGGTAGTTGTATTGTTAGTTGTCTCAGATGGTGTGAAACTGGTAGTTGTGTTGTTAGTTGGATTGTTAGTTGTCTCAGATGGTGAGAAACTGGTAGTTGGATTATTAGTTATATTGTTAGTCGTCTCAGATGGTTTGAAACTGTTAGTTGGATTGTTAGTTGTCTCAGATGGTTTGAAACTGGTAGTTGTATTGTTAGTTGTCTCAGATGGTGAGAAACTGGTAGTTGGATTGTTTGTTGTCTCAGATGGTGTGAAACTGGTAGTTGTGTTGTTAGTTGGATTGTTAATCATGTCAGATGATGTGAAACTGGTAGTTAGACTGTCATTTGGATTGTTAGTTGTCTCAGATGGTGTGAAACTGGTAGTTGGATTATTAGTTATATTGTTAGTCGTCTCAGATGGTTTGAAACTGTTAGTTGGATTGTTAGTTGTCTCAGATGGTTTGAAACTGGTAGTTGTATTGTTAGTTGGATTTTTAGTTGTCTCAGATGGTGAGAAACTGGTAGTTGGATTATTAGTTATATTGTTAGTCGTCTCAAATGGTTTGAAACTGTTAGTTGGATTGTTAGTTGTCTCAGATGGTGAGAAACTGGTAGTTGGAGTATTAGTTATATTGTTAGTTGTCTCAGATGGTGTGAATCTGGTAGTTGTATTGTTAGTTGCATTGTTAGTTGTCTCAGATGGTTTGAAACTGGTAGTTGTATTGTTAGTTGTCTCAGATGGTTTGAAACTGGTAGTTGGATTGTTAGTTGTCTCAAATGGTGAGAAACTGGTAGTTGGATTGTTAGTTGTCTCAGATGGTTTGAAACTGGTAGTTGGATTATTAGTTATATTGTTAGTCGTCTCAGATGGTTTGAAACTGGTAGTTGGATTTTTAGTTGTCCCAGATGGTGAGAAACTGTTAGTTGGACTGTTAGTTGTCTCAGATGGTGAGAAACTGGTAGTTGGACTGTTAGTTGTCTCAGACGTTGAGAAACTGGTAGTTGGAGTGTCGTTTGGATTTTTAGTTGTCTCAGATGGTGTGAAACTGGTAGTTGTATTGTTAGTTGAATTGTTAATCATGTCAGATGGTGTGAAACTGGTAGTTGGATTGTTAGTTGTCTCAGATGGTGAGAAACTGGTAGTTGGACTGTTAGTTGTCTCAGATGGTGTGAAACTGGTAGTTGTATTGTTAGTTGTCTCAGACGTTGAGAAACTGGTAGTTGGACTGTTAGTTGTCTCAGATGGTGTGAAACTGGTAGTTGTGTTGTTAGTTGGATTGTTAATCATGTCAGATGGTGTGAAACTGGTAGTTGTATTGTTAGTTGTATTTTTAATCATGTCAGATGGTGTGAAACTGGTAGTTGTATTGTTAGTTGTCTCAGATAGTGTGAAACTGGTAGTTGGACTGTCATTTGGATTGTTAGTTGTCTCAGATGGTGTGAAACTGGTAGTTGTGTTGTTAGTTGTCTCAGATGATGTGAAATTGGTAGTTGTGTTGTTAGTTGGATTGTTAATCATGTCAGATGGTGTGAAACTGGTAGTTGGATTGTTAGTTGTCTCAGATGTTGAGAAACTGGTAGTTGGACTGTTAGTTGTCTCAGATGGTGTGAAACTGGTAGTTGGACTGTCATTTGGATTGTTAGTTGTCTCAGATGTTGAGAAACTGGTAGTTGGACTGTTAGTTGTCTCAGATGGTGTGAAACTGGTAGTTGGACTGTCATTTGGATTGTTAGTTGTCTCAGATAGTGTGAAACTGGTAGTTGGACTGTCATTTGGATTGTTAGTTGTCTCAGATGGTGTGAAACTGGTAGTTGGATTGTTAGTTGTCTCAGATGTTGAGAAACTGGTAGTTGGACTGTTAGTTGTCTCAGATGGTGTGAAACTGGTAGTTGGATTGTTAGTTGGATTGTTAATCATGTCAGATGGTGTGAAACTGGTAGTTGGATTGTTAGTTGTCTCAGATGTTGAGAAACTGGTAGTTGGACTGTTAGTTGTCTCAGATGGTGTGAAACTGGTAGTTGTGTTGTTAGTTGGATTGTTAATCATGTCAGATGGTGTGAAACTGGTAGTTGTATTGTTAGTTGTATTGTTAATCATGTCAGATGGTGTGAAACTGGTAGTTGGACTGTCATTTGGATTGTTAGTTGTCTCAGATGGTGAGAAACTGGTAGTTGGATTGTTAGTTGTCTCAGATGGTGAGAAACTGGTAGTTGGATTGTTAGTTGTCTCAGATGATGTGAAACTGGTAGCTGTGTTGTTAGTTGGATTGTTAATCATGTCAGATGGTGTGAAACTGGTAGTTGGACTGTCATTTGGATTGTTAGTTGTCTCAGATTGTTTGAAACTGGTAGTTGTATTGTTAGTTGTCTCAGATGGTGTGAAACTGGTAGTTGGATTGTTAGTTGTCTCAAATGGTGTGAAACTGGTAGTTGGATTGTTAGTTGTATTGTTAATCATGTCGGATGGTGTGAAACTGGTAGTTGGACTGTCATTTGGATTGTTAGTTGTCTCAGATGGTGAGAACCTGGTAGTTGGATTGTTAGTTGGATTGTTAATCATGTCAGATGGTGTGAAACTGGTAGTTGGATTGTTAGTTGTCTCAGATGGTGTGAAACTGGTAGTTGTGTTGTTAGTTGGATTGTTAATCATGTCAGATGGTGAGAAACTGGTAGTTGGATTGTTAGTTGTATTGTTAGTTGTCTCAGATGGTGAGAAACTGGTAGTTGGATTGTTAGTTGTCTCAGATGGTGTGAAACTGGTAGTTGTGTTGTTAGTTGGATTGTTAATCATTTCAGATGATGTGAAACTGGTAGTTGTATTGTTAGTTGGATTGTTTGTTGTCTCAGATGGTGAGAAACTGGTAGTTGTGTTGGTAGTTGGATTGTTAGTTGTCTCAGATTGTGTGAAACTGCTAGTTGTGTTGGTAGTTGGATTGTTAGTTGTCTCAGATGGTGAGAAACTGGTAGTTGGATTGTTAGTTGTCTCAGATGGTGTGAAACTGATAGTTGTGTTGTTAGTTGTGTTGTTAATCATGTCATATGGTGTGAAACTGGTAGTTGGACTGTCATTTGGATTGTTAGTTGTCTCAGATGGTTTGAAACTGGTAGTTGCATTGTTAGTTGCATTGTTAGTTGTCTCAGATGGTGTGAAACTGGTAGTTGGATTGTTAGTTGTATTGTTAATCATGTCAGATGGTGTGAAACTGGTAGTTGGACTGTCATTTGGATTGTTAGTTGTCTCAGATGGTGTGAAACTGGTAGTTGGATTGTTAGTTGTATTGTTAATCATGTCAGATGGTGTGAAACTGGTAGTTGGACTGTCATTTGGATTGTTAGTTGTCTCAGATGGTGTGAAACTGGTAGTTGGACTGTTAGTTGGATTGTTAATCATGTCAGATGGTGTGAAACTGGTAGTTGGATTGTTAGTTGTCTCAGATGGTGAGAAACTGGTAGTTGGATTGTTAGTTGTCTCAGATGGTGTGAAACTGGTAGTTATGTTGTTAGTTGGATTGTTAATCATGTCAGATGGTGTGAAACTGGTAGTTGGACTGTTAGTTGTCTCAGATGGTTTGAAACTTGTAGTTGTATTGTTAGTTGCACTGTTAGTTGCACTGTTAGTTGTCTCAACCGGTGAGAAACTGGTAGTTGGATTGTTAGTTGTCTCAGATGGTGTGAAACTGGTAGCTCTATTGTTAGTTGTGTTGTTAATCATGTCAGATGGTGTGAAACTGGTAGTTGGACTGTTAGTTGTCTCAGATGGTTTGAAACTTGTAGTTGTATTGTTAGTTGTCTCAGATGGTGTGAAACTGGTAGTTGTATTGTTAGTTGGATTGTTAATCATGTCAGATGGTGTGAAACTGGTAGTTGGACTGTCATTTGGATTGTTAGTTGTCTCAGGTGGTGAGAAACAGGTAGTTGGACTGTTAGTTGTCTTAGATGATGTGAAACTGGTAGTTGGACTGTTAGTTGTCTCAGATGATGTGAAACGACTGTTAGTTGGATTGTTAGTTGTCTCAGATGATGTGAAACGACTGTTAGTTGGATTGTTAGTTGTCTCAGATGGTGAGAAACTGGTAGTTGGACTGTTAGTTGTCTTAGATGATGTGAAACTGGTAGTTGGACTGTTAGTTGTCTCAGATGATGTGAAACTGGTAGTTGGATTGTTAGTTGTCTCAGATGGTGTGAAACTGGTAGTTGGATTGTTAGTTGTCTCAGATGATGTGAAACTGGTAGTTGGATGGTTAGTTGTCTCAGATGATTTGAAACTGGTAGTTGGATTGTTAGTTGTCTCAGATGGTGCGAAACTGGTAGTTGTATTGTTAGTTGGATTGTTAATCATGTCAGATGGTGTGAAACTGGAAGTTGAACTGTCATTTGGATTGTTAGTTGTCTCAGATGGTGAGAAACTGGTAGTTGGACTGTTAGTTGTCTCAGATGATGTGAAACTGGTAGTTGGACTGTTAGTTGTCTCAGATGATGTGAAACTGGTAGTTGGACTGTTAGTTGTCTCAGATGATGTGAAACTGGTAGTTGGACTGTTAGTTGTCTCAGATGATGTGAAACTGGTAGTTAGATGGTTAGTTGTCTCAGATGGTGAGAAACTGGTAGCTGTATTGTTAGTTGAATTGTTAGTTGTCTCAGATGGTGAGAAACTGGTAGTTGGATTGTTAGTTGTCTCAGATGATATGAAACTGGTAGTTAGATGGATAGTTGTCTCAGATGGTGAGAAACTGGTAGCTGTATTGTTAGTTGGATTGTTAATCATGTCAGATGGTGTGAAACTGGTAGTTAGATGGTTAGTTGTCTCAGATGGTGAGAAACTGGTAGTTGGACTGTTAGTTGGATTGTTAATCATGTCAGATGGTGTGAAACTGGTAGTTGGATTGTTAGTTGTCTCAGATGGTGAGAAACTGGTAGTTGGATTGTTAGTTGTCTCAGATGGTTTGAAACTGGTAGTTGTATTGTTAATCATGTCAGATGGTGTGAAACTGGTAGTTGGACTGTCATTTGGATTGTTAGTTGTCTCAGATGGTGAGAAACTGGTAGTTGGACTGTTAGTTGTCTCAGATGATGTGAAACTGGTAGTTGGACTGTTAGTTGTCTCAGATGATGTGAAACTGGTAGTTAGATGGTTAGTTGTCTCAGATGGTGAGAAACTGGTAGCTGTATTGTTAGTTGAATTGTTAGTTGTCTCAGATGGTGAGAAACTGGTAGTTGGATTGTTAGTTGTCTCAGATGATGTGAAACTGGTAGCTGTATTGTTAGTTGGATTGTTAATCATGTCAGATGATGTGAAACTGGTAGTTAGATGGTTAGTTGTCTCAGATGGTGAGAAACTGGTAGTTGGACTGTTAGTTGGATTGTTAATCATGTCAGATGGTGTGAAACTGGTAGTTGGATTGTTAGTTGTCTCAGATGGTGAGAAACTGGTAGTTGGATTGTTAGTTGTCTCAGATGGTGTGAAACTGGTAGTTGTGTTGTTAGTTGTATTGTTAATCATGTCAGATGGTGTGAAACTGGTAGTTGGACTGTCATTTGGATTGTTAGTTGTCTCAGATGGTGAGAAACTGGTAGTTGCACTGTTAGTTGTCTCAGATGATGTGAAACTGGTAGTTAGATGGTTAGTTGTCTCAGATGGTGAGAAACTGGTAGCTGTATTGTTAGTTGGATTGTTGGTTGTCTCAGATGGTTTGAAACTGGTAGTTGGACTGTCATTTGGATTGTTAGTTGTCTCAGATGGTGAGAAACTGGTAGTTGGACTGTTAGTTGTGTTAGATGATGTGAAACTGGTAGTTGGACTGTTAGTTGTCTCAGATGGTGAGAAACTGGTAGCTGTATTGTTAGTTGAATTGTTAGTTGTCTCAGATGGTGAGAAACTGGTAGTTGGATTGTTAGTTGTCTCAGATGATGTGAAACTGGTAGCTGTATTGTTAGTTGGATTGTTAATCATGTCAGATGATGTGAAACTGGTAGTTAGATGGTTAGTTGTCTCAGATGGTGAGAAACTGGTAGTTGGACTGTTAGTTGGATTGTTAATCATGTCAGATGGTGTGAAACTGGTAGTTGGATTGTTAGTTGTCTCAGATGGTGAGAAACTGGTAGTTGGATTGTTAGTTGTCTCAGATGGTGTGAAACTGGTAGTTGTGTTGTTAGTTGTATTGTTAATCATGTCAGATGGTGTGAAACTGGTAGTTGGACTGTCATTTGGATTGTTAGTTGTCTCAGATGGTGAGAAACTGGTAGTTGCACTGTTAGTTGTCTCAGATGATGTGAAACTGGTAGTTAGATGGTTAGTTGTCTCAGATGGTGAGAAACTGGTAGCTGTATTGTTAGTTGGATTGTTGGTTGTCTCAGATGGTTTGAAACTGGTAGTTGGACTGTCATTTGGATTGTTAGTTGTCTCAGATGGTGAGAAACTGGTAGTTGGACTGTTAGTTGTGTTAGATGATGTGAAACTGGTAGTTGGACTGTTAGTTGTCTCAGATGATGTGAAACGACTGTTAGTTGGACTGTTAGTTGTCTCAGATGATGTGAAACTGGTAGTTGGACTGTTAGTTGTCTCAGATGATGTGAAACTGGTAGTTGGATTGTTAGTTGTCTCAGATGGTGTGAAACTGGTAGTTGGATTGTTAGTTGTCTCAGATGATTTGAAACTGGTAGTTGGATTGTTAGTTATCTCAGATGGTGAGAAACTGGTTGCTGTATTGTTAGTTGGATTGTTAGTTGTCTCAGATGGTGCGAAACTGGTAGTTGGATTGTTAGTTGGATTGTTAATCATGTCAGATGGTGTGAAACTGGTAGTTGGACTGTCATTTGGATTGTTAGTTGTCTCAGATGGTGAGAAACTGGTAGTTGGACTGTTAATTGTCTCAGATGATGTGAAACTGGTAGTTGGACTGTTAGTTGTCTCAGATGATGTGAAACTGGTAGTTAGATGGTTAGTTGTCTCAGATGGTGAGAAACTGGTAGCTGTATTGTTAGTTGGATTGTTAGTTGTCTCAGATGGTGAGAAACTGGTAGTTGGATTGTTAGTTGTTTCAGATGATGTGAAACTGGTAGTTGGATTGTTAGTTGTCTCAGATGATGTGAAACTGGTAGTTAGATGGTTAGTTGTCTCAGATGGTGAGAAACTGGTAGCTGTATTGTTAGTTGGATTGTTAGTTGTCTCAGATGGTGAGAAACTGGTAGTTGGATTGTTAGTTGTTTCAGATGATGTGAAACTGGTAGTTGGATTGTTAGTTGTCTCAGATGATGTGAAACTGGTAGTTGGACTGTTAGTTGTCTCAGATGGTGAGAAACTGGTAGTTGGATTGTTGGTTGTCTCAGATGGTTTGAAACTGGTAGTTGTGTTGTTAGTTGGATTGTTAGTTGTCTCAGATGGTGTGAAACTGGTAGTTGGATTGTTAGTTGTCTCAGATGGTGAGAAACTGGTAGTTGTATTGTTAGTTGTCTCAGATGGTGAGAAACTGGTAGTTGTATTGTTAGTTGTCTCAGATGGTGAGAAACTGGTAGTTGTATTGTTTGTTGTCTCAGATGGTGTGAAACTGGAAGTTGGATTGTTAGTTGTCTTAGATGGTGTGAAACTGGTAGTTAGATGGTTAGTTGTCTCAGATGGTGAGAAACTGGTAGTTGGATTGTTAGTTGTCTCAGATGGTGTGAAACTGGTAGTTGGAATGTTAGTTGGATGGTTGGTTGTCTCAGATGGTGAGAAACTGGTAGTTGGATTGTTAGTTGTCTCAGATGGTGTGAAACTGGTAGTTGGATTGTTAGTTGTATTGTTAGTTGTCTCAGATGGTGAGAAACTGGTAGTTGTATTGTTAGTTGTCTCAGATGGTGTGAAACTGGTAGTTGTATTGTTAGTTGGATGGTTGGTTGTCTCAGATGGTGAGAAACTGGTAGTTGTATTGTTAGTTGTCTCAGATGGTGTGAAACTGGTAGTTGGATTGTTAGTTGTCTCAGATGGTGTGAAACTGGTAGTTGTATTGTTAGTTGTATTGTTAGTTGTCTCAGATGGTGAGAAACTGGTAGTTGGATTGTTAGTTGGATTGTTAGTTGTCTCAGATGGTGAGAAACTGGTAGTTGTATTGTTAGTTGGATTGTTAGTTGTCTCAGATGGTGAGAAACTGGTAGTTGGATTGTTAGTTGGATTGTTAGTTGTCTCAGATGGTTTGAAACTGGTAGTTGTATTGTTAGTTGTATTGTTAGTTGTCTCAGATGGTGAGAAACTGGTAGTTGGATTGTTAGTTGGATTGTTAGTTGTCTCAGATGGTTTGAAACTGGTAGTTGTGTTGTTAGTTGGATTCTTAGTTGTCTCAGATGGTGAGAAACTGGTAGTTGGATTGTTAGTTGGATTGTTAGTTGTCTCAGATGGTTTGAAACTGGTAGTTGTGTTGTTAGTTGGATTGTTAGTTGTCTCAGATGGTGAGAAACTGGTAGTTGTATTGTTAGTTGTCTCAGATGGTGAGAAACTGGTAGTTGGATTGTTAGTTGTCTCAGATGGTGAGAAACTGGTAGTTGTATTGTTAGTTGTCTCAGATGGTGTGAAACTGGTAGTTAGATGGTTAGTTGTCTCAGATGGTGAGAAACTGGTAGTTGGATTGTTAGTTGTCTTAGATGGTGTGAAACTGGTAGTTAGATGGTTAGTTGTCTCAGATGGTGAGAAACTGGTAGTTGGATTGTTAGTTGGATGGTTGGTTGTCTCAGATGGTGAGAAACTGGTAGTTGGTTTGTGAGTTGTCTCAGATGGTGTGAAACTGGTAGTTGGATTGTTAGTTGGATGGTTGGTTGTCTCAGATGGTGAGAAACTGGTAGTTGTAGTGTTAGTTGTCTCAGATGGTGTGAAACTGGTAGTTGGATTGTTAGTTGTCTCAGATGATGTGAAACTGGTAGTTGGATTGTTAATTGTCTCAGATTTGTAAGTGGTGGTGTGTGACAGTGGTGTGACAGTAGTTAATTTTTCATCAACACAGATGGCACACATCCATTCACTTCTATTAAATTGCACAATGTATTTGCTTCCTTCATTCCCTTCAAAACACAGAACTTGACATTAATTGAGTTTAAGTGTGTGTTTTCGTGTGTGTGTGTGTGTGTGTGTGTGTGTGAGATTAAAGTGATCCCAATATATTGTGTTGTTAATTTTTAAACTAAACCTATACATGCATTGTAGTTTAATCTCAGCATGCATGTTCGTTATAGTTCACATATTCATTATTGACACACTCCAGTCATGAATTAATATTGAGTCCTACTTACCACTGCATGCATCTTTGTCATATGTAGCTTTTTCACATGTCTTATTGGGATCAACAGAAGGGATTTTCGGACAACCTCAAGAGACCATGACAACACATCATTCAACATAGTTATCAAATCATAATGTTACTGTATGATTTAAAAGCAATAACATTTCTGTATTAAAAGAACAACAGGGGAATAAAACACAAGAGAGCTAAAGAGGCCATGTTATGTCCTTTTACAAAGTCTATGTTGTTTTTGGGCTCTACTAGAGCAGGTTTTCCTGCTTGAATGTTGATTATTTCCCCATATTCTCCATTGTTGCAGCTCCCCTCTTCCCAGTCTGTCAGTAACGCTCTGTTTACTTCCTGTCTCCCTCTGAAAAGCACAAAGTGCTCTGATTGGTCGGCTGGATCAGTGTGTTGTGATTTGTCAACCGTTTTAAGCATATTTTGGAACTGTCCTGCCCCTTATCATAACCACAAGTTTCTTCTTTTTTTTTTTCTTTTTTTTTTTAGGACAGGACATGATAAGACAAAATATAGGAGGACAACATTGTGATCACTAACAACAAGTAAGTCAGTGCTTCCTGCTTAGCTTAGCTATTGTTTGGACGTTCTTGCTTACTGCTCTGCGCTTTGCGCTATCGCTTTTATGTTTTATCTCCTCATTTTAACTACAGCAAATCAGCACAGTGCTCAAACGATTAAACTTGACAACAACGCTAAAACTAGTAACTTTTGTGACTGAAATGCCTCTTCTTGTTCAAGAATCTACTTGCTGCACAAATTGCTACAGACCTTACCAAAGGATTGCAGTTCTTGAAACAAAGCTACTTATGGGACTACCAAACCAAACAGAATACACAACAGAGCTTCGTCATGGATGCTCCCAGCATACAGCCGGTGAGTCCCATTAATATAGAGCTCCGCAACAGGCCAAAATGAGTGTAGAGAAACAAGTCATAACTGATCAACACACTAATCGATGGCACAGACAGGGAGTGAGACCTAAAGGCACTCGAGACATCAGATTGTCACGAATATAGGAATCTGGTGAATCTGGGTGAGAAATCCCCAAATGTAATCGGACACATATCAAATCAGCCAGCAGCTAACACTGATGCTAACTGGAGCTCAAGGTCGAGCAGACAGAAGCACTCATCTCAGAGCGCAGCCAAGCCCAGGACTCTGATAGTGGGTGACTCCATTATTAGAAACATTAGCAGCAGGGATACAACTACGTGCTGCCTCCCACAAGCAACAGATTCTGATGTAAACAGGGAACTTAAGAACATTCTGATGAAACATAAGACTGCAAATCTACTAAGCACTCATGTGGGGAAGAATGATATTCAGGAACAGCAGTCAGAACTCCTGAAGAGGGATTTTAATGAATGTTGTTCATCAGTGGACCACTTTCAGCAAGAGGAACAAATAGTTTTTCACGATTGCGTAGGCTTCATACATGGCTGCAAAAAAAGCCACAATATAAAGAGACTGAACTTCATCGACAACTACAATCTTTTTTGGAGTCAGAGACAGCTGTTTAAACAGGATGGCCTCCACCCAAACAAACTTGATGCAAGAGTGTTAAAGGACAAAATCTACTTCTCTCTCCATCATCCTTCAGCTGTGTGTGGCAATCCACTCAACCTGAATGGCACACACACACCTTTCCAGAGTTGGAATGACCACAGGACTTCACTTCAGCATCTGAATGGACATGCGGTTGATACACCCCACAAGAACAATGATAACACCACGCAGCCACAACAACCACTGATCACGGACACACTCCCAGCTGAGCCCCGCCCTCAGAGCTCACCACAGACAGCCTGTGACGGATTAGAACTGCTCCAAGATTCAGCACCCAAGGACGACTTTCTGGAAAACAGCCAGAGAAGCCAGGGTAACATATTACAGCCCCCCGTAACACCAGAGCAACAGCCCAATTAGATATCAGCACAGACTCATTCCCATAATGGCCAGTTACACCTGTAATGTAAATAACCACAGTCCTGCTCTAATTGAAGAGATAAACTGACATTAAAAACACTGTACAAGTGGACAACATCTTACTTGGGAACAAGTTTCCATTTAGGGTGCAGACGGGTGTGCAGATGGTGGTGGAGTAACAGTTGCAAGTCACAGTCTTGTCTAATAATCCAGCTGAAGGGAAGAGAATTATTACAACACTCAATAAATATTACTAGTCTAAAATAGTTTGTGGTTTTACCATAATCTGCTCTTCAACTCAAACACATGACAGGGCTTAGAAGACAATTAACATACAGACTCCATTCAAACATTTTGTCTTTGGTGTGTTAGGATCTGTCTTAACATCACCATCACTGATATCAATGAACAATCATGACAACACTAAAATACCTTTGTACTTATGAGGTGTGCGTGTGTGTGTGCGTGTGCGTGTGCGTGTGCGTGTGCGTGCGCGTGTGCGTGCGCGTGCGCGTGCGTGTGTGCGTGCGTGCGTGCGTGCGTGTGCGCGCGTGTGCGTGTGTGTTAAAACTTTATTAAATTAGGACAAGACACACCTGAATTTGTGAGTTGTGATAGCTGACAATTCAAATCATGTGGCAAAAACCACAGCTCTGTGTCTTTACACGTCTCATTCATTCTTACTTCATATTTCCCCCCATTATTTGTTATGTTGAAACTGTCTGTTTTGTCACCTCTTTCACAGCGTCCTGGAAACCAGAGAGAACATTTTACAATTGAATTTAAAATTGAAAAACTCAAGAATAGTTCAAATAAAAAAATACATGTTTTCATAAAATATACATGTTTTTCACCTAGACAAGATGTGTTTATTTTGACATTCATTGTGCATTCTACATTCTTTATTTCTGTATCACAAGCTGATGGACATATCAGTTTAAAATCTGGAATAAAAAAAGAAATCAATGTAATGAGCTTGATCTGTCAGTCATCACAAGAACATTCATCTATTAAATGTACAGTATTCCTACAGTCACGTTAGCCGTGTATATATTAAACCATCTACCTGTTTTACTCGAGTCCCAGAAACATGCATCTTTCAAATTGTTGCCAACTAGTATTATTTTTGCATAGCCTGCACAAACAAAGACAACATTAAAAAGCTGTTATGTAATTATTATATTGTTCAGGTCAGGCAAGGAAGATGAGCAATGCCAGGCAAAGTAGTACGGACTGAGGACTATAAATACACATGAAAATGAGAACTAAATAAGGGGCAGGTGAAAGGAATCGATGAAACAATAATTCACTGTGACAACGAATAAGAAAGGAAACGTCTCAGGTTACGCATGTAACCATGGTTCCCTGAGAAGGTGAATGAGACACTGCGTCCCCCAGAGGACACTTTGGGGAATGCCTCCGTCATGACCATGGTTACATGCGTAACCTGAGAGGTTCCCTTTCAATTGGGAACTCACATTGCTTCCCCTAGTGGACACTTTGGGGAACAAACCCCCATGCCGCCATGCTGGGGGGATGAGTTTCATATTGGCTGACATAAGTCAAAACTCAAAGGAGTCCCCATCCCTAAGGTACACACCAGCGTTGTGACTAATTCCCTACGGCCAGAGCCTGAGCTCAAACTCTTTACAGGCAAAGCTCAAGAGCTTGGTATTCCTACGAACACCTTTAAGGGAATATTGTCATCGACCAGAGCTTCTAAAGCAGGGGTGTCCAAAGTCGGTCCTGGAGGGCCACTGCCCTGCAGAGTTTAGCTCCAACTTGCCTCAATACACCTGTCTGGAAGTTTCTAGAAGGCCTAATAAGACCTTGATTAGCTGGTACAGGTGTTTAATTGGGGTTGGAACTAAACTCAGCAAGAGAGTGGCCCTCCAGGAGCGGGATTGGACACCCCTGTTCTAAAGAATGGAGGTCTCAACAGGAAGACTCTAAAGTAGACCTGACTACATTCTATTTCCAGGCAAGCTTTCAAGGAGGCTCACAGAGAGCCCATCGACCTGATCTGGCTTGCGAAGCTCTGCAGAGCGGAGGCCTTAGTAAAACAACTCTAAGGGTGTAGTCCGATGCATATGGCACGCTTATCTGGAAACACTTCAGGAGTTTCGAAGTCGTCATCTGATCGGTTGAATTCTACCGGACGTCCACAAGACGGTCGCCTGGAAACAAATGCCGTGATGGGAAACTCCCTCATGGAAGAAGAACGCTGTTGGGTTTACAACTGTGACAATGAGCGCTTACCAGGATCAACTAAATGCTGGATTTTCAAAAGTATGTGAAGTTTGCAGCTCCATTGTTGCAGTAAACTTGCACAATGTTCTTGAATGAATAATTTATAGATGCATGCCATTCTGTTATTGCAGGGACATCGACTTTAAATTTTCAAACATGACGTGGAACAAAACAAACTGTGATTGGTTGCGTTACATGTCTGTCAACATTCGGTGGTCCTTGTACAATGAAAGCTGCGATAGAGTCCAGAACTTCTGCCGTCAGTTTGAAGGTCTGGCTACGCAAGACTTCTTATAGTGTACTCACACTAGGCGATCTGAACCGTGCCCAAGCATGTTTGACCCCTGAAGTCTGGTTCGTTTGACTAGTGTGATCGCTTCAAACCATGCCCGAGCGCGGTCCTCTTAACCGTCCCTGGCCGGCTTGGAAGAGGTGTGCCAGAGCACGGTTCAGTTGGGCACGGACGCAGTACACATGGAGTGTGAGCACTAACCACTCTAGAACATGGAACAGTTCAACTGTGGTCTTGTCTACGGTCCTCAGAGTGGGACAAACCAGACCACTTCGCGGCTCGAGGCAGAGACCTGGACCGGAGCGGTATAAAGGTTTTAAAAGCTGCAGAACGCACCTTCGCCTCCCGAAACTTCCCGACCACCATCTCAATGGATGTGCCAAAAATTTGGAAGGGGAAACTGGTGTATTGAGGAGAACGTTTTTCTCTTTCTCCCTGATGTCGGCCAGGTTTACCCAGTGATGTCTCTCCTTGGCCACCATGGCCATCCGACTGATTGAGGCAGCAATCTGTTTTGTGGCTCCTCTACCGCCTCAGGGGGTAGACCTGGACCAGGACTCAGACCTGGACCAGGGCACCTCTACCGCCCCTGGCCCTGGTCCAGGTCTTTCAGCAGGTCAGCCTGGTAGACATGCAGCAAGCCGCCCCAGACTGACCTGCTGCCACATACTCTGTGAAACACTCTATATTGTGTGATACACAGTGGCTTATTTGGCAGAGACAGAGGCCTTAATGAGGTTGCCTCACACATCGAGAGATAGCTAGCCAGTGTTTCCTCAATCAGAGGCATCAAAGAATAAACAAATCAGAAGCTAACTAAGGTCTAAAGGAGCTACCTGCCCTGCAAAGAAAACAAAGATGAAAACCAACAACATAAACTTCTCTGAGCTTCCTCTCTAACCAAAAACAGGAGAAAAAGGTTTATACACCAAAAATAAAAAGGCACTCTCTCCCTACCTTCCCCAAGTTCAGAACAAGTTAGTCACTGAAGGTAACAAGAAGTGACAATACCTTTTAGTTACCAACCAAAGTCAACTAGAATGATACCTCTTAACACACTAGAGGACAAACTAGAAAAGGGTAGTTTACACAGCCAATGAGTATAGGTTCCACTCCTAACTCAAAGATAAACACTTGAGCTCAGATATACACACAGAGAGAAAAAGACCATTTGCAGTCTAAGGCTAGGGAGAAGTGTTTCTCAGCATTGCATGTTCTGAGTGCTCCTTATATACCCCTCTGCTCCGTCTCAGGCATACTCACAACGAGCTGCAGCTGATAGCAATAAACCTGAGTGAGAGAGAGAGGGAGAGAGAGAGAGAGAAAAAAAACAGGGCAGGGAACACAAGCATTGTCCTTCTAAAGAAAACACACTGGGACGTAACAACACATAACCATGTTCCCGCATCCCCTCCACATCAGCATAGTTTGATTGAGTGCGACGGATGCAAGCTGAATATAGCCCCGTTTCCACCAAAATTACCCGGAACAATTTGTACCAGGAACTTTTTTTACAGGAACTTTTTTTCCCCCCAGACCTGCTACTGTCTGCTTTTCCACTGCGGTCTAAAGTACTGTGAAGATTAGGCAAATTAGTCCAGAGACGTGGGACTGCATGCAACTGTTCCTCTCAGTCAGCCGTGGACAGTAATCATTTTTGCACGACACTGTCTGCATCAATAACAAGTATGGAGGAGATGCAAGCAGCGCTGCTTTTGCTAGTTATGTATTGGTTTACTAAAGATGTAATCAACAAAACGGCGGAAAAGAGACGAGCACTGATACTAAAGCGTATTCTGAAAGCTTGTAAAGCTAGATTTAAAATAAGACAAATGTTATTATCAGCTATTACAGACATTGACGCCATCGGACAGAAAGAGCAAGACTGATATTTACTGAACGCAGAACGAACCTCGCAATAGACTTTTAAAAATGCTGGTTGAAATAAAATGCTGCGTGAGCTCAACCGATCAGCTTGTTCAACGCACAAGTCCCACCCCCGAAATTTCATGAACCTCGCGAGCAGGGCCATTTGGAGGGGGAAATATTTACCCGGAAATTCATTTAGACCCTGGTTCCTGCGGTCGAAACACACCAAGTACCACCCCAAAGTTCCTAGTTCCTGGAGAAAGTTCCTGTGGTGGAAACGGGGCTTATGGCTTTCTCCAAGATCTCTCCACCTCAGCATGAAGATCTGGGAGAAAGGGAAGGCTTGTACGAGCTGAGCGGTTATGTCCTGATAAAAAGCATTCATCCAAGCGACCACAAAACCAAACAACATATTCACTGGGATTATATATTTTCTTTTACAGTTGATAAATGCAAATTATTGTTTAAAGCGACATACTTATCTGGCTTGATACACAACAGATGATCATCAGCCACAGCAAATTCTGCTTTTGCCAAGACATAATTCCCAAAGACAGTCTGATTGAATCTGTTGATTTTCTTTTCAACAGATGTTAAATCTTAAAGCATTTTCTTACATTCTTGAGATGAAAGTCCACAGTCCAAGAGGAGAGAGAGTTTCATCCGTTCACATATGAAGCCGAATGATTATGACCCGCAGCTCAGAGCCACTGAAACACTGACACACGCTTCATTTGCATACATGAAAATCAGGTTTATTTGAGCTTTTACTGTGAATTTCAGTGTTCATTTACATTCAGGTCCCGTTTATCAAGTCACATTTGTTTCCCGGAGAACTATATAAATATAGCAAATAAATAATTGTATTTATTAAAGATGCCAATCAAAGCATAACATAGTCTTTTTTAGGCAATATTTAGATTATTTTGCAATATATAGATTCATATTCCCATACAGAAAATGCCATTGACATGTTTAGTTTGACTAAAGTCATGAAATAAATGTTTTTGGAGCCACTGAAAATCCATCATGATTAAGAAATTGTATTATCTTCATTATAATCACACGAGAGTCTCTCAGAGATATAACACATTAAATAATGCAGGAGTCATTCGCTGATTCTGACACAGGGTTTGCGTGTCTTGCATTTTCAATAACCAAATATGTTCCACATCCCCGTGCATGAATTTTTTAAAGCTATTATAAATGACCATGCAAATATCGGCATCCACATGCGTGTGACTTTAGGTATATTCTAATGTAAATTTGTTTTCTAAAAGAGGTTCAGTATAGTTGGTGTCGCTCTGACACGCACATATTCAAACATGGATTATTACACCTAATAAATCTAACATCAGTAATATTCATCCCAATTCAATCCTCCCACAATAATAGACGGTTTTAGTAACGACCATCACAGATATTTGTCATTTATTTTGAGTGATTTCAGTAAAGTTGGCCCTTTTTAGGGTCATAATTGTATGTACATAAATAATTTGAAACAGTTCTTACTCATTCAGAAGTGACATTTCTCATGTTTTCATTTTGGTGAAACCTTGATTTTGATGAAAATACAGTTGGGTGTGGGGGTTGGTAACATATAAACGAAAGAACCTCTGGAAATATATAACAGATATGACAATAGTAAAGACAACAAATAATAATGACAATAATAATATTAACAATATTAAAAACTAGTTTCATCAAGAAGAGTAGGAGGAGGAGGGGGTGGGGGTGGTGGAGGATGAGGAAGAGAGCAAAAAGTAATGATACTTAGTAATGTACGTAGATGTAGTACATTAGTACGTTTTTCCAAGATGCAATATGTATGTTCCTTGATTTCCAGGTCATGAGGATAGTTTTCTTGGCCATAGCGCCACAAGGAGTAATTGGCTATTTATGTTGTTTAAATTGATTATGAATATGTCACCTAATTCAGGGCTGTACGTTAACTTTTTTGCACATATCACTGGTTGAAAGTTTTTTAGCAGAGGCCAGACAATTGTAGCACAAGTATAAAACGTCTGTTACCATCTCTGAAAACAACCACAAGTAGTGCAGTTCATCACTTAAACAGGCATGTGACTGACAAAGGACATTAATGTTTCATACTGGGCATACAAAATCCTAGCAGGAAATGAAAAAAAGACTGAAGGAACATAACACCTCTTGCTTAACATCGTCAATTTTGTTTATATAGCCCAATGTCACTAATCACAATCCAAATAACATCCATCAGTTTCGGTTGAGCGCTTGAAAATAAAGCTTAAGAAGAAAGGTCTAATGTTTTATCATAAAATATTACATTATGATGATAAAATCTGTGATGCTATGCATCCACTGAGAGAGAAAAAAGTACTGTACACTTCTCTACTCTGGAAAACACTTATGGATTTGCATATGTTCAAATTTCTTTAGAGAGAAGTATTATGTTTCCCGTTTTTACCCAAAATAGGTTGTTGTGAGCATTAGTGAGTCCTAGGGATGTGCGGTATACCGGTACTGGGAAAATACTGGTGTATATATTTTATTTCAAACGGTACGATATCATGATTTTGCTAATTTCGGTATATGCTGCTGTTCCGAAGTTCACCGCTAGGTGGCAGTGCGCTACCCAAACTGACGCGAACCCGGCAAATGTGGCAACATAGAACAAAATGAATACAGCAGTTGCATCTCACTCAACACGCCCCAAAACCATCAAACTTTGCCAAGCATCGGTCACTTGCCCATCCTGACTTGTAGAAAACATTGACAGGTGTCAATCAAACGATCTAATCAAGACATTGATTTTCTTTTAACACTGATCAACGCGCATACATAACATTGTATCGTTTAAATGAAATATCCAGCGTTCTTTTCAACCAGTGGCGTTTAGATTTCATAATATTTGCACACATAGGCTACTATCGCACTATTTACATTCGCGTAAGACATAACCGACTGCGTTTATGTGACTACTCACTAAAGATGGACATTTTTTACATAATTTTGTGTGTATTTCACTAAGGAAAAACAGCTTAACTTGGAATGTGCGAACTCTTTAGGCTTGTGTGTTTGTTGTTGGTATGAGCGCAAAGAAAACTCTTAAAGAGCTCCCATACCATGTTTTACGAAATGCTATAAAATCGCGTTAAATTTGCAAGGTTTAAAAAGACGTGGGCAAGTGATTTCCATCAGCTGTCCTGAAACCTGAAAGTGTTGAATCGGAGCGCGCAGATTGCTTTTATAATGCATTTGCGTTGTCTTTTGAAGCCAGAAGCAATTTGCTAATTTTGAAAGCTAGGGAAGGGAGTATTGCTGAAATTACTTCCCACAAGAACGTTTCCAAATGACTGATTTGATGTGAAAATCTTTGTTGATTAATTTGATAAGTGAGTAAAGTGAGTAAAATTGTGAGTGAGTAAAATTGTGCGCAATACCTGCGCCAAAATTCAGACCCTGTATGGTATCGGTTTAATATCGGTACTTCGATATTAGATTGTGGTACCGTACAGAAGCCAAAATTGTGGTATCGAGCCATCCCTAGTGAGTCCACAAGTGAGACTCATAGAAGTCATAAAACTTATGACCTTCCAGGAAATCCCTTATATATAGAAAAAGGCATCCAGAATACAACACATATAGACACGTTTTGACTAATGAAACATGAAGACAATAAACATAAGATGGCGACAATATATAATGGTTTTTCTGCGTTCTTCTAGACACCTCAGGTATTTTCAAAAGAATAAAGGGCATTTATAATGCAATGCTAATCTACATAGCCTTCATCACTATATATAACACTTTAAAATAATATAATTGATGCCATAAAAGTAAGTTATTTCAAACACTCGACTGACGTTGTGAAGTGACTTTAGAGTAAAACATGTCATTAAATGTTTTGTTGGACAACAGGTTTGTAAAAGCTTCTCCTTACAAGTTGTGAAAAGATGTTTTGTGGGTGTTGCTTTTTCAAATGTGCATTTTAAGTAACTCAAACTCGCAGTGATCGATCACAGTGGTGCGCTTCACCATGAAACACGCTGTGCATGTACTTATTTAATAAAACGTTGCATTCTCATAATTGCACTTACCCAAATCATGATTTCGGATCTTGCAGCCCTTGATTATCCTCGCACACAACAAACACTCACGTCACACAAAAACGCTGCCTACACACATGCAAAACTAACTGGTAAATGTATTCATTGCACAGGCCGAATTTATCGTAGCTACTATGATCTATAAAAGTACCTTATGCTGAGTTGCATGTTAGCATTTTTTTGTCATGGCATAGATATTTTTGCAGATTTCTGTCTAGAAATTGGCAACGGGAGTAATGGATAAGTCTGATTCCTATTTAGCATTAAACTTAATGTGTTAATGTGTTCTGTATATTTTGGAGAGTAGTTTTTGGGAAAGAAATATTAATTATTAGCTCTGAGACTGAAGGAGAGAGGTCTAGGTTAGTAGTCAAAGGGTCAGATTTACTAACAGCTTGCGTCAGCGGAAAAACTACTGTCAGGATTTACTAAAGACACGCAGTGTAAATAAATAATAAATAAGGCGTTATTTTTCGGACAGGGTTATTTTTGCGGCTGACATTATTGCATATGTATTTGTAGGTGTTTCCCTTTCAGGCGCAAAATTCATGGGAGGAGAGTATTTAAATGAATCGGGCAAGGTGATTTACAAAGGTTTTTGTAAATTTACGCCATTATTTACCGCCCCCCAAAAAACAGACACTAACAGGTAGATTGCACTGCTTATTATGTAAATGATCCAGCTGTGTCTGTGTTCATTCATATGTGTGTCGTCAGTAGATCACACGCAGAACTGTCCACTCCCATCGGCGCTTTTATGGAATTGCGCGCTCACGCTAATTTGCCCTGTTTAGTAAATCTGGCCCCAAATGTCATTTTTTGATTGGATAAATCATTTGATTTGTAGGTATTCCAAAAAACTTTTACTCCCGATGCCGTGTTTCTGGACCAATTGGGAAATGAGGCCAGGTTATTATTATGGAAGACGTGTTGAAGTCGTGTGATGCCCTTTTCTGTCCATGTGTGGAAGTTACGCGGCTTCTTATTAACTGTCAAATCTGGGTAATTCCAGATAGGGGGTGTATTTAGATGAAATTTCCACCAGGCCGTCAGAGCTGCTGATATTGTTGGTGTTTTTGATTGTCTGACTGGAGAAGGGTAAGTCCGAAATGTGAATGTCTTAACATATGGTTGGACGTTGAACAAATAATTTGTATTCTCATGGGTCCATTTATATCTGTATTTTGAAGATGATTGGCCAGAAAGTTAGGGTTAGTGTTGTGCTAAACCCTTGTTGTGTTTTGGTTTCTGTAGGGTAGTTGATTTAATTCTTGGGGTCTTGTTATTCCAGTGGAATTTGGTAATGGTTGAGTCTAGAGATTGAAACCTGGTGAGGTTGTATTGGAATTAGGGATGTTAACGATTAATCGATGATTGATTAATTATCGATAATACATTTTATAGATAGAACTTATCGATCATTGATTGAGCAGGGTCATGCTTGTGCGAGCTGCTGGTTGAGGGGAACCCTCACGGTTGGTGAAACACAGGAGGAAAAATGCAGTGAGCGCGCCAGAGTTATGTTTGGGGACCATTTTACAGCAGGAGTTACACCTTCATCATGACTATGAGTTTGCATGTGCATTCACAGCCTTCTGTTTTGTGCAAATGCAGGTTGTAATATTGTGTTTATTTTGTGTAGGCCTGTCTATATCTGATTTATTACATATAGGATGCGTCTGGTTAAGAATTTGAGCGTGCCGGTGATCATCTTCAGCTTCAGCGCGTGCGCTCAAACAGCAATGCACAACTAACGAGGACTATGACTGGGACTGTCATATTACATAACATTAATGAGAACACTATTTTAATAAATCGTTGTGAATTTATTGGGTTTAGTTGCCTGTTTCATCCAAGCGGCAACCTCCCGCAGTTTCTCTGGAAGCCAATACGGAAGTGACTTAAACTGCAGTTCATGGACTGACCACTAGAGACAGACTCCAGAAGGAGCAGAATCTCATTGAGCTCATGTTAAAATGTCCAACTTTACAGCAGAAGAACACAATGTTTACAGTCTGGGACAGATTGTGGTTTTGGTCTATACGGCTAATTTTGCCATTCATGACGACTCTGAGGGGGGTGAATTATTTTTATAACTCATTCGTTTACATTATATAAAGCCTTAAAGTTCTGCATAATTAAGGGCGTGGCCTTAATGTTATTGCTATTGCTGGATATTCGCACTGCTAGTGAGTTCTAGTTTCGCTTTTGAGCTGAGGCATTGACAGGCTGTTCCCTTGATTGTTTGGGCAAATTACAAAGGTGTCCTCACCTGTTCTGACTGTAGCGTTTAGCATCTATTTAATACGCTCCGCGCCAGCGATAGCGTTCAGCCTCCTCGTGTGAAGACCGAGTCGGGTAAAGACATCGACTCTACTCTGCGCGACTCCACTCGAGCAAGGACACCTCCTTCTTCTTTGTCCCTTTTGTGTTTTGCTTGTTTTCATCTATTTATTTCTCTGGCCCGTATTCACAATGTGCTTCCAAATCTCTACTATTACCACATACACCCGTAAGTCACGCTCAGTACATTCTAGACGCCGTAATCCTAATAATCTGCATAATATACCCATTTCTTCTGCTACATTAATGTCCATTCCAATTGGTCTCTGGAATTGCCAGTCTGCTGTAAACAAAGCAGACTTTATTTTATCTATTTCCACTCATCCACATCTCAGTCTCATGGCTCTAACTGAGACCTGGATCAAACAAGAAGACACTGCCACTCCTGCAGCTCTCTCAAATAATTTCACTTTTTCACACACCTCTCGCCCGATTGGGAGGGGTGGAGGTACTGGTCTGCTCATCTCAAATGATTGGAAATTTGAGCCCATTCCTTCTCTATCTGCCAACTGCTCATCTGAATCACACTCAATCACAATCACTCACCTTGCTAAAATCCATGTTGTAGTTATGTATCGCCCTCCAGGTCAACTGGGTAACTTCTTGGAGGAATTGGATATGTTACTCTCTCACTTCCCCGAGGATGCCACTCCTCTGGTACTGCTCGGTGACTTCAACGTCCACCTTGATAAACCCCAGGCTGCAGACTTCACCACTCTTCTGACCTCATTTGAACTTAAACGAGTATCTACTACAGCTACTCACAAATGGTAACCATTTGGACCTTATCTACACACGCTACTGCTCCACAGACGACACTTTAGTTACTCCATTGCACACCTCAGATCACTTTCTCATCACTCTTAACCTCCTACTGACTCCTGACACAACACACACTCCTCCCCAGATCACCTTTCAGCATAATCTACGCTCACTCTCTCCCTCCCGTCTATCCACTATGGTTTCATCCTCACTCCCTCCACCTGCTCAGTTCACAGCACTGGACACTAACAGTGCTACTGACACTTGTTGCTCCACTCTAACATCTTGCTTAGACAACGTCTGTCCTGTTTCATCCAGGCCAGCCCGCACCACCCCCTCTGCCCCCTGGCTGTCTGATGTTCTCCGCGAACATCGCTCTGGACTTCGGGCGGCAGAGAGGAAGTGGCGCAAAACTAAAAACACTACTGACCTTACCCTATATCAGTCTCTTCTCGCTTCTTTCTCTACTAACGTCTCCACTGCTAAAACTACATACTACCACAACAAAATCAACAACTGCTCTGACTCTTGTGCACTTTTCAGAACATTCTCTTCGCTCCTTTGTCCACAACCCCCCCCCCCCCTTCTTCATCAACTCTTACAGCTGATGACTTTGCGTCATTTTTCACAAACAAAACCTCCTCCATCAGCAGCCAATTCTCCACACCACAAACTGACACGCACATCTCAACAACCATCACACACACAATCCCCTCCTTCTCTCTGCTCTCTGAAGCAGAAATCTCCAAACTCATCCTTTCCAATCACCCTACTATCTGTCTGCTTTATCCTATTCCCACTCACCTCCTTCAGGCCATTTCTTATTCTGTTACTCCTGCACTCACTCACATTGTCAACACCTCTCTTCACACCAGGACCTTCCCCACAGCATTTAAGCAGGCTTGGGTAACCCCACTGCTTAAGAAACCCTCTCTGAACCCAGCACTTTTAGAAAACTACAGACCGGTATCCCTTCTGCCTTTCATTGCAAAGACACTTGAGCGAGTTGTGTTTAACCAGCTCTCTACGTTTCTTGACCTCCTGGACATCAACCAATCCGGCTTCAAAAGCGGCCACTCAACTGAGACTGCCCTGCTCTCGGTTACGGAGGCACTGAGACAGGCAAAAGCGGCTTCCAAATCCACAGTACTTATCTTACTAGATTTGTCTGCTGCTTTTGACACAGTTAACCACCAGATCCTCCTGTCAACTCTCATGAAGATGGGCATCTCAGGAACTGCTCTCCAGTGGCTCAAGTCTTACCTCTCAGGTAGGTCCTTCAGGGTGTCATGGAGAGGTGAACTGTCTAAGTCACATCATCTAGCTACTGGAGTTCCACAGGGCTCAGTGCTTGGACCACTTCTCTTCTCCATCTACATGTCATCACTGGGATCTGTCATTCAAAAACATGGCTTTTCCTATCACTGCTATGCCGACGACACTCAACTCTACTTCTCATTTCAACCAGATGATCCCACGGTTGGTGTTCATATCGCTGCCTGCCTAACAGACATTTCTGCCTGGATGAAGGAACATCAGCTGCAACTCAAACTTGCAAAGACAGAACTGCTTGTGGTCTCAGCCAACCCAGCACTTCATCACAATCTCTCCATTCAGCTAGGTTCATCAACCATAACTCCGTCCAGGACAGCCAGGAACCTTGGAGTTGTGATTGATGATCAGCTAAAATTCACTGACCACATTACTGCAACAACCCAGTCCTGCAGATTTGTGTTATACAACATTAGGAAGATTAGACCCTTCCTATCAGAGCAGGCCACACAAACTTCTGGTCCAAGCTCTTGTTCTCTCCAGACTGGACTCCTGTAATGCTTTTCTAGCGGGCCTTCCGGCATGCACTATCCAACCCTTGCAACTGATCCAGAATGCAGCGGCGAGGGTGATCTTTAACGAGCTGAAGAGAGCGCACGTCACGCCTCTCTTCATCAGTCTACACTGGCTGCCAATAGCCGCTCGCATCAAATTCAAGACACTGGTACTCGCCTTCAAAGAAACCACTGGCTCTGCACCAATATACCTAAACTCGCTTGTTCAGACTTACACACCCTCCAGAAGCTTACGTTCTGCCAGTGAACGACGCCTTGTGGTGCCATCCCAAAGAGGCATGAAATCACTCTCACGGACCTTTTCCTGGACCGCCCCCACCTGGTGGAAGGACCTGCCTATCTCAATTCGAGCAGCCGAGTCTGTAGCCATTTTCAAAAAACAGCTAAAGACACATCTCTTCCAGCAGCACCTGATCAATCAAGAATAGCACTTAACATTCTATTCATTTTCTGTCTGTCTAATTTATATATATATAAAAAATAAAAATAAAGTTCTGTCCTGTGTGTTCTGTGCTAGATTAACTGAGACTTGTTACAGAACTTGCATACTGTTGCCCTTGACTGTTCTCGTTGCTTCTATTGCTCTCATTTGTAAGTCGCTTTGGATAAAAGTGTCTGCAAAATGACTAAATCTAAATGTAATGTAAATGACTAAATGTGGCCACTTTGAGTGACAGGTGGATTACCGTTTGTCTGCTGTCTGTTAGTCATTGCCAGGGGTGGACTGGGGCAAAAAAGTGGCCCTGGACTTTCTGGCACAAAGCGGCCCATCACACCCGGTCTGCAACACACCTCACCATTAACCCACCAGCTCATTATACACAGGGCAATTTTAAACACCGAAGCTATTTATACAAAAATATGCATTATATTAATTGTTTTATTGAAATGCTTATCATACTGAATGACTGGCATACTTCTTCAGGTTATAATTTGTCTTTCCTGGTGCACATGGCAGATAGCATTTTTTTATATACAAATTTTGATTTCTCTTTTCCCTACACTGTAGTTTAATATCATTAAGTGCAATACCTACCATAAAATCAGACCATATACAATTAATGATATGGTCTAGAAGACTTAGGATGTAGTGCAGAATGTGGACTGCTTTAGGGTGCCTTTCTAGTGGTTATAGTATGTAATCTGTAATTTTATGGAATAGAGCTCAAATAGTGGAAAAGAGTTTTAAAATTATATGAAAAATACAGCATATTAAAATGATTTCTGAAGGATCAGGTGACACTTACTGAAGTAATGATGCATAAAAGTCAGCTTTTACAGAAATATATTTCATTTTACAAAACATTCTCATAGATAACAACTAGGCCTATTGAAATTGTTATTAATATGTCTTAATATTTGTTGTTTTACTGTATTTTTGATCAAATAAATTCAGCCTTCTTCTTTCAAAAACATTTTAAAAAGTCTTAATTATTTAATTATTTCATATTTTGATTACCAGTGTGTAAAATAATGCATGTGAACTAACTAGCAAATTATATATTTATTTTCATATATGACACTTTCCATAGGCTGCTTGAATATGAAAGTTGCCAGTTTTAGCATGATGTATGTGTAGCTAAGCCTACGTTTCAGAAATATATTTTGAGTATTATGAATAATTTGTAAATGATTGTGAAATTACTGAAGAAAGCCTGGAAACAGAAAGACAAACATTCCCTCTGATATGCTGAAAACTGCGAATCCTACGCTAATGTTTCTTTGTGCATTCTGTGACGAATATCGTAAAAGGCATTACAATCTGATTCATTCTAAAAGTAGTTTACATCCCTGGAAATTAATGTCCGTCGTTTAACATTTTTAAAATCATTAACAGTCGGGAAATATTGCTGTAGCCCATTGACTCATATTCAGCTCTTACCTCGGCTCGCATTCAAGTGCCCGCGCTGCTCGGCTGCTGTGCACAGTAAATCCCGCCTCCTTCAATTTGATTGGATATCGCAAACATTTTGACATTGATGAGCGCTTTTACACCAGGCTATAGATTAGAGTTTTGCCTCAGGTGGGCTGCGCGGGCCATTCGTCTGGGCTGACGGAAGGATATAGGCTATGTAGTTTTACTATAATTTATTCTTCATATTTACGTAGCAACGGGCTGACCCACATTGTCCAGCGGCCCACCGGGAAAACGCCCGGTATGCCAGATGACCAGTGGTCATCGCGTCACCTCAGCTCCGCCCACGTCCCGCCTCTTTGCCCATTTTCTGTTATCCGGGAGTGACGCGCGGATGGCAACGGCCAGCTCTTCCCTACATTACGCTTCAAAACGGCTCTTCAGAATCCTATGGGTGACGTCACGGACACTACTCCCATATTTGTTTACAGTCTATGGTTTCATCGCTTTGCTCCAGGAAGAGCACGTGCACAACATGAATTACGCATTCTGAAGAACACATAACTTAGTTCATGTTCACTTGTGCATTCGCATTATTTTGTGCAGATTTAATTTGTAATGTTATGATTATTTTGTATATATCTGATTAATCTCATATAGGATGCGTTTCTTTGAGTTGAATGACGCGTGTAAGTTCAATCTTTCAGAACGGAACTGTAAGAGTGGACTCCTGCAGATGGTTCAATCTGCAGGGTTGCCAGAAGACTTAAAGAAACGTTATCAGAAAGATGGAAGAAAACTGCTCGGGTTACGACTGTAACCCTTGTTCCCTGAGTAGGGAACGAGCACTGCGTCTGGTTAGACACTTGGGGGATACTCCCTAAGCACTAGCGAATCTGAAGTCCGTATAGCCACTAAACCAATCTGATTGGCGTGCGTGATGACGTCATCGTGACGGCGTACCCGGAAGTATAAAGCGGGAGCCGGCGCACAGAAACGGCAGCTATTGCTCGGAAGCATGCGCTCCAGGCGTGCCGAGGTGTGGTGACGAGACGCAGTGCTCGTTCCCTACTCAGGGAACAAGGGTTACAGTCGTAACCCGAGCAGTTCCCTTTCGAGGGAACTCTCACTGCGTCTGGTTAGACACTTGGGGAACGAGTGCCCACTAGCCCACACCGAGGGTAGCGCCTGCCCTAGTGTGAAACCGGAGACCGGGCACAACTAGGACTTGAGTACCCTAGCGCCAGCACCGTAGGGAGATACTTCTCCACTCCTTTTCCTTCCGTGCCCCAGCCGATGAAGGGAGGCGTCTGCTGAAACGGTTTCCCGGCAACAAGACGCTCCCAACACTGGCCCTTGGGACCTTTACCGAGGGTAGTGCCTGCCCTAGTGTGAAGCCGGAGACCGGCACAACTAGGACTAGGGAAACCCAAGCGCCTTCGGCACCCCAGCCAATGAGGGAGACGTCTGTTGAAACGGTTTCCCGGCAACAGGACGCTCCAACACTGACCCTTGGGACCTACCGAGGGTTGCGCCTGCCCTAGTGTGAAGCCGGAGACCGGGCACAACTAGGACTAGGGAAACCCAAGCGCCTTCGGCGCCCCAGCCAATGAGGGAGACGTCTGTTGAAACGGTTTCCCGGCAACAGGACGCTCCCAACACTGACCCCTGGGACAGAAACCAAGGTTTCTTCCATATAACTAGGGAACGAAGGCATATGCGCGTTACCCTGATCATACGAAAGATATTCCCTCTGGGGGAAACCTCTTGGTTTCCAACCACCACTGTCAAGGTCTCACGTGCAGCAGGTCAAAAGGTCTCACCTTGGACGCTGCTGTACCGAGCCCCAGCACTCAAAAGTGCTCCACAGTGAAGGTATCTTACTCCACCGTCACGTGAGGCGGGGGATGTAATGCCTGAAGAACCAGGGAACTGCCAATCCTAAGTTCCCTGGTTCATCCGACTCCAATGGTCCGAAGGGGGCCTCAGCCAGCCTTCGAGAACCACTGCCAGATCCCAGGTTGGGAGCTCTGGAACGAGCCACAGGCTGCATCCACCAAACCCCACAGGGGAACTGTACAACCAGATGGTGTCTACCCAAGCCCATCACCCAAAGGAGTGTGGAAAGCCTTATGGCAGCCACGGACACCCTGAGTGTGGACGGGGTTGGACCCGCAGAGAAGCGATCTCGGAGGAACTCCAGCACTGAAGCCACCGGCCAGTTAACTGGGACCACCTCACGCTCCCTGCACCAAGTGGCTCACCACTTGGGGCTGTACAGTCTCCTGAAAGATGGAGCCCTAGAACTGAGTAAGGTCTCTATCACCTCTGCCGACAGGCCAATATCTAGGTACCTGACCCCCTTAAGGGCCAGACCCAAAGGTTCCAAACCTCCGGCCGGGGGTGAAATATAGTGCTCCCTGCCTGAGATAGGAGATCCCTCCTCAGAGGAATCTGCCAAGGAGGACCTGCCAGCAAAGCTATGATATCCGAGAACCAAACTCGCGTCGGCCAACGGGGTGCTACTAAAAGTAGGCTGACCCCCTGTTGGCGGACTCTGTCCAGGACTCCCGGGAGCAGAGCAATCGGGGGAAAAGCATACAGACGCAGCCTCGGCCACGTCTGAACCATGGCATCCAACCCCAGCGGGGCTGGATGCGTGATGGAACACCACAGTGGACAGTGGGACGTCCCTCGAGACGCCACCACCCCTGGGTGGAGCCGCTACTCCCCGGGCCTCAGCCCCTGCCTCGACAGGATGTCTGCTCTTCTACAGTACGCAGGACCCATGTAGAAATATTCGGAAGGCATTTCATGCGCCGAGATAATCTACTGTGATGGAACACCACAGTGGACAGTGGGACGTCCCTCGAGACGCCACCACCCCTGGGTGGAGCCGCTACTCCCCGGGCCTCAGCCCCTGCCTCGACAGGATGTCTGCTCTTCTACAGTACGCAGGACCCATGTAGAAATATTCGGAAGGCATTCCATGCGCCGAGATAATCTACTGAGGGAACCAGCCTCTCAAGGCTGGCCTCGGGTGTTACACGAGCCTCCTCCCCAACCCCCTGAAGCGGATGACCGGCAGGAGTGGTTGGGAACGATTCTCTATGTGCGGACGCGTTAGCCGCCCAGCCGCAAGTCCCTCCGGAGGCGGCTGGAGCAGCATGCGTTCGCGGGAAATCGATGGGGCCCGAAGCGTCATAGATGGCGGGATTACCTCGATTTCCCCGGAGCGCCGCGGAGGAAGCAACCTCGGTTGTCCCTCTACGGGGGGAACCGCTCTCGGAAGTCCAGCCAAAGCTAGGACTTCCCCCCAAAGCGGCCGTCCATGACCGCGTCCCAGCCAGTGAGGAAGGCGTCTGTTGAAGCGGATTCCCGGCAACAGGACGCTCAAACACTGGCCCCTGGGACAGAAACCAAGGTTTCTTCCATGTGACCAGGGAACGAAGGCATCTACGCATTACCCTGATCATACGGAAAAGATTCCCTCTAGGGGAAACCCCTTGGTTTCCAGCCACCACTGTAGAGGTCTCATGTACAGCAGGCCAAAGGGTATCCCGTTGGACGCTGCTGCCCTGAGCCCCAGCACTTCCTGAAAGTGCTCTACAGTGATGCTGTGGCCTAGCCTAATTTCTGAGACCATCGCCAGTATGGTCTCGACTCGCGCGGGAGACAGTTGTGCCCGCATCGTCGTCGAGTCCCATACGATCCCTAGAACCGTAGTCCTCCGGGACGGCGTCAACACACCTGCTGTGTTGAGTCTCAGCCCCAAGCACTTTATACGAGCCAGAGCGACACCTCAATGCCGAACTGCCATCCCGTACGACTGGGCCAATATGAGCCAGTCGTCGAGATAATTCAGCACACGGATGCCCTGGAGTCTCAATAGAGCCAGAGCTGCATCCATGCACCTTGTGAATGTGCGTGGGTGAAGAGCTAGACCGAAGGGAAGCATTCGATATTGGTACACCTCGCCCCCGAAAGCGAGCCTCAAGAACTTCCTGTGACATGGAAGGATGAAGATATGGAAGTATGCGTCCCTCAGATCTATCGTGACGAACCAGTCCTCGAACTGGATCTAACTCACGATGATGGAGACCATGAGCATTTTGAAACCGAGCCTCCTCAGAGACCGATTCAAATACCTCAGGTCTACCGGACGCCACTCTCCTTCCCTTCCGAGAACTATAAAGTACCGGCTGTAGAACCCGGACTCCCTCTCTGGCGGAGGAACGCATCCTAAGGCTTCCTTCGCCAGCAAGGATTTTACCAGTTCCCTTAACCGACCCTGCTCTTTGTCTACAGTACGCAGGACCCATGTAGAAATATTCGGAAGGCATTTCCATGCGCCGAGATACTCTACTCAGGGAACTCTCGAGGCTGGCTTCGGGTGTTACACGAGCGTCGTCCCCAATCCCCTGAAGCGGATGACCGGCAGGAAGTGGTTGGGAACGATTCTCTATGTGCGGACGCGTTAGCTGCCCAGCCGCAAGTCCTTCCGGAGGCGGCTGGAGCAGCATGCGTTCGCGGGAAATCGATGGGGCCCGAAGCGTCATAGACGGCGGGATTACCTCGATTTCCCCGGAGCGCCGCAGAGGAAGCAACCTCGGTTGCTCCCCCGCGGGGGGGACCGCTCTTGGAAGTCCAGCCGAAGCTAGGACTTCTTCCCAGCAGCCTCCCTCCCTGGAGTACGTTCCTCAGATCGCCTCCAGGAGTGAAAGACCGCTGCTGGGACTGCTGGTGAGAATGCCGCCTCTGTTGCCAGGCTCCGGGAGGAGGGGCTCTAGAGGCGACACTCTCCTTCTGCACCTGCCGGTGCGAGGAGCTGGTAGACGGCTGAGGCTGCCCCCTAGGAGCCGCTTTCCCAGGCTCTGAGTGGCGAGGGAGGCACTGACGGAAGGCCGCTGACTGCATCTTCGCCTCCTGGTACCCGGCGACAACAGTCTCAACCGCGTCACCCAATAGACCAGAAGGCGAAATCGGGGAGTCTAGGAGGAAGGACTTATCCTTCTCCCTCATCCCCGATAGATTCAGCCAGAGATGCCTCTCCACCATCACCACGGAGGCCATGGCCCGGCCGATAGCACGGGCCATCTCCCTGGTGATGCGGAGAGACAAATCTGCAGCCCTCCGTAGCTCCAGCACATCCTCCGAAGAGGGACCGTCGCCATCATTGAGCTCTTTCAGGAGGTCAGCCTGGTAGGCCTGCAAGACAGATAATGTGTGCAGGGAACTACCAGCCCGCCCAGCCGCCATATAAGCTTCGCCCACAAACGATGAGGTGTCCCGACAGGGTTTGGTGGGCAGCTCCGGGGTTTTAAGGGACGACACAGAATCGGGGAAAAGATAACTCGTGAGAGCTTCTTCCACCCGAGGCATCGTCCCCTAGCCCGCCTCGCACGCCCCCAGAACATTGGAATAATCCAATACTGGAGGAATACGCGAGGAATAGGGCTTCCTCCACGACCTACACACCTCGATGTGTAGGTCCGGGAAGAAAGGTAAACCCCGGCGAGGTGTTTGGACCCGGTGAGAAAGAAACCGGTCGTCCAGCCTACTAGGTGGCTGAACTTCCGGCACTTCCTGTGGCCAATTGATCTTCAATTTGGCCACCGCATGAGTCAAAAACCTCAATTAGCTCCTCTTGGGCGAGTGGATGAAGCGATGAAACACTTCCTGCTTCTCCACCTGCCCTGATGCACCACTCATCCGGCTCCTCGGAAACGGAGAGAATAAGCATCAGATCCTCAACCCCGGGGGAAGAAGCCGCAGCGCGGGCTTCCACACGGGGAGGAAGATCTTTAGAACTGTCAGACAAGGATTGGGAAAGTGCCGCAGCAGTCCCAGATCCCGCTGACAAGTCCTTCTGTGAACCCCATGGTCTGTGACACCGAGACGCCTCAGCGATCGCGGGTCCAGAACCCTGGGGCTCACAAAGCTGGCCGGCCTCATCGAACACGGCCAGCCGAGAGTGGAGCAGTCTGAGTGTGAGCAGCTTTTCCACTGACAGGCAGTTCCCTCGAGAACTGCCTGAGCATGCTCAACACCCAGACACTGCACACAAAGCAGGTGTGCATCTGAGCCCGAATAAAGCAGGGACACAGATGCACACACTGCTTAAACTCTCTCACATTCTTTTCCATTCTTTCTTTTCATTCACACACTTTTGCAACTGTGACAAACAACAGTAAATAGACAGACAATTTCAACAGAGAGCGCTATGCTGAAGAGCAATAACCGCCGTTTCTGTGCGCCGGCTCCCGCTTTATACTTCCGGGTACGCCGTCACGATGACGTCATCATGCACGCCAATCAGATTGGTTTAGTGGCTATACGGACTTCAGATTCGCTAGTGCTTAGGGAGTATCCCCCAAGTGTCTAACCAGACGCAGTGAGAGTTCCCTCTAAAGGAAACTGTACATTTCTCGTCTATTTCCACCCACTGCAACTTATACCAACGACGGAGATAAGTGCAGTTATAATAGCAAAATATGTGGGAGAGCGTTGCTATAATGTGACTATATTGTATTGCAATAGGGAGCACTTCAAAGTCAACACCAAATCAAAACTAGTTAGCACAGTATTCGTAATAGAAAGGATTTATTGACAAAATCTGGTTATGGTTACACTTAAAATAATTTCAAAAAGGATGTATGAGATGATAAACTTATACCATTAATCGTACACAGCATGAATACAATGTTACCTGAGGGATAGAGAGAGAGAGAGAGAGAGAGAGAGAGAGAGAGAGAGAGAGAGAGGGAGGGAGGGAGAGAGAGAGCAAGAGGGGGAGAGAGAAGAAGAGAGAAGCCCCAATGACCTCAAGAGCCAGAGAAAAGAGAGCCAGAGGAAAAAGAGAGAGAGCAACAGTTCCAATCTTCTTTTATCTATTCCTTGACCATGTGACTGAAATGTATTCTTTCAAACTGACCAATCAGACCAAACTTTCCCCACTGTAAAGGTGTGACCCTCATGTGGCTCACAGGCCTCTCTATTGTCTTCCAGATGGCCCTTCTGGTAAGCAAATGTGGGTTGACAACAGTAAAGCAAATTTCTTTGTTGTATTTCAAATATCTTTGATTATTTTCAATTCCTTCAGAATCCAACGGCATGGTTGAAGGAATTTTGCGTGTATGTTTAATTTATTAAAACGTGGATATCTAATTTTGAACTCTGACTCCATGAATAATTTGATCTGAATCCTATTTTATGTGGCTTCGCTAAATTTGTTGCGTTTGTAACTTAACAGCTGATCATAAGATTAGTTGTGATTTAATTTAGATCGTTGATTTTTCTTAGTATATTATTTTCAAATATTCGTTCCACCACGGGACCCGGTACTGAACAGAAACTTAATGTTCGTGATATACATTAGCTCACAGACACAAATTAGCCAGTTCTGGTATTATAGAGGATGCAGAGTGACTATTTTACCTTAAGGTTGCACACGCTTACTCATAACATAACAGTCACGAAAGCTGCAACTGGCTAATAACAGTAACAGTCAGAAATCAGATTGCCCCAATATGATGTGCTCCAGATTTGTGGAAATACCGCATACTCCTCATTGGTCACTACTAAAATAATGATTTCCGAAGGATACAGAATAAAACAAGATTAACATTTATTTTGGCCAGAAAGATTTTAAATAAAAATAATTAAACAAGAATCCATGGTACACAACTGATCAGCATAAAACTATAAAACACAATTACAAAGTTTTTTGAAAATAGTTTCAAAGAGCCCTCATACTGTATCTGTCACAGGACACACAGTGTGTGTGTGTGTGTGTGTGTGTGTGTGTCTTTAATGGTGCGTTCACATCGGACGCGATTCGCGTGAGTGATTTACATGTTAAGTCAATGCAGAGACGCGAAATGGCATTCTGCGACGCGATTCGCGTGAATGAGGTGGCGAGAGTGCAAATCGCTCAAGTTGAAAAATCTGAACTTTGGCGGATATTTCGCGCCGCGTTAACCAATCACGAGCTTGCTCTAGTAGTGACGCATTTACAAGCGGAGGGTTTTTTTCGAACAACAATGGAGGACAAGATAATCGTGGCCGTATGTGGATACCCGGAGCTGTATGATACATCATCCTATCACTACAGGAACAGGAATAAAAAGGATTTTGCTTGGAAGAAAGTGAGTGACCCTCTCAACAAAATCTATGTCAGCCATTTCAGACAGGAGCAGAAAAAAAGAGCCAGAGCCAGCGGCAAATGTGAGAAGGACTAGCCGAGGAAAGGCGGGTCTCGCCGGGTAAACGAGCGCGAAATGTCACTGATCGCCTGGATCTCACAACTCCGAAAACGCCAGATAAAATGCTCAAATAGGCACTCTTTTTATAAATTAACCACAGATTTGAGCTTTAAACAACTATATTATCGCCTGAAAAAGTCTTTAAACTACGTTTTGTCACACATTAATAGTAGTATTTTTAACAAAAAAGATGTCAAGTGACCATATAGGCTCATATAGGGCAGAAGCCCCTCCCATGACGCGAATTCGCGTCTGTTGTGTAGTTGTCACACGCAAATTTCACGCGCGATTCGTGACTCAAAATGTTCAAGCGTCCACCTTCACGCGAATCGCGTCCGGTGTGAACGCCACATAAGACACTGACAGCACCGCATGGGGGTTTCTGCCTACAGATTTTTTTCCCAAATGGCAGCTCTGCTACCGTTCCTTAAATACCCAGACTAGAACAAAAGGGTTGATAATATTTACTACACAAACACCTGGTTTCTGGGGAGAGGATCAGATATCTTGAAGAGACCACTCAAAAAGGAGAACAGAATTCTCATAAGTTTCAATCTTTCTCATCCTACCAGTGACTGCAGTGAAATTGAGACCATCGCACTGAGACATTTAAAATGATACCAAGCATGACAGGGAAAAAACAATAGATTCACAAGATATATCATCTGTGGTATATTAAACATTCTGTGACTTAAATCAAGGGGAAGGGACGGGAGGAGGGAGAGGTTTGGGCAGGGCGATGTCCTACACTCTTTCTGTGAGCTCTTCTCTCCAGATTAGTGAGTTTTATTGTTTCATTGCAGGGTGTTGGACCTCAGCTTTTTGTCTTAGCAGTAAAAAACAATTCTAATACGCGCTAGCAAAGTGCTCCAGTTTACCGGTGTTCATTAAGCGCTTCAACGCATGCGATTGGGACTGTCATATTACATAACATTAATGAGAACACTATTTTAATAAATCGTTGTGAATTCATTGGGTTTAGTTACCGTTGTTCCAGGAAAAGCCCGTCCACACATTCTATTTCTCATTAATTTTGTGAGGATCATGGTGTTTTGAGCAGCATTTGCACACCCTGTCATGCCGTTGGCTATAGGCCACTGCTGTAGATGCATATTACAATATTAAGGCAATTTATTAATAGATTGTTAATTTAAACGACGATCAATCATGGGAATTTGTGTAATCTGACATCCCTAAATGGCATCATTGAGAATAAATAGTTTAATTTAGGGAGTATTGTCATTTTGATGACTGATATTCTGCCCAAATGTATGATAATGAAACGTCCTTCAGGGTCTATAACAGTGGTATGAACAAATTATAGATTTTTAAACTGTTTTTACTTTACTAATGCATACTCCTCTTTTGTTTAATGTTGTAGTGAGTCGAGAATAAATGATTGTACTTGTGATGATTTAGTTTAGTGGTGATCTGATTCTGATAGATGTGTTTTTTCCAGAAGGCATATGTCGGCTTGTAGTTCATTTAAATTATTCAAAACTTCTGTGTCTGAGAACTAAATCCATGAATGCTCCAGGTTAGAAAAGTGATTGATTGACATGTTGTTTTTATGAGGAAATGGAAAATAAACAAATATGTATATTAATGTTAGGGTATATGTATATGTATGCATGGGTGTGTGAGTGCTGATACATGTGAGTGTATATATTTGTGCAGTTGTGACTGTGTATAACATGGCAGTGCTGTTACAGACAAAACTAAAGATAAACAAATGATAGAATGCACACAATAGAACAACAATAACAGAAACCATTAAATACAGACATAGTGTAAAACAGGTTTGACAGGTCGGATTGGGGGGTGGGATCCTAGATGCAAAGTAAGAGCACATCTTATAGATATAAGCGAAAGAATGAGAAATAGAGGAGGGGTAGTGGTGGTGTGATCATAAGTTCATGATCATGGCAGTTATTGAAATGGAAGTGGACGGTTAAAAAAAAAAAAAAACAGGAGGTAATGTCCTTATCACGGTATAATAATCCACCTATGTATAATTTGCCCACTGCAATGCTTGCCTTTTTTCCTTTCTTTATCATCTGTTTTCAGATTGGGAAAATCTGTTTTCGACGGTCAAGATTGTCCTTTGGTTATCGCTTGTTCAGTCCGTAGTTTGTGCCTTTAAGATGTCTGCCTTGCCACTGAACCAGCTCTTTTTGTTTATAGTGTTCAAATTGTCCGATGATCCGTTGTGCTTGATCGCTGTTTTTTTTAGATCTGATACGGTGCACGCGGTGAAAGGTGATAATACAGACAGTTTCGGCTGGTTTCAGTTGAGTCGTTTTATCATAAAGCCCTTGACTGATATTTCAGGGTCTTCTGGAGTTTGTTCTGGGATGCCTGTGAGAACTAAATTGTCCCTCATGCTGTGCGTTTGCAAGTCCAGATTGGCTTTGTTTTCTGCGATAATGGAGGTGAGTTTAGTGGTGAGTGTGTGAACAAAAAATGTTGTGCATAAAAAAATTGGCTTGGCTGAATTCCAGGTTGTGCCGCAGTTCCTGGTCAATGAGTGCAATACTGGCATCAAATCCGGAAAGTTTATTTTCAATGGAGAGCAATATGTCGCTTATGTGCAGCACAACGGTTTACATGATGTGGATGGTGTTGTACTTGGGCAGGAGAGTGAATCGGGACGAGTCTCTTGGAGTTTGGAGTGGGGTTACCTTTACTTTTTTTGATATCTGGTTTTTCCCTGTTAATGGTGTGGCAGAATCTGTTGTAGTGCACGTTGATATATTCCTCAAGGTGATACAGGTTGTATAACGTTATAGTCCAGTTTTGAATCAGCCCTTACAGTTAGTCTCAGCCGAGAGGAAATCAGTCTAAGAAAGTCTGAGAGATGAAGAAACCTTAATTCTGCTAATTATAAATATTTTGCACAGCATTAATTGTGGATTCTGGAACGATGGTTGTGGTGGATTCTGAGCTTTCTGGATCATCTGAGAAATTTCCTGCAACATCTTTGTGAATGTAGTAGTAGTACAGGAAGAGGAAAAACCCTGAAAAAGAAAAATCAGTAGAACCTATTTCAACTAATTCTTACCCATTTCAGATATCATTAAAGGCATTTGTGTCATTTTAAAAATATAACCAAAAAAAAATAATCGAACACAATCATCATGTAGGACCCGTGTGATTGTTTCTCACCCTGAAACGAGTTCAACACAGTGAAGATGTAATATGAGGGAATGAGCATTTCTCCATAACTGAAGAACGCCACAGCCCACGTCAGGCCGAAGAGCAGGAACAAACTCAACACCATCATGAGCTGCTTTCTGAACGTCTTTCTCTTGCCATCAGCCGCTTTTATGTGTCGGGCTTGGACAATCTTAGTGACGATCATGATGAAGATTCCAGTTGTAAAGATGAAGACTAAGGCGTAGTAGCCAATGTTCACTATGTAGTGAATTAAAGGATCTGTAATCCAGCACCTATAATTAGAAGAGAAGAGAAAATGTTGACATGATGACTTTTATTGTGCGATGAGATTCTCCATTGTTGCGGCTCCTCTCTTCTCAGTCTGTCAGTAACGCTCTGCTTAGTTCCTGTCCCTATGAAGTACCACCTTCTAAAAAGCACATTGTGCTCTAATTGGTCAACTGGAGAAGTTATCACAGAATGCTCTGAGACTTTGGGTAAGATCCAAGCACAGCTTTGTTTGAGAATCCAGACTCGTAGTCAAAATGGCAGGCAAAGGGTCAAAACACATGCAAACAATCCACAAAAACAAGAGACATGAACCAGAGAGAGAGAGAGTGCTCAGAAGTACAGCGTAACACTAACAAAACCTCAATAAAAATGACTGAGAGAACTATGGTTTAAGTAGGCTGAAACTAACAATGTAATGAACCACAGCTGAATGCAATCATTAATGATGAGACCGGGCAAAGGATTATGGCAGGGTTCCTCAAACTCGTTCCTGGAGGGCCACTGTCCTGCAGAGTTTAGTTCCAACCCTGATCAAACACACTTGAGCAAGCAAATCAATGTATTCAGGATCACTAGAAAAATCACAGGTGGGTGAATTTGATCAGGGTTTGAGCTAAACTCTGCAGGACAGTGGCCCTCCAGGACTGAGTTTGAAGAACCCTGGATTATGGGCACTGAAGTCCATGGCTGAGTGGCAATGGTCAGGGGAGGAGTGGATAAGGAGCGGATTTCAGGTACTCCTTTAAATGTCAAAAAAGTTCAGTAGTGAGGTGGAACGGAGGCGACCTTGGGGGAGCGATGCCAGTCCAGGCCCGTGAAGGGGGACAGGACCTGGACCCTGGCATGGCAATGAGGGCCTGGGCCTTGGAGCTGTGGCAGGCCTGGGCCGTGAAGAGTATGGATGGATCCGGGCCGTTGAGCATGGGCAGATCCGACAGGCTAGGAAGCCTCCAGGGTGGCGCCAGCAGCCTGGGGGTCCATGGCAGTGCAGGCAATTCAGGGAACCAGGAGGGATTGGCCTCAAGGTACATATAGCCACCCCCACTTCTCCATCACCGGACTCTGGTCAGGGGCTGGAGCCGGCATCAAATGCTAGACCGGCAGGACAGGCATCAAAGATGGGGCTGGCAGGGCCTCTGGGCCAACAGCGGGCTCTGGGATGGCCTCCAGGCCTTGTGGGATGGAAGAAGCCTTCTTCCTCCTCCTTTTACTAGAGTGAGGGGGTGGTATGGAGCTTAACACCTCTGGGGGCACTGCAACATCTTCAGCCATGTTGGCTGAAGACTCAGGCATGGCAGCCATGTTGGCTGAAGATTCTGGTGTGGCGGCCATCTTGGCCTAACTATTTGACTTCGATATTGGAAATAGTCAATGAAACCCCAAAAACCCAGAGTCTTAAGTCCCTCCATCTGCCACGGAGGCAAAGGGTAGTCCAGGCATTCATTAAAGATACCGGTAATGCATTAGATTACGGCCCAGAAAGTACTGCGTAAGTAAAGAGAATTTACAGCATCATTTTCGGTAATTATAGTGTAACTATAAAGTAAGTACGTGTAGGTATAAGGGAACAAAATGTAATATTGGGGGAATAAAGGGGTAACTAGCAGGAAAATGAACACATTATTTATACTGTAAGTATTTTTTAATTAAGGGGTAATTATTAAGAGGTGCTTGTTCCTCTCTTATTTCGTCTAGTTACAGTTGTAAATTAAAGTGGTGCTTTTCCCCTCTTGTTTCATTAGTTACAGGGTAAGTACAATAAACAACACATACAAAATCTGATATCACTTGAAATATTTATTTGAAAAACAACTTAATCCAAAACAGATTTGACACTTCTTATTCGTTTTTATTTAAATAAACTTTTAATTTCAAATAACAATGTCCTGACAGAGAGGCATATTTTGTCCCTTTGTTTCTCTTGCTTGTCTTCCTCTTCTTGTTCCTATTCTTCTTTATCGTTATTTCCACTAATAGATCTTACAACCCCAAATCAGAAAAAGTTGGGACAGTATGGAAAACGCAAAAAAAAAATTGTTTTTAAATTTACTTTGACTTGTATTTCATTGCAGACAATATGAACACAAAATATTTCATGTTTTGTCTGGTCAACTTCATGTCATTTGTAAATATGCATCCTTTCCTGTCATTCAGACCTGCAACACATTTAAAAAAAAGTTGGGACAGTAAAGCATTTACCACTTTGTAATGTTGCCATTCCTTTTCACAACCCTTAAAAGACGTTTAGGGACTGAAGACACCAAGTGATGAAGTGTTTCAGGTGTAATTTTGTCCCATTCTTCCTGCAAACAAGTCTTAAGGTGGGCAACAGTACGGGGTCTTCGTTGTCGCATTTTGCGCTTCAAAATGTGCCACACATTCTCTATTGGAGACAGGTCGGGACTGCAGGCAGGCCAGTCAAGTACCCGTACCCTCTTCCTCCGCAGCCAGGACTTTGTAATGTGTGCAGAATGTGGTTTTGCATTGTCTTGTTGAAATATGCATGGACGTCCCTGGAAAAGATGTCTTCTTGAAGGCAGCATATTATGCTCCAAAATCTCTATGTACTTTTCAACATTAATGGTGCCTTCACAGAAGTGCAAGTTACCTTTGCCAAGGGCACTGACACAACCCCATACCATGACAGACCCTGGCTTTTGGACTTGTTGCTGGTAACAGTCTGGATGATCCTTTTCTTATTTGGTCCGGAGCACACGGCGTCCATTCCTCCCAAAAAATACCTGAAATACTGATTCATCTGACCACAGTACACGTTTCCACTGTGTGATGGTCCATCCCAGATGCCTCCGAGCCCAGAGAAGTCGACGGCGCTTCTGGACACTGTTAACATAGGGTTTCCTTTTGGCACAGTACAGTTTTAACTGGCATTTGTGGATGTAACTACGTATTGTGGTACTTGACAAAGGTTTGCCAAAGTAGTTCTGAGCCCATGTGGTGATATCGCTTATAGATGAATGACGATTCTTGATGCAGTGCCGCCTGAGGGATCGGAGATCACGGTTGTTCAGTTTAGGCTTGCGCCCTTGTCCTTTACGCACTGAAATTCCTCCAGATTCCTTGAATCTTTTAATTATGTTATGCACTGTTGAATGTACCCTGGCATAGACTTTCCCAGGGTACCTCCCCGGGAAAGTCTATGCCAGGGTACTGGAGAGGAGAATTCGGCCGATAGTGGAACCTCGGATTCAGGAGGAACAATGTGGTTTTCGTCCTGGTCGTGGAACAATGGACCAGCTCTATACCCTCTACAGGGTGCTGGAGGGTTCATGGGAGTTTGCCCAACCAGTCCACATTTGTTTTGTGGATTTGGAGAAGGCATTCGACTGTGTCCCTCGTGGCGTCCTGTGGAGGGTGCTGGGGGAATATGGGGTCCGGGGTCCTTTGCTGAGGGCTGTCCGGTCCCTGTATGACCGAAGCAGGAGTTTGGTCCGCATTGCCGGCAGTAAGTCAGACTTGTTCCCGGTGCATGTTGGACTCCGGCAGGGCTGTCCTTTGTCGCCGGTTCTGTTCATAATTTTTATGGACAGAATTTCTAGGCGCAGCCAAGGGCCGGAGGGTGTCAGGTTTGGGGACCACACGGTTTCGTTTCTGCTCTTTGCGGATGACGTTGTCGTGTTGGCCCCTTCTAACCAGGACCTTCAGCATGCACTGGGACGGTTTGCAGCCGAGTGTGAAGCGGCTGGGATGGGGATCAGCACCTCCAAATCCGAGGCCATGGTCCTCAGTCGGAAAAGGGTGGCTTGCCCACTTCAGGTTGGTGGAGAGTTCCTGCCCCAAGTGGAGGAGTTCAAGTATCTAGGGGTCTTGTTCACGAGTGAGGGGAGGATGGAACGGGAGATTGACAGACGGATCGGTGCAGCTTCTGCAGTAATGCGGTCGATGTACCGGTCTGTCGTGGTGAAGAAAGAGCTAAGCCGTAAGGCGAAGCTCTCGATTTACCGGTCAATCTACGTTCCTACTCTCACCTATGGTCATGAGCTTTGGGTCATGACCGAAAGGACAAGATCCCGGATACAGGCGGCTGAAATGAGCTTTCTCCGCAGGGTGGCTGGGCGCTCCCTTAGAGATAGGGTGAGAAGCTCAGTCACTCGGGAAGAACTCGGAGTAGAGCCGCTGCTCCTCCACATCGAGAGGGGACAGCTGAGGTGGCTCGTGCATCTGTTCCGGATGCCTCCTGAACGCCTTCCCGGGAAGGTGTTTCGGGCATGTCCAACCGGGAGGAGGCCCCGGGGAAGACCAAGGACACGCTGGAGGGACTATGTCTCCCGGCTGGCCTTGGAATGCCTCGGTGTCCCCCCGGAAGAGCTAGAGGAAGTGTCTAGAGAGAGGGAAGTCTGGGCATCTCTGCTTAGACTGCTGCCCCCGCGACCCGGCCCCGGATAAGCGGAAGAAGATGGATGGATGGATGGACTGTTGAATGTGAAATATCCAAATCTCTTTCTTTGAGGAACATTGTTTTTAAACATTTCAAAAATTTTCTCACGTATTTGTTGGCAAACTGGCGATCCTCGGCCCATCTTTGCTCCTAAAGGATTAGACCTTTCTTGGATGCTGCTTTTGTACCAAATCATAATTACAATCACCTGTTGACATCACCTGTTTCAAATCACATCATTATTTAACCATTTTACCTCATTACTAGCCCTAATTTGCTCCTGTCCCAACTTTTTTTTAAATGTGTTGCAGGTCTGAATGACAGGAAAGGATGCATATTTACAAATGACATGAAGTTGACCAGACAAAACATGAAATATTTTGTGTTCATATTGTCTGCAATGAAATACAAGTCAAAGTAAATTTAGAAATCACTTCTTTTTTTTTTATTTGCATTTCCATACTGTCCCAACTTTTTCTGATTTGGGGTTGTAAGATAAATCCCATGTCTTTTAATATTTTATATTATTATTTATTAAAAGAAAAAGTACACCACTGCTCATATAATTTACTCAACTTTTCGCATCCGATCAGCTGATACCAGCGCGTGCATGAGTAAAGAAGCTTCAAGCTTTCATGACGTTCTCACGCAAGTTTCATCTGAAACACACACGAGAACTGCCGTCTCTGTCTTCTAGTCTTATTTGTTTCTCATTACTATTATCATATACACTCACCTAAAGGATTATTAGAAACGCCTGTTCAATTACTCATTAATGCAATTATCTAATCAACCAATCACATGGCAGTTGCTTCAATGCATTTAGGGGTGTGGTCCTGGTCAATACAATCTCCTGAACTCCAAACTGAATGTCAGAATGGGAAAGAAAGGTGATTTAAGCAATTTTGAGCGTGGCATGGTTGTTGGTGCCAGACGGGCCGGTCTGAGTATTTCACAATCTGCTCAGTTACTGGGATTTTCACACACAACCATTTCTAGGGTTTACAAAGAATGGTGTGAAAAGGGAAAAACATCCAGTATGCGGCAGTCCTGTGGGCCAAAATGCCTTGTTGATGCTAGAGGTCAGAGGAGAATGGGCCGACTGATTCAAGCTGATAGAAGAGCAACTTTGACTGAAATAACCACTCGTTACAACCGAGGTATGCAGCAAAGCATTTGTGAAGCCACAACACGCACAACCTTGAGGCGGATGGGCTAAAAAAGCAGAAGACCCCACCGGGTACCACTCATCTCCACTACAAATAGGAAAAAGAGGCTACAATTTGCACGAGCTCACCAAAATTGGACAGTTGAAGACTGGAAAAATGTTGCCTGGTCTGATGAGTCTGGATTTCTGTTGAGACATTCAGATGGTAGAGTCAGAATTTGGCGTAAACAGAATGAGAACATGGATCCATCATGCCTTGTTACCACTGTGCAGGCTGGTGGTGGTGGTGTAATGGTGTGGGGGATGATTTCTTGGCACACTTTAGGCCCCTTAGTGCCAAATGGGCATCGTTTAAATGCCCCGACCTACCTGAGCATTGTTTCTGACCATGTCCATCCCTTTATGACCACCATGTGCCCATCCTCTGATGGCTATTTCCAGCAGGATAATGCACCATGTCACAAAGCTCAAATAATTTCAAATTGGTTTCTTGAACATGACAATGAGTTCACTGTACTAAAATGGCCCCCACAGTCACCAGATCTCAATAGAGCATCTTTGGGATGTGGTGGAACGGGAGCTTCGTGCCCTGGATGTGCATCCCACAAATCTCCATCAACTGCAAGATGCTATCCTATCAATATGGGCCAACATTTCTAAAGAATGCTTTCAGCACCTTGTTGAATCAATGCCACGTAGAATTAAGGCAGTTCTGAAGGCGAAAGGGGGTCAAACACAGTATTAGTATGGTGTTCCTAATAATCTTTTAGGTGAGTGTATGTTATTGTTTGTAAAGTGTAATAAAAACCAACAGCATCCGACATCCGCATGACCAGAGTTTCTCTGCGCGCTCACATCACGCTTCAAGATACGTCAAGCATGAACTCAACCCTCGCACGCACATGCAGATGACTGCTGGTCGGAAGCGATTGTCTACTGTTTAATTTTTATAAAATATTGTTATTTTTCTTACAAACACTTATCGTTTCACTTCAGAAGACATTGATTCATCCATTGGGATCGTATGGATTACTGTAGATATTGCTGTATGTTTGATGCTTGAACTTTTAGGAACCCAAATGAGTTTTCATTAGCAGAGATTATTTATTTTTCTGTGTTCATATGAAGAAATAAAGTCGTATGTACATCTCGGATGGCATGAGGGTGAAAGACGAGTAAACGGTGAGGACATTTTCTGCATGCACTGTATTTTCAGTGTAACAGTTACATAATACAGAATACTAGCTAGAGACATGGGATTCCTTCTTAAGATTCATCTGTGGCAAGTACGAAAAAGAAGAGGAACAAGAGGAGGAACAAGAGGAGGATCAAGCCAAGCAAGAGAAATGAATAAGTGTTGTAAATCTGTTTTAAAAAACTGTTTTTTAAATAAAGGTTTCAGAGTGATATCAGATTAAGTGTGTGTTTTTATTGTACGTACCCTGTAACTACATGAAACAAGAGAGGAACAAGCACCACTTTAATTTACAGCCCGCAGATTCATACGTACCCTGTAACTTCACGAAACAAGAGAGGAACAAGCACCACTTACCCTGTAACTACATGGATAATTACCCCTTAATTAAAATATACTTACAGTATAAATAATGTGTTAATTTTCCTGATAGTTACCCCTTTATTCTCCCAGTATTATAGATTGTTCCCTTATACCTACACGTACTTACTTTATAGCTAGACTATAATTACGCAGTACTTTCCGGGCTGTAATCTAAAGCGTTACCAAGATATCTATTAGCTCATTATCATTATATTCCAGCCCCACAGAAATGGTCCAAAACAACTGAGCTAATCCACCTACCCCCAGTCAATGCCTGATGTCCTCCGCTCCTTCTTATTGGCTGGAGGATGAATCCGAACTCTCATGCTACTGGATTTGAAGTGATCTCGATTTCAAGGAGTGCCCACTAGTTTTCAACCTGGGCACACCAGCTGTTTCAACATACTACTATCTAACTTGGCATTAGGAGGCATTTTGGGGGAGTTCAGAAACAGGGACACTGACATAGAGAATAACTCCCACTGGAGGAAGTTATGTAGGCATAATCACATAATAGGTCCTCTTTAATTCATGCATTTGCGAAATCAGAACAACTTACATTCTTGTGGTTTTTCCAGATGTTGTGTTTATAATCAATGTTTTATATCCTCCTAATGAAGCAACAGCAACGACTATAGGAGCTGGAAATGCTGAAAACACAAGGAGATATGGATTATTATAGGTAACTAAAACAAAACAAAAATTTCTAAGTGGAAATAAAATAAACTTCAACTGAACAGAAAATACATAAAAATCTGCCACAGTAACATTTCTCATTTTCATTTAGTTTAACTTGATGTACTAAAAAAAACTTAAACTAAAATAAAGAAAGTGAGAAGTGGAACTTTGACGCTGCGTCTTGGTGTTGACTCTATGGGGAACACCCTTGCCCTCGACTGTCTGGTGCATGTGTAAACACACAGCAATCTATTGGCAGACGGCAGTCCATGACGTCACACAGACCGTCATCAACTCTTTTGTCTGAAGGAGGTGTGCAAGCATGCCCTGAAGTATGGCAACAAGGTGCAACATCTCGTTTTCCCTTCTCAGGAAACTGGGTTACATTCACAACACAAGATGTTCCTTTTTTAAGTGGAACTTTTACTCTGCATCTTGGTGTTGATGCTATGGGGAACATAATACCTACTATGCCATGCAGAGGAAATGCCAGACCACTAAATTGTGAATATGTACAAACAGAGTGAGCATAACATTACGTGACTCTGCAGAACTAGCCAGAGTCAAAAAGCATGTCAACACCCTAGTGCATCTAATGTGACGTGCAGAATGATGCACGGTGAATCTGTTCCCTAAAGCAAGTTCCCCAAGCAGAACATATTCTACACTGGGTGTACCTGTCCAAAGGGGCATATCCCTACTTCAAACCCCAACAATAAATTATGTTTTATGAACAAAGTTCGGGAGGAGCACGTTCAGATAATTGACACAGGTGGAGAGCACTCAGCTAATCAACAATAGAGGTATATATACACGCAGCAGTCTTGCCTCCATTCATTGACAGTTTCCAGCATGGAGGGCATTTCCGGCAGGTCGCCCCGCCCGCCCACGCTGTCTGCACGGCTCGAAACAACTCTACAATACTAAAATCTTTTCCTTACAAATTTATAAACTATCTAAAAACCCCTTTCGGCCGCTTCCATCAGCATTCACGAGCCAACCGCGAGAGCAGTGCTCGGACAGTGTAAAGGAGTGCACACAGCACAGACTTGCAACAGGGAGAACTACAACAGTTCCTGTCTTAAGATAATGTATTACAGCTCTTTTACTTTTCTTTTCTTGCGATCTTTCCGCCTCTGTGTACTACAGTACAGGCAGATACTTTTCACACAGGAGAAATGCGTTCATCATGTACGCACATGCGGTCGCCGTGGTGATGAACGATCAATTTACTCGCTGCTGGTAAAGCGAGCGAACGTATTGTGAGGCTAAATCACTAAAATGCTGTCAATGCAACAGTGCATATTACGCCAAACAATCAGCTACTAGTTGGAATCAGCTGATAATCACCGCCTTGATTCAATACTTCTCAACTTGACGCTCACATAAGCTCACAGGGCTCAACACAGTGCGACCATACTCGCTTTGTGACTATAAATAGACGTGTGCGAACTGAACAATGTATTTGGGAGCACACGCTTTCTTAAATGTAACATCAATACCTTATAGTAGGGCAGGCTATTGTATAACAAGCGTATCAATGATTGTTATACCATCTTATATATATATATATATATATATATATATATATATATATATATATATATATATATATATATATATATATATATATATATATATATATATATATATATATATATATATATATATATTTTTATGAAACAGAAAAAATTCAAAAGCTATGATTTCATTGAATTAATGTGAGCGATCACGTTTCTGAATGTGGCACCGTTGTGCGTTCTACTGGCTTGAACAATGCTTCAGAATGCTTCAGTTCAGAGCATTTCACAATCAATGAATAGCATACATTTATGCAAAGCGAATTCGTATCAACAATGACAACATATTACGATATAAATCACAGTAAAGAAAACGGTGTATACTGTTATAAGACTGAATTTTCTCTGTGGCTGCGCCACGCCTCCGGAATAGCCTCCCTCGGCATATCAGATCTTGTGAATCCTTAGGATGTTTTAAATCTGTGTCGAAAACACATCTCTTCTCTCTTGCTTACAACTGCCCATAAGGACTGGGAGTTTGAGATGTGTGTTTGTGTTTTGTGTGTTTATATCGGGGTGTTTTGTCAACGTTTTATTAGTACTGTTGAGAGAGTAAAGCACTTTGGTCAACTTATGTTGTTTTTTAACGTGCTATAGAAATAAAGGTTGTTGTTGTTGTTTTATCTCTTTCATATGAATTTGAATGAGCATCTGCAATAATAAGACATAAACATTTCAAAATAAGAGTCCATTCGGTTACACAATGTGTTTCTCCATTTGTCCGTCTAACTTTTTCTCCTTTTTCTCCCACAGGAGCTCAGTTTTCTCTGGCTAATTTTCTCCACTGCCACAGCAGTGCTGTTCCCTCGGCTCCCACAGGAGCTTTGTTTCTCTGGCTAATTTCTCCTACTACAGCAGTGCTGTTCCCTCGGCTCCCACAGGAGCTTTGTTTCTCTGGCTAATTTCTCCTACTACAGCAGTGCTGTTCCCTCGGCTCCCACAGGAGCTTCGTTTCTCTAGCTAATTTTCTCCTACTACAGCAGTGCTGTTCCCTCGGCTCCCACAGGAGCTTCGTTTCTCTGGCTAATTTCTCCTACTACAGCAGTGCTGTTCCCTCGGCTCCCACAGGAGCTTCGTTTCTCTAGCTAATTTTCTCCTACTACAGCAGTGCTGTTCCCTCGGCTCCCACAGGAGCTTCGTTTCTCCGTCTAATTTTCTCCTACTACAGCAGTGCTGTTCCCTCGGCTCCCACAGGAGCTTCGTTTCTCTGGCTAATTTTCTCCTACTACAGCAGTGCTGTTCCCTCTGCTCCCACAGGAGCTTCGTTTCTCTGGCTAATTTTCTCCACTGCCAAAGCAGTGCTGTTCCCTTGGCTCCCACAGGAGCTTCGTTTAATCGGGCTAATTTCTCCTACTACAGGAGTGCTTTTCCGCCTGCTCCCACAGGAGCTCAGTTTCTCCGGCTAATTTTCTCCACTGCATCAGCAGTGCCATTTTCTCTGCTCCCTCAGGTTCTCCGGCTAATTTTCTCCACTGCTACAGCAGTGCTGACCCCTCTGCTCTCACAAGAGCTCAGTTTCTCTGGCTAATTTTCTCCACTGCCAAAGCAGTGATGTTCTTTCCCAGAAACCTCAATCCTACATGACGGCCTGGAGATGTTTAAAGCATTTTACTTCTCTTATAAACATACCGTTCCCTGATTTTTCTCTCCTTTCAATCACCTCATTTATTTTCTACCTTAATACATCAAAGGTTACTTGAGCTGCATCCAGTTTTTCCAAAAATTGATGTACGGCAATTCCTCCCCCGAGATAAACAATTCACCAACCTCTCTCTGATCAAAGGGATTCAAAGATCCCAGCCCACCCGTCCCGACACTAGACAACCTATAACACTGGTATCCTCAAAGGTATTGACACCCTCCGCACAGACTACCAGCCCCTCAATACTGCCCGAACACTCAACGCCATGTCCTCCTAGCTTTTCTGGTTTCCTTAGATGCTTGGATTTCATCTACATTTTCAACCTCTCATCGCCAATCTAATCATATCAGTCAGAATCAAATTCTGCATTATTTTCTGTTTAACACTGTGAAGCTGCTTTGAACCAATCGGCATCGTAAAAAGCGCTTTAACTAAAGGCGAGATGACTGACCAGTCAGTTCTGGATTAATTTTGAATGGAGAAGTTCTCCCCTGGAACCCCAGTTTCAGATGAATCTAACAAAACTGTGACACACTTTTGGTTCCAGAAACACCTCAAATCCGTTCTCCAACCATCAGGGGTCCCAGCAAAGAACTTTTCAAGCCACTCCTTCCGTATTGGGGCAGCAACCTCAGCAGCTCAAAAAAGTCCTCTTCCAACAGCAGATCCAAGCTCTCAGGAGATGGTCCTCCGACGCTTTCCAAAGCTATATCAGGACCAATCGGTTCCACATCAAAAAAGCCCACCAAACCCTTATTGACTAGTACACAGTAAGAATCTCCCGACCAAACACTCTTATCTTTCTCCTTTATGTTCTCAGGTTCCAGTAAGAAATGGAAAGTTTCCATGGACGCAGCTCAAGGGGAAGTTCCTTACAGCTTGAAAGAGTGGAACGTTTCCGTGCAGTATGAAAGAGTGGAAGTTCCACGCAGTACGAAAGAGTGGAAAGTTTCCACGCAACGTGAAAGAGTAGAAGTTGCACGCAGCGCGAAAGAGTAGAAGTTGCACGCAGCGCGAAAGAGTGGAAGTTCCACGCAGCGCGAAAGAGTGGAATTTCCATGCAGCGCGAAAGAGTGGAAGTTCCACGCAGCGTGAAAGAGTGGAAAGTACGAAAGAGTGTAAAGTTTCCACGCAGCGCGAAAGAGTGTAAAGTTTCAACGCAGCGCGAAAGAGTGGTAAGTTTCCACGCAGCACGAAAGAGTGGAAAGTTTCCACGCAGCGCGAAAGAGTGGAAGTTCCACGCAGCGTGAAAGAGTGGAAAGTACGAAAGAGTGTACAGTTTCCACGCAGTGCGAAAGAGTGTAAAGTTTCCACGCAGCGCGAAAGAGTGGAAGTTCCACGCAGCGCGAAAGAGTGGAAGTTCCACGCAGCGCGAAAGAGTGTAAAGTACGAAAGAGTGTAAAGTTTCCACGCAGCGCGACAGAGTGTAAAGTTTCCACGCAGCGTGAAAGAGTGGAAAGTACGAAAGAGTGGAAAGTACGAAAGAGTGTAAAGTTTCCACGCAGCACGAAAGAGTGTAAAGTTTCCACGCAGCACGAAAGAGTGTAAAGTTTCCACGCAGCACGAAAGAGTGGAAAGTTTCCACGCAGTACGAAAGAGTGGAAAGTTTCCACGTAGTACGAAGAGTTGATGTTTCCACGCAGCAAGTGGAAGTCTTCCACGCAGCAAGGAAATGTTTTAATAATATTTTTAATATTGTTGTCTCTCCCATGTTTCTCTCTTTTCCCGTTTCTCTTGCAGGCAATCCCCCGGCACGATGCGCCACAACCGCCCTCAGGGGCTTACCGGTCAAGCAACCAGGCCCTTTCTTGAATGCCAGCCCGCCAAGCTCTGCACTTCTTGGGGGGTATTTAGCCAGGCGGCTGTCCTATGCTTTAGCATTTTTGGGGGGTACTCTGGGTTCGGGCCAAATTCTGAGCTCGAAGCCCTCCCCCCCGGACAGCACGCCAAATACGCATTTAAACTACTCTCCATAAATGATATGTAAGTGTGAACTCGTGAAATGATGTTTTATGAACAAAGTTCGGGAGGAGCACGTTCAGATAATTGACACAGGTGGAGAGCACTCAGCTAATCAACAATAGAGGTATATATACACGCAGCAGTCTTGCCTCCATTCATTGACAGTTTCCAGCATCCCTCCACCACCCCTTCTCCACACTTTTATTTTATCAACTACTTACATACACGGGGGGGTACTCTGGGTTCGGGCCAAATTCCGAGCTCGAAGCCCTCCCCCCCGGACAGCACGCCAAATACGCATTTAAACTACTCTCCATAAATGATATGTAAGTGTGAACTCGTGAATTGGGGAGGGAGGTAAATTCGATAGTGGGATGCAACTCGGAATGCCCCCATAATCTTGCATCAATCCAGGTGCCTATCTAGGGGGAAGGGTTTAATCCTATTTAAAACTCCAATCTGAATAATTGGAGAGGGCGGTATGTAGAGTTTTTAGATGTCATTAAAGGAATAGAAAATATGACTTGTGCTCAATTTTTTTAGTTTAGAATCTGCTGGTTTTTGTTTTAAACAGTGTTATTGTCTTAAGGCAACAGTATAACAGGTGTTTTGTTCATATAACTCACTCCAGCCAAACACGATGATCTTCCTCATGTAGTTTGTGATGGCGACGTTCTGTCTGATGAGCCATAAGTACATATGAAGAGCTTGAATGAAGAACCAGGTGAATGTAGCCAGCATGGAGTAATGCATGAGCAGCGCTATGAAGACGCACGCAGCCTCGTCTTCTGTGTTGGCCATGCTCTCGTTTGACAAAAAGGATAAATTCAGGAGAAACAAAGCCACAAACATGTTCATCAAGATCTTCGTGGCCTGATTTGACTTGGCTTTCCTGTTCAAATATAAAAACAGCTTGTATTTTGAACATGCAGACGCTTTTATCCAAAAGAGGAACAAAAGCAACTGGTCAAAGAACATTGAACTTCAATACTTAATAGATGTTAAACTTAAAGATACTTTACCGTAACAGGAAATGCATGAACAGAGCGACGGACAGAAAAAACATGGAGATGCCGCAGCCGATAGACGTGATAAAGCTCAATGATTCCACATACGGTGCTGTGCTGTTTGAATTGACATCTGGCCGAGACTGAGAGATCAGAGAAAACACAACAGAAACACACCGATCAGCTGGATGATTTTTACTATCATTTCCACAAGTCATCATGTTATACTTCATCGTTTTGGAGCGTACGTCTTGAATCACATGAAATTGACTATCTCAGTTGTTTCTCCTAGACAGCAATGAGTTTAAATGGAGAATAATTATGTGCTCAACTTTGCCACAATACCAATGTCTGCAATTAAAAAGCTGATTTCGGAAGTCTCAGTATGAAGTCAAATATTTCTCATCAAATACTCCCAAGATCAAATGCTCCTTGTTCATTTTCTAGCTCTAGTAAGTATAATTGATTCGACTGCTGGTAGATGTCCTAACCACAGCATTTGGCTGCATTTATTGACCTCTATCCAAAAGTAGACTGTAAAAAAATTACAACAAAATTCTAAAAGGCACAATCCAATCACAGCCAGAGGTGGACAAAGTACACAACTCCATTACTTGAGTAAAAGTACTATAGGTTAAATATTACTCCATTACAAGTGAAAGTTGTAAAGATAGATTTTTACTTAAGTAAAAGTACAGAAGTACTTGCTTTTAAAAGTACTTAAGTATCAAAAGTAAAAGTAAACGCATTATTTTATTATCGTTGCATTGTTGTATGAATGCATGCTGTTCCATCATGGTGGTTTAAGCCAGTCATGCTCCATCTGACATGGTAGCATACCTCATTTAACTCATTTAAATACTTGTTTAAAAGTTATAAAGCTCTTATCAAAGTCAAAATCATACTAGAAAAGAATAGTTTCAACATGTGTTTATTTGACAGGATTATGTAAAAACATATTTCTGAAAGGACTTCAGTTAACATTATTAGTCCAACTACATTGTTTTTGCATGCTAACTAACATCATTGTCAAACGCTATGCGTTAGCGTTGTATCCACAAGGCTATGGCAACTTGGCGGGTAAATCTATAAAAATAATTTGACCGACCATACTTCATACCAGTGTTAATTTTGACAGCAAATTTAATTATAGTTTTAATTGACTATAATAAGATTTTAGTAGATTCAATAGACTAAAATTCAGTACTTGTGGTCTGGCGTCTGAGAGGCAGCTTTCTGTGTGCACTTTTGTGTTGTTGCACTTTTTCAGACTTATCCATGTCTGCGCTTCTGAATTTTAACTTTTAAGTATGGCCATGGTTGCGTGTCCTGCGTCTGGGAACTGATGCCTTCTATTTTGCCATCAATTGATTGGTGTTCAAAAAATACTTGAAAATCATTTAACTTCATGTGATCCTACAAGAGTGATTACTGATAGGCTGTCTGCAAAAAAAACAAATCCCGTTTTAAAGAAGAAAACAAATCATCCACTGACTTTCAAAGCGGCTACGACTTACTACTTCGAGGGCCTTGATAGAAATGTAGTGGAGTAAAAAGTATGATATTTGTCTTTCAAATGTAGTGAAGTAAAAGTCATAAGTTTCCAGAAACAATACTACTCAAGGAAAGTACAGATACTCAAAAAGTGTACTTAAGTAAATGTTCTTATTTACTGTCCACCTCTGATCACAGCTTATAAAAACAGAATGAGGACAACGAAATTTGATCATTTGTAATGGTTGGCCTACTAGACTTAAGAGATATTAGCCTGACAAGCCAGACCCACATCAAGATGTTGGATCTGGGAACACAACATTGGCAGGGCTCAATAAAAGGTTGTCTTTCAAATTCCCTCTGCGCGCATTAGGATAGCGCTACAACCAACCAGAGCGCTATCAGTGGTGACAACAATCACAAGCGGGTTGTGGCTGAGTCCCATGGGTTTCCCACCAGAGGAGCTAGTTGATAGATTCATCTTTTGCCGTATCCAGTCGGCAAAAACTCAGAACACATCTTCCTTTTTTAAGAAGGACTTCAGTGCCGTACTTTTTCTTTGTTATGCCAGGATGACTGTCCTTCCTTTGCCATACTTGAAGTTGCTGCATTTTGGCTGCTGTCTGTAGATTCCTTTATACACAACTTGTATTCTTTCGGATGTTTCATATGCAAATGTTTTCACAGCAGCTATTGTTTAGGGTCCTTGCCACCACAAAACAAATCGGCATCGCAAATTGAACATGTAGCTCTCCTTGAATCGCCTTCTTTTGACTGAAAGTACTGCCAAACAACACGTTTTCTGTTCACAAGTTCCATTTTCACTTTCTCACAGCCTGCATTCGAAACACCTAGTAAATACCTTCCCGTAATCAACGGCAGAGTCATTACGTCGACCAGCGGAGCGCGCGTAGTGCAAGCACCCGTCAAAAATCCCAATATTCAGCCGAATCCGAAACCAAATCATGGATTCGGTGCATCCCTACAATCAGTTAGAGAGCTACAATATGGCAGTTTATCTGTTCAATAAAACACCGTACTCACCTGCTGAGTAATAACACTATCATCTCCGCAGCGCTTTTACAACATTTTAAATCACTCAGTTCTCTCCACCTCCGAAAAGCCAAGCTGATGTTGATTCTTGTTTTATTACGAGCTGTCTCGTTCTCTTTTCTCCAGCAGACTCTCCTCTGTTTGGCGTTTGTTTAAAGCGGGTGATTCTCCGGAAGTTGGAGGTTTAGTGGCTCCATGTCGACCTTTCTCGCTCGGTGTGACAACTAACCCCTGCCACTCCCACACCAGACTCGCGTCACAGTGTAACACAAATAACCCACCTTGTTGGCAAAGACTATTTACACTAACTCCGCCCACTGACGTCTGGTTAGACCAGGCAAATTTACAGAAGATGCTGGATTATCAACAGTAGCAATAGTGTAGGGGTAAGGCGCATGGCAAAAAGTTTTGGCATAAATCAACCTGAGTTCGAATCCGCCTTTTGCCAAACTCGCTCTACTCCCTTTTTCCATCACATATCAGATCGAAAAGGCATGTATTTTCAATAAAAAATGAAGAAAATAATCAAAATGTGGAAATAAAGTGTCTAATGTGTGTTTAATAATAAAATAATAAAGTGTTTTTCGATTGGGGGGTCAGTGTGTGTGTGTGGGGGGTGGGGGGTTGGGCTTTATTGTCCCAATAAGGTGGCATCCATTTAATCATTTTAATAAATATAATCATTTACACTCTGTTATTATTGCATACCGTGTAATGTACAGCAAGCATCTAACTACTACTGACACTTATTACAAGAAAATACTGCTATTTTTACATAGTGTAAATATAATCTATTGCTATTTGTTATTTTTGTTTAAACAGCATCTATGGCTAAGAAAATGTTATTTTCACTTAGTGCAAAAAGTGCAAATTAAATTTGGATAAAAATCAAGATAAGACTAGATAAAATGGTTGTGATCATTAGTATCAGTGTATTTAGATTATTATGTTTTGAGGGCTCTTCAAAGTATGAAACAGACTTAGGCCTATATTGACTCATTAGTTTCCTGCAGGTATTATTTACATCATTGCTTTGCCTTTGTTACAATATTATGGTATTATGACCCTTTCAATTTGACTGTCTAAATATGTTGATGTTCCTAGTGCCTGTACATTTTGTGGTCATAAGGAAGAAACATTGATACATGTATTCTTTTTTTGTGAATTAATTCAGATGTTTAGGTTTAACATATACTCTAGGGCTGGAACGATTTGACCTAAAATCAAAATCCTCGATTAATTGAACATTTTACCTTGATTACGATTAATGAACATTTATTCTGTTTTGGTTTTTTTTGCCCTCATAGTTCACTTATACGGTTTGTACTGTAAATATGTTCAACTATTCGAAGGAAACGGCTCACTTTCAGCAGTTATCATCTATGGGTCGTAACATTTCTTACCGATTTCTGCTTGTTGTACATCAGATACATTAGCACAGAAGGCCTACATTACATTTATCTGAATGCATTAATGAGAGAGTGATTGTGTGTGTGAATTAGTCATACCGTCTCTATTAATTATGAAGCTGTGGTTTGTACTTCAAAAGTAGACAAATCTATGCTATAAGGTTTGAGTTTCTAAGCTACTTTAGTGATAAATCACTTGACAGCACTGACAATGAGTTTCTGCGCTGCTCTCTGCGTGCAATCTTCACGTGATGTGTGAGCTACTGTTTGTATGAGTGTTCATGTGTCACAATCAGGCATTAGTTCAACATAATACACTTCCGATGGTCTAAAAATTACTTCAATGCTCAAACGGGCAAGCCATACAAATGACAAAGTTTTGTGAGGACGCAAGGGAAAGTGATCTGGTCACACAAGCACTGAACAGAGATGTTTGCCATATTGTTGTTCTTGAATAGTGTAAAATCGCTTGAATGTTCAAACTGGCAAGCCTGTAAACGCATTTAAATGACAAACTTCATGAGGACGCAAGTGAAAGTGATCTGGCTTCGGGGCTTGTGCGTGCCATCTGTGTGTGTGTATCAGCGCATATAAGAACGGCGATTAACTTAGCTGTGTAAACTGTGTAAAACATGCAATTACTATAGTTATACTGAGCATCCAGATTGAATAAACAAAGATTACTGCTCCTGGATCTTTCCTGAAAACTGCACTTGATGTGACTGATGGGGCAGAGTCACGTGACTAAAACCGAAATAACCGACATGGGAAAATTACGTCGGTTAGAGGATCTGAATTTGGGTTTCGATTACTTTTCGATTAATCGTCCAGCCCTAATATACTCCGATATAGTTAAACCCTCGATGTTGCCCAGTATTTTTAAGTTAAAAGATAAGGACCCACTTTATATTAGGTGGCCTTAACTTCTATGTACTAACATTTTAATTCATCATTTGATACATTGCACGTATTGTGTTTTTACATTGTACTTTCATTTTTAAAAATACCTTCATGTAATTACACAGTTGACACCACACCAACACACCACCACACCTGTCCCTAACTCTACCCTTAAACTTACCCATACCACCACACCTGTCCCCAACTTTACCCTTAAACTTACCCATACCACCACACCTGTCCCCAACTTTACCCTTAAACTTACCCACACCACCACACCTGTCCCTAACTCTACCCTTAAACTTACCCATACCACCACACCTGTCCCTAACTTTACCCTTAAACTTACCCATACCACCACACCTGTCCCTAACTTTACCCTTAAACTTACCCATACCACCACACCTGTCCCTAACCCTACCCTTAAACTTACCCATACCACCACACCTGTCCCTAACTCTACCCTTAAACTTACCCATACCACCACACCTGCCCCTAACCCTACCCTTAAACTTACCCATACCACCACACCTGTCCCTAACTCTACCCTTAAACTTACCCATACGACCACACCTGTCCCTAACTTTACCCTTGAACTTACCCACACCACCACACCTGACCCTAACTTTACCCTTAAACTTACCCATACCACCACACCTGTCCCTAACCCTACCCTTAAACTTACCCATACCACCACACCTGTCCCTAACTCTACCCTTAAACTTACCCATACCACCACACCTGTCCCTAACCCTACCCTTAAACTTACCCATACCACCACACCTGTCCCCAACTTTACCCTTAAACTTACCCATACCACCACACCTGTCCCTAACTCTACCCTTAAACTTACCCATTCCACCACACCTGTCCCTAACTTTACCCTTAAACTTACCCATACCACCACACCTGTCCCTAACCCTACCCTTAAACTTACCCATACCACCACACCTGTCCCTAACCCTACCCTTAAACTTACCCATACCACCACACCTGTCCCTAACTTTACCCTTAAACTTACCCATACCACCACACCTGTCCCTAACTCTAGCCTTAAACTTACCCATACCACCACACCTGTCCCTAACCCTACCCTTAAACTGACCCACACCACCACACCTGTCCCTAACCCTACCCTTAAACTTACCCATACCACCACACCTGTCCCTAACCCTACCCTTAAACTGACCCACACCACCACACCTGTGCCTAACCCTACCCTTAAACTTACCCATACCACCACACCTGTCCCTAACCCTACCCTTAAACTGACCCACACCACCACACCTGTGCCTAACCCTACCCTTAAACTTACCCATACCACCACACCTGTCCCTAACCCTACCCTTAAACTTACCCATACCACCACACCTGTGCCTAACCCTACCCTTAAACTTACCCATACCACCACACCTGTCCCTAACCCTACCCTTAAACTTACCCATACCACCACACCTGTCCCTAACCTACCCTTAAACTTACCCATACCACCACACCTGTCCCTAACCCTACCCTTAAACTTACCCATACCACCACACCTGTCCCTAACCTACCCTTAAACTTACCCATACCACCACACCTGTCCCTAACCCTACCCTTAAACTTACCCACACCACCACACCTGTCCCTAACCCTACCCTTAAACTTACCCATACCACCAGACCTGTCCCTAACCCTACCCTTAAACTTACCCATACCACCACACCTGTCCATAACTTTACCTGTATCCCACTTCAATATCAGCAAAGGTGTTTTGCAATACATTATGAACACAGTAAGTACATTGTACTTATTTTTTGATGTAAGTACATAGAAGTTAAGGCCACCTAATATAAAGTGGGGCCAAAGATAATATTTGCTACTATACTGACGCTTCAAGCCTAAAGAATATCTTCTCGATTTTTTTTATCCATAAACAAACTCTCACATCCGTTGATTAAGGTAGACTCACTTCTCAAATCTTTTTGATTAACTAGTAATAAATAATGTGAAAGATTCTTAAAACAATATGAGAATTTGTGTAATAATTCTATTGATGAGGTTTAGTTTGCTTTCCTCTGCTTATTAATGTCTCAATGTATTTATTTTCCCTTTATATATTCATTCATTTATATGTTTGATGCTCTTTAATGTCTTCTGAAGGTTTTTCTGCAGTATAATTTCTGTTTCTTTCATTTAAAAAAGTAGGTGGTATTATTGGAGAAATTGTATTATTCTAGAAACATTTTTGGACTAAACTTTTTGATATCAATATGTTAGATTTTTCCCAGAAGAGAGAGACTTTACATTTTAAATGCATGTATCTGTTAAGTTTCTTTAGTCATCTTGTACAAGTTCATTAGCATATTGACGTGGACTAATAGACTCTGATATTGATTTCATGGGGTCTTTAACTGAAACTCTGAGAAGCTTCTCACCATCAGCACTGCAAAGAACGTCAGATGTGAACACCAGCACTTTATGGTGTTATTGTTGATTTTTACTGTCTCACAGCCGGACGTCGTCCATTTGAGATTTCCTTCAAAGAAAAGAGAGCAGCAAATTAAATGAATTATATAAAATAACTTGATGGGAACTGATCAATACAGCAATAAGTGAATTTACCTTTGCCATCCCAAGAGCTGCAGGACGGCTCGACCTGTAAGAACACGCTTGATTATTATTTTGCCTTCACAGTGTCTGATTATTATAAAATAAGTTTCACAACAAAACCTTTGTGTCCTGTTCTTTGTGTGTAATGAGCATCTCTATTTTGTTGGTGAGGTTGGAGATATAGGCGCCCATCGTTATTCCATAAACCTCATTGTTCAAAACAGTGTCATATTTTGTTTCATACTAAATAAGAAAACATACCATACAATAATTAAAAAGCAATCATTAATGATCAAATATAAATGTGTGAATAAAAAACATTTGTCCAAAAATAGGAACTCAATGCACACATTACCTTATTTCCCGTGTTGTTGAACCGTAAAACTCCAACATACGCACTTCCATTGTTTTCCTGTCGTGATTTATTGAATGCCTCACTGGGAATCTTTACAGACCAGGGAAAGCCTGTCTTCTGGTTATTCTCAACAACCTGTGGATATAAAAGAGGAATTAAGTCTGATAAATAAATAAAATCCAAGCCAAATGGACATGCTTTAATGCTCCTCATGCCTTACGTTAATCATGTTCTGATTTGGAGAGTAGCATATTTGAATGTCTTTGCTTTCTGTGTTCTTGGCTTGTCTTTGGAGAACACCAATGACATCCCCCATCACAATCGCCGCATTGCTTTTATTGCTTTTTTCCATCAGCTCCACCAGAGAGCCCAGTTTCTCCAGAATCTCTCTGCAAAATTGATTGAATCACTTGGTGTTCTATACTAGAGTTTTAGACTTTATAGCCAGTGGTAACCGCACACTTACGATGCTTTTGAGGGTTCCAAAGGTTCATTATTGTCTGTATAATTTACAGTGATATTCATCTGAGCTGGTGGAAGAGTGGGACTTGTCTCAGATGGTGAGAAACTGGTAGTTGGACTGTTAGTTGTCTCAGATGGTGTGAAACTGGTAGTTGGACTGTTAGTTGTCTCAGATGGTGTGAAATTGGTAGTTGAATTGTTAGTTGTCTCCGGTGATGTAAAATTGGTAGTTGAATTGATAGTGGTGGTGTATGACGGTGGCATGGCAGTAGTTGATCTTTCATTATCACAGATGACACACATCCATTCACTCCCGTTGAAATTCAGAACATATTTGCTTTCTTCTTGCGCTTCAACAAACAGAAATAAGGATGGGATTTGAATTATATATCTGTGCAATTGTGCAATAACTAAAATATTAAAGTGCTCTAATATGTCATATATCATAAGAAACACTTCATTTCAGCATTATACAGTAGAGACATGTTCATCACATACACTGTTAGATAGAAGGTTCAGTGGGGTTCTGTGTAGAACTCTAGGGTTCTTGACTCTTTAAAGGAGAATCATTGCGTAATATTTTCAAGTTATGTCAATTTTTCTAGTGATAAAGTATGTTTATTCTTAACATGTACTTAGGGTAAGTGTACCTATTAAGTCCACCAAAATCTACGTTTAAGTGTTTTTTATAGATAGTGCCATGGTTTATAAGAAAAAAACTATTTGTTAAAATGCAAGATTTATCGCTTTTTAAAAAATGTATTCAGTAGTTGATGTACATTTTAGAATATAAAATTTGAAATTTTATGAATAAATTCAGAAGTCTGGAATGGGCTTAATTGGTACGATGGCACAATTTAAAGGGATAGTTCCCCCAAAAATGAAAATCAGCCCATGATTTACTCTCCCTCAAATCATCCTAGGTGTGTATGACATTCTTCTTTCAGACGAATACAGTTATACACTCTAAAAAATGCTGGGTTAAAAATAACCCAAGTTGGGTTGAAAATGGACTAACCCAGCAGTTGGGTTAAATGTTTGCTTAAAACAACCCAATTGCTGGGTTAGTCCATTTTCAACCCAACTTGGGTTATTTTTAACCCAGCATTTTTTAGAGTGTATGATCAATAAGTTATGACAACATGTGTTTTTACATTGCTTTAACTCAAAATATGTTAATACAAGATTCAACTCGTTTTTTTAAAGTCAGTTTAATGTAATTTTAAGTTGAAATGACTTAAAAACTTGAGGCAGCAACTTTGTTTACAGTAGTATAATTACACTCTAAAAAATGCTGGGTTAAAAATAACCCAGGTTAGGTTGAAAATGGACTAACCCAGCAATTGGGTTGTTTTAACCCAGCGATTGGGTTGTTTTTAGCAAACATTTAACCCAACCGCTGGGTTAAAATAACCCATTTTCAACCCAACTGGGGTTATTTTTAACCCAGCATTTTTTAGAGTGTATTAAAAATGTCCTGGCTCTTCCCAGCTTTATAATGGCATTGACTTGATGGGTCGTTTTTGAAGTCCATGCATCTATCCATCATATAAATGCTCCACACGGCTCCGGGGGGTTAATAAAGGCCTTCTGAAGCGAAGTTCTTACTGCGAAAGAGTAACCCTTGAACCCTTGACATATGCGTATTGACGAACGCAGAAGCACAGAGGATAGAGCAAAACAACCCGAACAACACCGACCCCTTAACCTACCCAATAAATGATTTTATTATTATTATACATTCTGTTAGGTACTTTATTTCCATTTTTAGAACATTTTCTTAATTTTATTGAAAGTAAATGCCTGAAAGTAAAATTCCGATGTGATATTGAGCTCTGCAAAAGGCGGATTCGAACCCGGGTCGATTGCATCAAAAGCAAGATTTTTAAGCCTTATGCTTTATAGACTATGCCACTGAAAACATTGAAATATGGCCGTTATTTTTTTTTATCTTGTTTTTCCCAAACAGACACTGTTAACAGGCAGAGCTAGTGTGAATAGCACTTGCCAACAAGGCTCGCTATTTGCATTTGGTGTAAATAGACACTCCGATACATTTATCTCTTATTTGACATAATATCAATGTACTTAGCAAAGAAATGGCTGAAAACACCAATGTTTTTGTGTGGGGTCCCCTGGGACTGCACATCAGTCGGGCTAACTTAACATTGCCAAATGTGATTAGTAGGCAATGAAAAATGTCAGGGAAGTAACAAATCACTGGATTGGTTAAAATAATGATTAGTATAAAATTATTTTCTCTTCTTTTAATTTGACCTTAGAGTTGAAAGTGGGCTTAATGTGCCGCGTTCCCTTCTCTAGGGCACGCTTTCCCAGTGTTATCCAATAATCACTGAGCGGGTCATGCGGAACAGCGGTGATGGACTTCCCCTACAATTAAAGGGGAACTCAAAGTGGATTGAACTTAATGCTTGAAATGATGTCATGACGGAACACCATAAAATTTCTATAAATGATGTCATGATGGAACCCATAAAAGTTCTATAAATGATGTAATGACGGAACCAATAAAAGTTCTATAAATTATGTCATGATGGAACCCATAAAAAGTTCTATTGTAATGATGTCATGACGGAACCCATAAAAGTTCTATAAATGATGTCATGACAGAACCCATAAAAGTTCTATAAATGATGTCATGACGGAACCAATAAAAGTTCTATAAATGATTTCATGACGGAACCCATAAAAGTTCTATAAATGATGTCATGACAGAATCAGTTAAAGTTCTATAAATTATTTCATGACGGAACCCATAAAAGTTCTATAAATGATGTCATGACTGAACCCATAAAAGTTCTATAAATGATGTCATGACCGAACCCATAAAAGTTCTATAAATGATGTCATGACAGAACCCATAAAAGTTTTATAAATGATGTCATGACGGAACCCATAAAAGTTCTATAAATGATGTCATAACGGAACCATAAAAGTTCTATAATGATGTCATGACGGAACCATAAAAGTTTTATAAATGATGTCATGACGGAACCCATAAAAGTTTTATAAATGATGTCATGACGGAACCCATAAAAGTTCTATAAATGATGTCATGACGGAACCCATAAAAGTTTTATAAATGATGTCATGACGGAACCCATAAAAGTTTTATAAATTATGTCATGACGGAACCCATAAAAGTTCTATAATGATGTCATGACGGAACCATAAAAGTTATATAAATGATGTCATGACGGAACCCATAAAAAGTTCTATAAATGATGTCATGACGGAACCCATACAAATTTCTATAAATGATGTCATGACGGAACCCATAAAAGTTCTATAAATGATGCCATGACGGTACCCATAAAAAGTTCTATAAATGATGTCATGACGGAACCATACAAATTTCTATAAATGATGTCATGACGGAACCCATAAAAGTTCTATAAATGATCTCATGACGAACCCATAAAAAGTTCTATAAATTACGTCATGACGGAACCATAAAAGTTCTATAAATGATGTCATGACGGAACCATACAAATTTCTATAAATGATGTCATGACGGAACCCATAAAAGTTCTATAAATGATCTCATGACGGAACCCATAAAAAGTTCTATAAATTACATCATGACGGAACCCATAAAAGTTCTATAAATGATCTCATGACGGAACCCATAAAAAGTTCTATAAATTACGTCATGACGGAACCCATAAAAGTTCTATAAATTACGTCATGACGGAACCCATAAAAGTTCTATAAATGATGTAATGACGGAACCAATAAAAGTTCTATAAATTATGTCATGATGGAACCCATAAAAAGTTCTATAAATGATGTCATGACGGAACCCATAAAGTTCTATAAATGATGTCATGACGGAACCCATAAAAGTTCTATAAATGATGTCATGACAGAACCCATAAAAGTTCTATAAATGATGTCATGACGGAACCAATAAAAGTTCTATAAATGATTTCATGACGGAACCCATAAAAGTTCTATAAATGATGTCATGACAGAATCAGTTAAAGTTCTATAAATTATTTCATGACGGAACCCATAAAAGTTCTATAAATGATGTCATGACTGAACCCATAAAAGTTCTATAAATGATGTCATGACCGAACCCATAAAAGTTATATAAATGATGTCATGACGGAACCCATAAAAGTTTTATAAATGATGTCATGACGGAACCCATAAAAGTTCTATAATGATGTCATGACGGAACCATAAAAGTTCTATAAATGATGTCATGACGGAACCCATACAAATTTCTATAAATGATGTCATGACGGAACCCATAAAAGTTCTATAAATGATGTCATGACGGAACCCATAAAAAGTTCTATAAATGATGTCATGACGGAACCATACAAATTTCTATAAATGATGTCATGACGGAACCCATAAAAGTTCTATAAATGATCTCATGACGAACCCATAAAAAGTTCTATAAATTACGTCATGACGGAACCATAAAAGTTCTATAAATGATGTCATGACGGAACCATACAAATTTCTATAAATGATGTCATGACGGAACCCATAAAAGTTCTATAAATGATCTCATGACGGAACCCATAAAAAGTTCTATAAATTACATCATGACGGAACCCATAAAAGTTCTATAAATGATCTCATGACGGAACCCATAAAAAGTTCTATAAATTACGTCATGACGGAACCCATAAAAGTTCTATAAATTACGTCATGACGGAACCCATAAAAGTTCTATAAATTATGTCATGACGGAACCCATAAAAGTTCTATGAATGATGTCATGACGGAACCCATAAAAAGTTCTATAAATGATGTCATGACGGAATCCTTTAAGGTTCTACATAGAATCGTTTAATCTAAGAGTGTCATAATTGCACTAAACTGTCAAATCAAGTCATTCTATGTTTAAAAGCTCAAGAAACCCTAATATTACCCTAATCCTATCTTAGAAAAGACATGCTGGCCGTTTGCATGTTGTAGGCCTACTTTATTTATTTTGATTGATTGAACTTTGATGGATGTGTGAAAGTTTAAGTAGTTTATAGACACAGACTTACCGCTGCATATTTCATTGCCATGTGTAGCGTTTCTACATCTCTCTCCAGGATCAACAGGAGGGATACTCAAACAACCTCAATAAAACATGACAACACACAATTCAACATAGTTGTTATAAATTTTGAAGACTTATATACTAAGAACAGCTTGAAGGTAATAAAAGACCAACAGGAATAAAACACAACAGAATGTCAATCACAAATGTTACAAGGCAACCAGTAGTAGCAACATTCTTTAGTGCTCTTTGCCATTGTGGCTATTGATCTGGGTCTTTCTGGGTTCACAAAACCAGCACCACCGTCTGTTCACGGAGACATCATAAATTATAGGAAATTTGCTGAGAGCTAATTCTGATGCCAGAATATGAACATAACACTTTAAATTGCATGTTTTCTCTATAAAACCTGTACAAAGCAAACATTTAACATCCAATTTTAGGCACATCTGCTTGTCTATATGCACCGATCAGGCATAACATTATGACCAGTGAATAACACTGATGATCTCTGTTAGTGGGTGGGATATATTAGGCAGCAAGTGAACATTTTGTCCTCAGAGTTGATGTGTTAGAAGCAGGAAAAATGGGCAAGCGTGAGGATTTGAGCGAGTTTGACAAGGGCCAGATTGTGACGGCTAGACGACTGGGTCAGAGCATCTCCAGAACTGCAGCTCTTGTGGGGTATTCCCGGTCTGCAGTGGTCAGTCTCTATCAAAAGTGCTCCAAGGAAGGACCAGTGGAGAACCGGCCACAGGGTCATGGGCGGCCAAGGCTCATAGACACAGACCAGTCGGGTTCCCCATTTGGGCGGTTTTGAATTTGATTGTGTGGGTAAAAACAGGCTTGGGTGGGTGGACAAAATTTGGGCTGGTCTGGGGTAAGTTTGGCGGCTTTATTTAAATTTTATTTTATTTCAAACATCAAAATTGTATAGTCTAATTGGTTATTAACAATCTCAAGTGTGCATGTACTCCATAAAATCAGTCATCATGACACACACTGGCGCAGTGTAGAGTTGATATTGGTGTTGACATCGCCGATGAGCACGCACTTTCAGCCAATCAGTGATCAGCAGGCAGACGCGTCGCGCTCATTCAAATTGTAGCGGGATATCAAGTGATCGCTATGCCAAAGTGGCATAACTATACAGTAAGTTGTGGATTAAACCTGTGACTCGAAGACTAAATATAACGTCTCGGTTACGGATGTAACCCTCGTTCCCTGAGGAGGGAAAGGAGACGTACGTTAGTGACTAACGAAGGGGGGTTTCGCTTTGAAGCCTATCATCTTCGAGCACTTAGAAAACTGCAAATGGCGTGCCAATGCCATGGGCATGCGGAATTTGCATACGTAACTCCGCCTCACCGAGTGAGTGTAAAAGGAAGTACGTGGCAATATCGCATTATGTTACCTGCTGAGGAGCCAAGACTGAACTCCTGCATTCCAGGTAGCACAGCTGAAGTGGCAACGGGACGTACGTCGTAGTGACTGAACGAAAGGGAACGTCTCGGTTACGGATGTAACCCTCGTTCCCTGAGGAGGGAACGGAGACGTACGTCCCATTGCCACTTCAGTGCTACCTGGAATGCAGGCAGGAGTTCAGTCTTGGCTCCTCAGCAGGTAACATAATGCGATATTGCCACGTACTTCCTTTTATACTCACGCGGTGACTAACGAATGGGGGTCCCAATATAATCACGCCACTCAGCCGTCTTCCAGTGCCCTGCGTAAGTGTGAGTTCCCTGTCGTAAAACTAGTACGGACGAGGGACTCCCACTTATCACAGGAATACCAAGGTACACTGGGAAGCATATTCCAGAGGAGGTATGCAAAGATGCCTGCCCGTAGGGAGGACTTAGAGAGTACACATATGACCTGCTGAGGGCTGCATATGGGAAAACTCTAGGGAACCAGCCGAAGGTGGATTTTTAACCCCAGGGTGGCAGGGACTTGCCAAGGGAAAGACACCTGCTCACTGAGGAGGCTTACGGTGGAAAATACACGTGTGGGGGTCGCCGGAGGGGAACCATGCACACGGGGCACCTGGCCGGACACGAGGGTCTGGGCTCGTTAGAGGGCAGACACACAGGTATTGGCGTAAGCAGTGCTGGAGGGACTCAGGGCTCTCGGGGAGCTCACCTGAGGGAAAATATTGCACGTATCCAGTCCGTGGAGTGGAATGGCGAGCAAGCGAAGACACCTGAGCCTGGTCCATTACCGGCCCCTCGGGGGGGTGAGTACATAGTCGGACACTGGCTCCACTCGGAGATTGTAGAATCTGGTGAATGTGTTTGGTGTCGCCCAGCCTGCAGCTCTGCAGATGTCTGTTAGCGAGGCACCATGCGCTAAAGCCCAAGAGGAGGCCACACTCCGAGTAGAGTGTGCCCAAACCCCAAGGGGACATGGTCGACCTTGCTGCTGTTAAGCCAAAACAATGGTGTCCACTATCCAGTGAGACAGCCTTTGCTTTGAGAGAGCTCTTCCCTTCTGCTCTCCACCATAACAGACAAAGAGCTGGTCTGAGGTCCTGAAACATTGCGTCCTGTCTACGTAAGCGTGGAGAGCGCATACTGGACAGAGCAATGCCAAGGCTGGGTCTGCCCCCTCCATGGGCAGCGCTTGCAGGTTCACCACCTGACTCACAGAACGGAGTGGTGGGAACCTTGGGCACATATCCAGGCCGGGGTCTCAGGATCACGTGAGAGTAGGCCGGCCCGAATTCCAGGCACGCTTCGTCAACTGAAAATGCCTGCAGGTCCCCGACCCTCTTAAAGGAGGCCAATGCAGTCAGGATCGCTGTCTTCATTGACAAATATTTAAGATCCACTGACTGCAAAGGCTCAAAGGGAGGCCTCTGCAGAGCATCTAAAACTACTGAGAGGTCCCAAGAGGGTACGAGAGGAGAGCGAGGAGGATTCAGTCTCCTCGCCCCCCTCAGGAACCTGATGATCAGGTCGTGCTGACTTACCTTTTTGTTCTCCAAGAGATCGTGGTGGCCAGATATTGCAGCCATATAAACTTTGAGGGTGGAGGGAGACAACTTTCGCTCCAACCCTACTTGGAGGAACGAGAGCACAGACCCGATCGGGCATATCCAGGGGTCTTCTTGGCGAGAAGAGCACCAGGTGACGAAGAGGTTCCACTTCAACGCATAGGCATGCCGAGAGGACTCTGCCCTAGCGGAAGTGATGGAAGCGACCACCGCAGGTGGTAGGCTACTCAAACCTGCCGCGTCCCAACCAGGAGCCACACGTGGAGGTTCCACAGATCGGGACGCGGGTGCCAAGGGTGCCCCGTCTCTGAGTAAGGAGGTCTGAGAGGAATAGGCCAGGGAGGGGCTGTCGCAAGGAGTACGAGTTCGGAGAACCAGGTCCGGCCGTGCCAATACGGGTAAACCAGAAGGACCTGCTCCTTGACCTCCCTGAGCTGCACAAAAGCTGTGCGAGTAGGCTCACTGGGGAAAACGCATATTTGCGTAGGCCCCGCAGCCAGCTGTGCGCCAGTGCATCCGTGCCGAGCGTGCCCTCGGACAGGGAATAGAACAGGCTGCAGTGGGAAGAGTCGTGGGAGGCAAACAGATCTATCTGTGCGTCCCTGAACTGTTCCCAATCAGCTGGACCGACTGGGGATGGAGTCTCCATTCGCCCGGAAGTGCTGAAACCGTGAGCTCGTCGGCTGCACGGTTCAGGACTCCCAGAATATGGACAGCACGAAGGGATCTCAGGCGCTTCTGACTCCATAGAACGAGATGGCGGGCGAGTTGAGACATACGGCGGGAGCGTAGACCGCCCTGGTGGTTGATGTACGCTACAACGGCCGTCTTGTCTGTCCTGACTAGTACGTGTTGACCCTTCAGCAACGCCCGGATGCGGTGCAGGGCGAACGGTACTGCCAGCAACTCGAGGCAATTGCAGGAGACGCTGGGGTCCTGTCCAGGAGCCCGCGGCTGCTTGTCCATTGCACATGGCACCCCAGCCTGTGGCAGAGGCATCCGTCGACACGACAACATGCCTGGTAACTCGTTCTAAGGGCATACCGGCCCGTAGAAAACTGAGGTTCGACCACAGGGTGAGAGTCTGTCGGCAGGCCCGAGTCACTTGTACTCGGAGCGTGCCAGACCGCCATGCCCATCTCGGGATTTGATCGTGAAGCCAAAGCTGAAGCGGTCTCATATGAAGCAATCCGAGCGGCGCTAACGCGGCTGCAGATGCCATATGCCCCAGGAGCCTCTGAAAAAACTTCAGTGGGACCGCACTCTTGCTCTCGCATTAACGAAGGAAAGTCAGCCGTGACTGCGTGCGCGCTCGCTGGTAAGCAGCACGCACCTGGCGACCGAGTCGGAAACCACACTGAGAAAAGAGATCCTCTGCACGGGGCAGAGTCGCTCTTCTCCCAGTCGACCCGAAGGCCCAGACGGGCTAAGTGCCGGAGCACTTGGACTCTGTGTCCGCAGACCTGCTTACGAGAGTGACCCAGTATGAGCCAGTCATCGAAGTAGTTCAGGATGCGAACCCCGTGCTGCCTGAGTGGCGCAAGGGCTGCCGCGATAGACTACGTAGAGTCACAAGGGGACAGAGCTGCCCGCATGGGAGGACTGCGTACTGAATGTCCGCCCCTCGAAGCAAACGTAGGAATGGTCCGCGTCGAGGAAGGAGACATGAAAGTAAGCATCCTTCAGGTCGATCGCTGCAACCAATCTACCGGACGAATGCGTCCGAGGAGGCGTTCGCTACCGACATCCTGAACGGAAGCCTGTGAAGGGATCGGTTCAGGACGGGCAGGTCCAGGATTGGCCGTAACCCACCGGTTTCCTAGGGTACAATGAAGTAAGGGCTGAGGAAGCCGGACTTCATTTCGGCTGGAGGGACAGGCTCGAGACAGAGGGGACAGAGGGTGGCAACCTCCGCACGCATGACTGGGGCCTTCTATTGGGCCCCCGCATGGAGCACGGACTCCCCAGAACTGGCACACCCGAAGGCGGAGCACAACCTAATCGCCATCCCCAAAGGACTCTAGCCCACCTTGGGATGCGGCGATCAACATCTCAGTGCTATCTGGAGTGTGAATGAAACGAACGAGGCGTCAGAGACGGGCCGCTGTTTCAGTTCAGCACTCGCGGGAAGCGATGTGCGAGAGGGGGGCGTGGCCCGAGGAACGTATCGTCTGGGTTCTTAATACCACAGCACCGCCCTCAGGTCACCCTGGCCACCAGCCAAAGTACCACCTCTCTTAGAGACGGTAGATTGGGGTGTGGCAAAGGGGACTCTCTCTCCTCGCGGAGATCACTCGAGTCTCGACTGCGACATCGAGATGGTCACGTTCCCACAGTGGGAACATGACACATCCACAATCACTGCCCGAACGTGCTGAAGCCCAAACACGTCGAGCAGTGAATGTGCCCATAGACAGCAACGGAGATCGATCGCACCCGGAAGTGCACGGGCGAACCGTCTTGAAAAAGACGTGCCACACGCATGCTCTTTTTGTGAGAGGAAACCTCGCAGTTGATGCCGAAGCGCCCAGGGAAACACACACCAGCTGTCTAGCAGACCACCGCGCAGATCAGCAGGCAGGAAGTATGTGATCACTGGAACGCGCCGTCACACCAACACCGACTGGAAAGCTGCTCGTCTCGCAGAAGCTGACAGAGTCTCAGAAGGCTTGTGAGGAGTGAAGAGGTAGGTACTCTTGGCTCCGAAAGCAGAAACATAATGCGATATTGCCACGTACTTCCTTTTATACTCACGCGGTGAGGCGGAGTTACGTATGCAAATTCCGCATGCCCATGGCATTGGCACGCCATTGGGCGTTTTCTAAGTGCTCGAAGATGATAGGCTTCTAAGCGAAACCCCCATTCGTTAGTCACTAACGTACGTCGTAGTGACTGAACGAAAGGGAACTAACTCTAAGAGCACAGTTGAATGACTTGAATTGAAATCAAATATATGACTCCTGTCCATCATCGTGAGCACACTGGCCTGATCAGGACATCTGCACCTTTTACTGTGCATTCACACCAGATGCGGCTTGCGTGAATAAATCGTGCTATTCGCCCGTAGTTGGACGCTTGAACCAGTGTTAATTTCGTTGACGAATAATTTTTGTCAACAACCTTTTTTCACTGACGAAAACGAGACGATAACTAAATAAAAACTAGTGTTGGATGACAAAAACTATAACGAAAATCAACTGTCATTTTCGTCAACAAATAAAAACGAGACGAAAATGTTAGGGAGGGACGATTAGGGAAGAGATCCAGTCAGAACTGATGTCCTGTGTAACAGATGCGCACATTTGATCTGAACTGATCTAATCGCTGGAAAACACTGCGCTGTTGCGCTTCTACAGGCTCACCCCCGCATCCACAATCCAGCGGCTCACAATCAATGAATAGCACACATTTATGTCAGGCAATTGTTTATGAACTAATGCTGATGAATAATGACAATGTTTACTTTACGATGTTTATATAGTAATGTGTTTTAGACGGTCGTAACAATGCATATTTTATCTCCTCATCTCTGAACTTGAATGAGCTCCTGCAATTGCAATAGTAAGGCGAGATTTCCAAATAAGAGTATATATATGTATTTCTAGCTGGTTTATAATTAAAAGTCACACATTATATATTCGTTTTTGCTTACACAATAAACTGTATTTAATTTCATTCCCATTTAATTCATAGTCAGGAGGAAAGATTGACACATATTCAATAAAGTATCAGGGTTATAATAGTTCACTAAAACCATTTAAAAAATCTTTGTTACTTGAAATTAAATCAATGTTAACTGAAAAAAAAAAAAAAAAACTTATTTGAAGCTTTAGCTTAACATGATATACTAACTAAAACAGAAATACAAAGTTATAAAAACTATAAAGATGTTTTTAAAAACAAACACAAAAGTGAATTGAGCTCTTTCGTGTATTTTTAATGTCAAAAACAAAACGATGTCAAAATGTCAGTTCAAGTGACAGTCGGTTATGTAATGCTTAAATGCTTAATGTATTACAATTGAACTAAACTCATTAGATTTTAGGAGACTAAAACTACTGTAGATTTAGTCGACTAAAATCTTATGATATTTAGTCGACTAAAACTAGACTAAAACTAAAAACAATTCAGGCGACTAAAATATGACTAAAACTAAATGGCATTTTAGTCAAAAGACTATGACTAAAACTAAATCAAAATATGCTGTCAAAATTAACACTGGCTTGAACATTTTGAGTTTATTCGCGCGTGACATTTACTTCACAACAGAGGCGAATTCGCATCATGGGAGGGGCTTCTGCCAGCCGGCTCATCTCGTTGTGAAATGGCTGACATGGGTTGTTTTAAAATACGGCGAATAAGCTCAATTTGCCGGCTTTAGCTAGCTTGTAGTCTCAATAGCCTATATAGCTCAAATTGAGTAAAGAGCGTTTTTTTTACAACTTCCCAGACTGTCCGACCTTCTCACTCACTTTCTTCCAAGCAAGATCTTTTTATTCCTGTTTCTATAAAGTATGAAGATGTGTCGTACAGCTCCAGGTATCCACATATGATTTGTCCTCATTGTTGTCACTACTTGAGCAAGCTCCTGATTGGTTAACGCGGTGCGAATATCCGCCAAAGTTCAGACTTTGCTGCCGTACCATGAGTGCAGCGGCGCAATGATATTACACAGCTCCTGAAAACAGTCCCCAGCGCTCTCTGTGTAAGCAGGTTGTCATGTTGGTTATGTTGACTGAAGTTAGCCTATTTTCAGGCGCTGTGTAATATCATTGCGCCGCTGCACTCATGGGATGGCAGCAAAGTTCCTTGATTATTACGCAGGAATGAGAGTATAGTTCCTCGCCATATCGGCCTAGAAAAATGCAACTTTTCATTTTCCGTCGGTCTTAGTACATGATGAGTAACTACAGAAGAGTCAAGTTTTAAAGATGAAAAATATTGAAAGTCTTTGGTCATTTTTGACCGAGATGCTAACGGTCTAATCAGATTCAATGACCTATGCTAAGCTATGCTAAAAGTGCTACCGCCAGACCCGGAGATCGGCTGAATGGATTCAAAAACGGTAAAAAACGGTTCCCACACAAACATATTGAACATTCAGTCCATTTTATCATGAAATTCAAACAATAAATGCTGTTTTGACGCTCTTCAATGTGACAAAGCCTTGTAAACGATTTCACGTAGCATCACATTTACCTCAGAAGTCATTCAGTGTCCACAGCAGTTAGTTCACTAGAGAAACGAAATCTTTCGCTAAATATATGCACTATATTAGCCTATATATTCATCATATATATATATATATATACAAAGCCTGTTAGTGATGTCTTGATTATTTAATGTATGTTTAAATAAATAGGCTATGTCGTGAAAGTGACAGCCACTGTGTATAAATGATTATATTTCAACAACGAATTGAAGGAAAAAATTATAATTAGATTTAGAAGTTAATGCAAAAACTGCCTTATGTGAAGCTTATGAGTGTTGATTATTAGATGATTATTAGATCTAAAAATAAATAACAACTGAATTTAGGCTAATAGTTTGGGCTCTATTGTTAACCTTTAATATTAATGTGTAAGTATAGTTTACAGCATTATCTTTAAGAAACTTTTAGTTATAATTGAATTAATTTAAGGACAGACACACATTTTTTTCACTAAACTGATTCATAAAAATAAATAAAAAGCTATTTTTGTAAAACTGCCGTACCGAACCCGAGGTACGTGCCGAACCATCAGTTTTGTTTACCGTTACACCCCTAATATATATTATAAATACTTTTCTTCATGTCTTCATATAATCCTTATCTTGATATTTATGCTAATATATACAAATACAGATGGCGTTGTGTTGATAAAAAGAAAGGCTGCATGGAAAATGCTTGGACTTTTTTGCTATATATAGTCTTACATTGAACTTTCCCGTTGACAATGTAAATTCTTGAAGAACCAGCCGAATCGTAATATGTAAACCTAGACTTTAGAGAGAATGAGGCTTCTACTTTAATTTGTATTGTATTTCTATGCTTCTAGAGACCTTTTCAGTGGAAATCAGGTTGTACAACACATAGGATTATACTGTAGAGGAGGGTAAAATCTTACTTTTGTTTGGGCATCGATTACATGCATTGCAGGAGGTGGTGCTCGTGGTTGTAGTTGGCCTGGTGTTGGTGGTCTGACCTGGATCAAGCAGAAGGGAAGAAATGAAATCATTTGCTAAATATCCCGAATCTAAACTAGTGTAAAAACTAGTGTTTGTAACATGACCTGCTGATTCTCAAGAACTCATTGCATACAGACTCCATTCAAATAGTCTGGTTTGTATATGATTTCAGTCTTCTGTTTGTTCTATACGTGACCCTGGAGCACAACACCAGTCTTGCGTCTCACGGTATATTTGTGGCAATAGTCAACAATGCATTGTGTGGGTCAAAATTATCCATTTTTCTTTTATGCCAAAAATCATTAGGATATTAAGATCATGTTTAAGAAACTTTTAGTTATAACTGAATTCATTTAAGGACAGAATTTGTTCAATAAAAAACACTGTTTCATTTTATATTTGGTTTCCTCTCCCCTGCTGTACCGAACCCGTACAGAACCGTGTTTCTGTCATTGTGGGTTTTGGTCCTTTTGATGTTTTAGGACCTTTGAAATGACTGAAATCATTTTTGGCGGAGTGATATGGAACTGTAATGCGGTCAAAACCTGCCTGGAACTACTTTATCTGTGCGGTTCCTTGAAAATAATAAATTGCACACCTTAGAACATTCGTCAACCAATCAGATTCAAGCATTCAAAAGCCCCGTAGTATAATACTATTTATTCTCACTTTACTAAAGACACCTAAATAAAAAAATTTCCTAACATAAATATATTAGTAGTGGTAATATGCCAACTTTAAAGGTGTTTTTCTCAATTTTTTGAATTTTTGCACCCTCAGATTCCAGATTTTCAAATTGTTGCCTATCCTAACAAACCACACATCAATGGAAATCTTATTTATTCCGCTTTCATTTGATGTATAAGTCTCAATTTAAAAAAATTTACCCTGTGACTGGTTTTGTGGTCCAGGGTCACATTTTTGCTTTGCGTTGATTGATGGAATATTCAGAATTTAAAATGTAACCCGCAGCGAGATCGCTTATGAAAACACAAGCGCATTCCTGTACTCATGCGGTGTGTGTGTGTGTGTGTGTGTGTGTGTGTGTGTGTGTGTGTGTGTGTGTGTGTGTGTGTGTGTGTGTGTGTGTGTGTGTGTGTGTGTGTGTGTGTGTGTGTGTGCACTGCATCTGACGACACGCACATGTTGAATTCAGGACTGCTGATGGCAGACACTTGGATTCATTTGGTAAAAACCACATTTTGATGTCTTGAAGCATCTCTTTCATTCTGACTTCATATGTCCCGTGGTTGTTTGTAATGTCGAAAGTGTATTTTTTATTTGATGTTTTGCAATGTCCTGGAAACAAGAGAGAACATTTTACATTTGATGAGAACACATCAACTCAATAATGGTTTGTAATTGACATATATTGTTATCAAAAAATAAAAATAATAATAATTAATTGAAGAAAAAAAGATGGAAAAACTTAAAGAAAATTAAAACTTTGCCTTGGCAACTAACTGGCATAAAATAGGCATAAGTTGGAAGATTAAACTGAAATAAACATAAATTAAACCTAAATATAAATTATTAAAAATAACTAAAAGGGATGAAATAACATAACAAAATTATTAAAACTTTAACTAAAATTTAAATGCAAACCGAAAATACAATAACAGAAGATAATTCAAAATATTAACAAAAGCTTATAACAGTATATAATATGAAAATATCACTGTTACCCGAGGAAGTGGAGTTTGGTTTGACGGTCATTATGCAAAAATTCCCTATCAGTATTTCACAAGCCGATGGACATCTCACGTTTATAGCTGGAATAAAAAGGCAATATCTCTATGAATTTGTCATCACAAGCGCTTTCAGAAAATTAATATGCGGTATATTTCACATCTACCTTCGCAAGTTGATCTATTTATGTTCCCGAAATATGCATCAGTCAAGTTGTCTCCAATGATCATTATTTTCGAGCAGGCTGCACAAACAAACACAACATTATAAGGCTTTCTTTTGATGTTGATAAATATAATTTATCATGTAAAGCGACATACTTATCTGTCCTGAAGCACAACAGACGATCATCAGCCACAGCAAAGTCTGCTTTTGCCAAGACATAATTCCCAAAAACAGCCTGATAGAGACACAAGAGTTTGATTTCCTTTTCTACAGATATTGGTTGTAAATCTTAAAGCATTTTCTTACATTCTTGAGATGAAAGTCCGCAGTCCAAGAGGAGAGAGAGTTTCATCCGTTCACTTATGAAGCCGTATGATTATGATCCGCAGCTCAGAGCCACTGAAACACTGACACACGCTTCATTTGCATACATGAAAATCAAGTTTATTTGTGCTTTAACTGTGAATTTCAGTGTTCATTTACATTCAGGTCGCATTTATAAAGTCACATTTGTTCACAGAGAACAATGTAAGTATAGAAAATAAATGAAGAGTTTCGTTGCAAAACGAGATATATCCATTTTGAGAAAATTGGTTATTTGCCATTATTATTTGACATCAACAGTCAAGTTCATTCACATTTTTTTTGTACATTAAACTATTACTTGAGCTCAGTGAAGGCCAGGGACACAATATTCTTCAAATCCAGGATATTTTTTATTTAATTTTATGTCCATAAATAGTTCATAAATAAGTCAAAAACCATGCCAAAATGCAACATATTTATCTTAACATTGTCAAACATCTTAAATTGGTTAAAAAAACAATACATCATAAATATATGGAATAGTATATACAAAGATTGATTAATAATAATAAGATTCTGAGTTAGTTTTGGCCAGAACATACACAACATAACCACTTTTTTATTTATTTTTTTGCAAAACGCTATATATCCCCTGAATGCCTTGCCCGTTTGGTCTTCTCCCTTTGATGATTTTCTTTAGATGCCTTCCTCTTTCTCCCAACAGCAGCTGGAATGACCGGCTCCAATCCGTCATCGAAATCCATAACGTTACTGACTCTGAAGCTTTGATTCTCTGACTGACAGACAGCTGTTGATCAGTGACGTAACCTACGTGACTGACAGCTCGCCTACAGTATAAACAATTAAATGATAAACGTTTTTTAGTTAGCCTATTGAATCCTCTTTTTAAAAATATGTTATTTGTTTTGATATTATCGTTAAATCACTGAGCAAACTCGGAGCACTTCACCGGCGGTGACTCTCTCCTCGCGTGACATCCTGAGCTCGCGCACGACGCGCAGCATCCAGAACGTTCTATAGCCTAACCGTTATATCGCACTTTGTAAAGAAACTGGGCTGGCGGATATCGCGTTTTGTGAAAAAATACATTTTGTAGTAGGCTTAAAATGTAAATTTTTAAATCTTATTAATGGCAGCAATTCACACATAGATTAAGGTACATCTGAACATTGATTTCCAATAATAAAATGCAAATGTCAAAAAATGGCGTTTATCGCGTTTTGCAACCAAACTCTTCAAATACTAACTACAAATGTAATAATAGTTGCAATCATTGTAAGATGCCAATGAGTTCTTTGAAAGAGTGAAACACAATGTGTCGTTTGTGTCTTTCACAATAAATGACACTTGTTTTGTTATTTTGTCATGCAATGAATGACATTCAGACATTTATGAGTTTGACTAATGTGATGTTTTTGGGGTCATTATAATGGATAATCCCACTATTGTCTGTATGAAGCACTATAGAAGTAAAGCAGACTTAAGAACAATGAAGAATGACATGAGAGGTATTAAGATGTATAACAGAGCATCCAAGCCAGTGTTGTGGTATTTTTTATTAACCAAATATGTGTCTATCCGTGTGTATGACTTATCTTGAGCATGTAAATATTTGACGGGTGGACTTTGGTTTCATTCTGAAGATGCAAATTTGCTTTCTAAAAGAGGTTCATTATAGTTGGTGACTCTCTGATATGCTAATGCTTGAACATAAAGGACAGCAGGATGATTATAACGCTTAATGAATCTAAGATTCAGCACAATTCAATTTCCCTACAATAACAAACTGTTTTAGTAGCAATTAAGATATTTAGGGGCCAAGCACTGAAGGTGTGTCGGCATCTGCTGTAATCGTTGGCTTTCTTCTTCCGCTCTGGGAGATTATGGCAGCCCGTTGAACCGCTTGCAGGGAAGTTATGAAATTTGGCAGACAGCTAGAGGACAGCCCAAACATTCACCACCGCAAATTTGGAGTCTCTAACTAAATCCCTCTAGCACCACCAAATGTCCAAAGTTGCTCTCGCGTTTATGCTAATAACTTTTGAACCCTAAGGCCATGTGTCCACCAAAGCGTTTTTTTCACGCGGCTGACTGGCGTATTCAATTGTTTTCAATGGGACCGCCATGTTTTTTAGAAGGCCATGAGCGTAACGAGGCGCTGAGCGAGTATTTCATGCTCAAGCACTGAACGCACTGCAAAAAATGCTTTTCTTACTTAGTATTTTTGTCTTGTTTTCAGTCCAAATATCTAAAAAATCTTACAATAAGAAACATTTTTAGACAAGCAAAAGTTTTTGTCTTGTTTTGGGGGAAAATAACTTAAAATTAAGGGAGTTTTTGCTTTAAATAAGCAAAATAATCTGCCAATGGGGTAAGAAAAATAATTTTGTTTTCTGTTTGAATTAAGATTATTTTGCTTACCCCATTGACAGATTATTTTGCTTATTTTAAGCAAAAACTCCCTTCATTTTGAGTTATTTTCCCCCAAAACAAGACAAAAACTTTTGCGCTCATCACTGTCACTTTCCACCCAGCTGACAAATCACAGTGGAGGAGGGGCGGAACAAATACAACACCGACCAACCGCCACATTCTGCTTGTACAACGTCTACAGATGAAAACAAGCAGCATAATAATGGAACAAAATAATTTAAAACAAAAGCCAGAGCAAATACTTTACATAGTATCTACATTTTTATATAGAATCAATATAGAAACAAAATATCTGTGAAATGAGATACTAGTAACACTTGCGCGGATATTTCCGTATCATAACAAGCAAAGAGTCTCAACTGAAAAAAACGCTCTCAAGCGCCCACAGCAAGACGTTTTAAAGGGTAACTAAACCCTAAACCAACTTTTTTTAGTTAATAATCTGCAAGACTGGGGCTTCATTAATGCTGTTCATTGATTCGAGTAAATGTTTTGACATTTGTGTATAAAGTGTTAATAAATTCTATAATATAGGTGCTGGTCATATAATTAGAATAGCATCAAAAAGTTGATTTATTTCACTAATTCCATTCAAAAAGTGAAACTTGTATATCATATTCATTCATTACACACAGACTAATATATTTCAAATGTTTATACTTTTAATTTTGATGATTATAACAGACAACTAAGGAAAAATTTGAATATTGTGAAAAGGTTCAATGTTGAAGACACCTGGTGCCACACTCTAATCAGCTAATAAACTCAAAACAACTGCAAAGGCCTTTAAATGGTCTCTCAGTCTAGTTCTGTAGGCTACACAATCATGGGGAAGACTGCTGACTTGACAGTTGTCCAAAAGATGACAATTGACACCTTGCACAAGGAGGGCAAGACACAAAAGGTCATTGCAAAAGAGGCTGGCTGTTCACAGAGCTCTGTGTCCAAGCACATTAATAGAGGTGAAGGGAAGGAAAAGATGTGGTAGAAAAAAGTGTACAAGCAATAGGGATAACCGCACCCTGGAGAGGATTGTGAAACAAAACCCATTCAAAAATGTGGGGGAGATTCACAAAGAGTGGACTGCAGCTGGAATCAGTGCTTCAAGAACCACTACGCACAGACGTATGCAAGACATGGGTTTTAGCTGTCACATTCCTTGTGTCAAGCCACTCTTCAAGCCACTCTCGAATTCAGTAATTCACCTACTGTTGCACTTGTGCATATGTAGAGTGACAAATAAAGTGATTTGATTTGATTTTGATTTTTTGTTGATCTTGAACAACAGAAGCGTCAGAAGCGTCTCGCCTGTGCTAAAGACAAAAAGGACTGAACTGTTGCTGAGTGGTCCAAAGTTATGTTCTCTGATGAAAGTAAATTTTGCATTTCCTTTGGAAATCAGGGTCCCAGAGTCTGGAGGAAGAGAGGAGAGGCACACAATCCACGTTGCTTGAGGTCCAGTGTAAAGTTTCCACAGTCAGTGATGGTTTGGGGTGCCATGTCATCTGCTGGTGTTGGTCCGCTGTGTTTTCTGAGGTCCAAGGTCAACGCTGCCGTATACCAGGAAGTTTTAGAGCACTTCATGCTTCCTGCTGCTGACCAACTTTATGGAGATGCAGATTTCATTTTCCAACAGGACTTGGCACCTGCACACAGTGCCAAAACAACCAGTACCTGGTTTAAGGACCATGGTATCCCTGTTCTTAATTGGCCAGCAAACTTGCCTGACCTTAACCCCATAGAAAATCTATGGGGTATTGTGAAGAGGAAGATGCGATATGCCAGACCCAGCAATGCAGAAGAGCTGAAGGCCACTATCAGAGCTGGGCTCTCATAACACCTGAGCAGAGCCACAGACTGATCGACTCCATGCCACGCCGCATTGCTGCAGTAATTCAGGCAAAAGGAGCCCCAACTAAGTATTGAGTGCTGGACATGCTCATACTTTTCATGCTCATACTTTTCAGTTGGCCAAGGTTTCTTAAAATCCTTTCTTTGTATTGGTCTTAAGTAATATTCAAATTTTCTGAGATACTGAATTTGGGATTTTCCTTAGTTGACAGTTATAATCATCAAAATTAAAAGAAATAAACATTTGAAATATATCAGTCTGTGTGTAATGAATGAATATAATATACAAGTTTCACTTTTTGATGGAATTAGTGAAACTTTTTGATGATCTTCTAATTACATGACCAGCACCTGTATGGTGTAAAACCCTCTTATGGTTGAACGATGGTGACTGCAGCTGAATTCTCCTATTGGGCGTTGTAGGTCATCGTGACGAATGATGGTTCTTCCAACGGCTCATTACCCACACCCCTGGCACGCGCTCACCATGCCCTCAGAAATGTTTTCCCCAATCACATGATGAGAACGGCTTCACTCCAGTATGAACTCTCAAGTTACATGAACATTATGAATGAAACTCACTTGACACTTGCTATCAACATTCTAATGAAGAAAATGCGTTTAATAATGCAGTTGTCAGTACACGTCAGGCTTTTCTTGCGATATTATTGCTGCCCGTCATGTTGTGTACAGAAGATCATTTTCATACATCAGACGCACTTTCAAACCCAGACACGCAAGTGGTTGCCGCGGTACCGAACAACAATACCGTAACTTGCTGGCGTATAGTCTAACTTTTATTTGAGTAAATCTGTTTATAATAGGCTACTAGGTTTGAACTTATTGGTCCTGCGCTGCTTATTGATTCAGTTGATTTGAATGAAAATACATCGCCTGTATCTGATCTATTTTTAATGGCATTCGGTTTAAGGATTTGACTGTTCATTCTCTCTTTCGCTGCTGATTCGCTAGCATCGTCGGCATCGGGAGTTAACGCAGTTTGAGCCAGCGGCTCGCATTGGTAAGGCTCTGGGTCTGTGTCTACAGACAATTCACCCTCCTCCACTTCATGCGAAAGTAGGCGAATGACCGCTCTGTTGCAAAGCTACTGGCATCACTCCAGGCATTCTCCATCTTTGCCACTCGCGAGTCAGACAGCTGTCAATCAATCAATCCGTCACTGCGGATCTCAGGTGCACGCCCTCCGCTCAGTCCCGCCCCCTCGGTTCATCCCGTCTGTTTCCAGCATTTTGTCTGGAAACAAAATCAAGATTGAAGGACAGTTCAACACCACCGACTCCAGAAGCATGTGGCAGGGAATTAACACCATCACGGACTACAAAGGGAACACAAACTCCACCGTGAACACCGCTGCCTCTCTCCCGGACGAGCTCAACACCTTCTATGCTCGCTTTGAGGGAACTAACACCGCCCTCGCGGAGAGAGAGCCCGTGGCTGAAGATACAGAGGTTAGTTCACTCTCCGTATCTTTAGCGGATGTAACCCGATCCTTCCGGCTGGTGAACGTCCGTAAAGCCGGGGGTCCAGACGGCATTCCGGGCCGCGTGATCAGAGCGTGCGCACACCAACTGGCTGGAGTTTTTACGGACATCTTTAACCTGTCCCTCTCCCTGTCTGTGGTCCCCACATGCTTCAAAACGTCCACCATTGTTCCTGTACCTAAGCAATCAAAAACACTCTGCTTAAACGACTGGCGTCCTGTTGCTCTGACCCCAATCATCAGCAAATGCTTTGAGAGACTAGTCAGAAACCACATCTGCTCTGTTCTCCCCCCCTCACTGGACCCACTGCAGTTTGCATACCGCACAAACCGCTCCACTGATGATGCCATTTCATCTACAATTCACACTGCTCTCTCCCACCTGGAAAAGAGGAACACATATGTGAGAATGCTGTTTGTAGACTACAGCTCAGCATTCAACACCATTGTGCCCTCCATACTTGACGGGAAACTCCGGGCTCTAGGCTTAAACAGCCTGTTATGCAGCTGGATCCCGGACTTCCTGTCAAACAGACGCCAGGTGGTCAGAATGGGCAGTAACATCTCCTCACCACTGACTCTCAACACTGGAGCCCCTCAGGGCTGTGTTCTCAGCCCACTCCTGTACTCCTTGTACACACATGACTGTGTGGCAACCCACAGCTCCAACACCATCATCAAGTTTGCTGACGATACGACGGTGGTAGGTCTCATCACTGACAATGATGAAACTGCCTACAGAGAGGAGGTGCACACTCTAACACGGTGGTGTCAGGAGCACAACCTCTCCCTCAACGTCAGCAAGAACAAGGAGCTGGTGGTCGACTTCAGGAGGAATGAGAGAGAACACCGCCCCATCACCATCGATGGAGCACCGGTGGAGAGAGTCACCAGCTTCAAGTTCCTTGGTGTCCACATCACAGAGGAACTCTCATGGTCCGTCCACTCCGAGGCCGTTGTGAAGAAGGCTCATCAGCGCCTTTTCTTTCTGCGACGGCTGAGGAGGTTTGGAATGAACCGCCACATCCTCACACGCTTCTACACCAGCACTATAGAGAGCCTGCTGACTGGCTGCATCACCACCTGGTACGGCAACAGTACCGCCCGCAGCCGCAAAGCCCTGCAAAGGGTAGTGCGCACGGCCAGCTGCATCATCGGAGGTGAGCTTCCCTCCCTCCAGGACATTTACGCCAGGCGGTGTGTGAAGAGAGCTCAGAGGATCATCAGAGACTCTAGCCACCCGAACCATGGGCTGCTCTCACTGCTGCCATCAGGCAGACGGTACCGCAGCATTAGAACACGCACCAGCCGACTCCAGAACAGCTTCTTCCCACAAGCAATCAGACTACTTAACTCCTGATCCATCAGGATCATAACACACACTGGACAGAATATCACTCAGCACAACCCACTGTAGATACACACACATTATATGGGTGATTCTCACGAAAACTTGGTTTTAAAAATGTCAAACATGAAAATGTAAAAGATGCTTAAATTAACTTTTTTTCCCCCCAGACATTAGAAACAAAGTCTGGAGTATTTTTGGAAATTAATTTAAAAACTTTTACTTATCATTTAACACTTTTTTTTTACATAATTTCGAAAATAAGTCCTAAAAAATCTCATTACCGCAACAGTCTGAAAACATCAACACAGTTAGAAAAGCTAATGTATTTTCACATTTTTAAAAATGGATTTTTAATACACATGCACAGTTACTTGAAATTCAGAAATAATATTTATTTTTAATTTAACAGTTTTTTTTTTATTGATTAATTTTTCTCATTACCGCAACACCTTCCACAATTTACAACCATTTTTTTCATATATTTTCATGAAAGCTGACATATTTTCAAAATGACATGACAAACCTGAAAGAACATAATTTGTAGATACTGCACATGCATTTAAAATCAAAGTACCATGTTTCTATTAATTAAATTAACATTTAATGAACATCTGTTGCGGTAATGATACATAGGTTTCGGAAATGAGGTTAATTATTTCGGTAATGATAATAGATATACTAGTGTGAGATTTTGTTAAAAAAACTAATTGTAAAGTAGAAAAACAGATAATATTTGCACAACCATTCATTCAAGTTCAAAACCGTTTTATTGTGTAGTGTTTGAAAAATACATACGGCAAAAAAAAGAAAGAAAGAAAAACATTAGAACAGGAATAAACAGGGCAACATATCAACGTGTGCCTTAAAAAAAATTTCTTCCAATGTAGATTAGTGAAAGTATTTAGTATTCATTAAAACAAATATGAATTAATTACATTGGCATGGTATTTAATTAACTGCACACAGGAACATTTAATAGAAGACAATCAGTTAAAGGGTTAGTTCACCCAAAATTGAAAATAAAGTCAGTAATTACTCACCCTCATGTTGTTCCAACCATGTAAGACCTTCGTTCATCTTCGGAACATAATTTAGTATATTTTTGATGAAATCTGAGAGCTGTCTCACTCCTCCATAGGCTTTCAGAGGGAATTAAACTTGATGGCCCAGAATAGTAAGTAAAAACGTCATTTAAGGAGTCCAAATGACTACAGTGGCTCTGTATTAAGTCTATCATGCGACGAAAATACTTTTTGAGCGGAAAAACAACAAAAATAACGACTTTATCCCACTATTATTGTTGTTCAATTTGAGCCTCTGACGAGAGTTCGCGGGAGTGCCACGACAAAAAAAGAGCTTTAGAACTTTTGAGAATAGTGTTTGTTGAACATAATTACATTAAAACAACCCTCTACAATGAGAGTAAAACACTTGCATATGCGAGTATATTTCACTCTGGGCGACTAAATAATATCTATCAATTTATTATCAATCTATCAAACATAAAAAATTATGTTTAAATTCAGTAATCTTACATTAATACATACATTTACCTGCTGAGACAAGAATGGCTGTTCTTTTGGGGCAGCTTCTTGAAGATTCTCTTGAACTTCATTTGCTTCTTCAATAACTTGGATAAGCTGAAGTGAATCATCTTCCTCACTAGGTGGTGTTGTGTCTAGTACAGCTTTAAGCTGTTTCTTTCTTTTATAATAACGTTTTGAGCTTTCCCGCCACTGTCTTTATTTTGTTTCATGTTGCTTCTTAGTCAGCTCTTCAGTTTTCTTTATTTTGCTAGTTTGTTTTCGTTTTTGATACCTGGAAGAGGAAAGAAAGCATAGCATTAAATTAGCATGTCTCACAACATGGGAGGGGGGGGGGGTGTATGTACACATCTTCATATAGTATAGACTTATACTATATGAAATTTATTTAAATTGATTGAAAAAAATAAGTAAACAAGAAAATAAAAAATAAAACAAATTACAAACAGAAGCACAAATTACTATTTATTATTTATTTAAATTATAACTAAGTTATAACAAAATTATTAACAATTTACTGAAGTTTGTTTTTAATTAATATTAATGACAGAGTGCTGTAAAATGATTAGGCTGCTGTCACTTTAAGAGTCACACAACCTGCAAGTGTGGTGGGAATTTCCTACAGTATGAACAGTACACTCAATCCAGCACCTGTTATAGGCTAAAGGTGTGTGTGTACTCTCATGTACATTTCCTAACACTTTTGGGTGTTTTTTGCTAATTACACTTGCTGAAACATTTCCAAACCTAACCTCTCTCTCTCCTTCCTTCTGTACTCTTCGAGCAGTTCTGGGTTGCTGTATAATTTCTCCCTGAACTTTGTCAACCTGGCCTTTGCTAAAGCTTTTTTTTCTCACTTGCAGACTGTCTACAAAGAAACATCATAAAGCAAAATATCAACAGTTATTACATTTTAAAATGATATTAAATTCATAAAAGATATTTAAAAGTAATAAACAATATGCTTAAATTCTCATTTCCGAAACAGAAGTTCTCTTTACCGCAACTGCCATTAAATGGTTGCGGTATATGAGAATGGTGTTGCGGAGGATGAGGTACCTCGGTATGTTTTGCTAACAATAGAGAAGCTATGAAGGCTTTGCTAATTTTTTACTCAGTGAATATAATTAGACTTTAATAAAGCACATTTTCATAAAAAATTGTAAATCTAACAATTTTAAAAATGTAGAAAACTACCTGTTTCGGTAATGATAATCAAAATGTCGTGTAAACATTCAGACAAGACAATATTTAACATTTTAACTGGAGATATATAAAGATATGATCTTACCTGGTAGCCATCTTGAAGTAACTGCTCCATGTGCTCGGTCACTCAAAATCAAACTTTATTTAAATTCTGTATGTGCGCTTAAACAGTCCTCAAAATGTGTTGCGGAGGATGAGAACATTAGGCATGGACACATCATTTTCCTAATTTCTTTTCATTATTATTATACATGAATATTCAGTAAATTATTTTTCTGTCATCTGAAATAATCTAGTAAAACATCTATTTATTTTTTACGAAATATTTTTATGTTAATTTGTTTAAATTACAACATAACACACATTCAAACACAGTCGGACACATTGCGGTAATGAGAATTTCAGCAGAAAATGCAAAAAAATTGAAAAATAATAAATTCTTATGTTGAAATCACACATTGTGCAAGGTAGAGAAAGGTATTGTCTTTATTCTGATGCTTTTTAATATTACTATATTACACATTTTATATTTAAAATCATTAGTGCCGTGGTGTTTTAATGGTTTCGTGAGAATCACCCATTATATACACATTTATTTATCATTTATTATTTATCATATAGCACCTATTGTACATTGGATCTCTACTGTGAATAATAATGTATACTGTACATTGTATATTATTATTACTATTGCTTAATGTATACTGTTTAATGTATGTTTAGTGTATATAGTTTAAAGTATATGTATATTGTAAGTATGTGTATATTGGTTAAAGCTGTGAGAACTACACTCACATTGTGTAAATTATTTATTGTTTATTGTAGAGTTTACTGTGCTGTGAGTAATTGTGGGCGCATCAGATGTGTAATCTGATGCTGCTTTAAATGTTGTACATGTCATGTCGTGACTACTATGTTGCTCGGAACTGCACCAAGAATTTCACCTGCTGTTGCACTTGTGTACATGGCTGTGTGACAATAAAGTGATTTGATTTGATTTGATTTTGATTTTTCAAATATTGCCAGTGGGTGGAGTTAAGCGTGAGCTGGGGTTTAGTTACCCTTTAAGCAGAGGGGCCCTAAGGGTTAGAAACAAAATTATTTTTTCCTCTTGATTTTCTTGGCTCAAGATGATTGCACCCTATGCTGTTTTTCGAATACTTTTTTCACGAAAATTTAACCACATCATCTTCAGTCCATGCCAACAAAATATTATGGAATTCAAGTTGATTGGTCAAACCGTTCTCGAATAACGGCCGAATTAATTCGACAAAGTGCCCACCTAAATGAACATGAGGCTATATCTCCGCAACGCTTCACCGTATTCTGACCAAACTTGGTGCGTCTTATGACAACCATGACCTGAGGGTACCTCAGCGTTTCGGCGTAGTGCCACCTAGTGGTCAGGAGATATGAAAATTAAGTTTTTGCTTATAAATTCTGAACACTTTGGCCAAAAATCACGTTCGGTGCATCATGCCGAGTTTTACGATACCCAATTTTACCATGTCGTCAATATTGGAGTTTTATTTTTGAATTTTGTCCAAAAATGAAACGGCGAAACGTCAATGTGAGATGGTGGTCCAGTGGGTTAAACCATGGAACCGATATGCAGAAGGTTGCTGGTTCAATCCCAGCGGTCACCACCAGTGTGTCCTTGAGCAAGGCACTTTACTCCATGTTGCTCGAGGGGGATTGTCCCTGTAATAAGTGCACTGTAAGTCGCTTTGGATAAAAGCGTCTGCCAAATGCATAAATGTAAATAAATGTAAATGTAAATGCTGTATTTAATGAACGCCTTGGCTTATCGTTACGAAACACTGTATGTGTCTTCGGCACCAAGGCCTGACAGTACTCAATACGTTTCGGAGCAGCGCCAACTTGTGGACAAAAGTTATATCAAAATTACCAAAAATGCTTTTAACTTTTGATTTAATTAGCCTATTATAATGAAGTCTTAATAGATTCCTTTGGTCATGCCAAGAACATAGATACCAACTTTGCCATATTTGGCCGAACTTACTGTCCACAAGTTTTCGAACTCAACCTAGACCTATTTTCTCCAAAATCTAATCGTATCATCTTCTGATTCTGCCGACAAAAAGTTATGGATTTTGTGTCGATAAATGAAACCGTTTTCGTGTAGCGCATCAACAAAGTTGAGGCATGATGCCAAAATGACTCTTGAGGCTGTATCTCTGCAATGCTTTTGCATAATGTCACCAAACTTATGTCATTGTCACCTGACCACACCAAAACTATTTTGTAACTGCGCTACCTATTGGTTGAAAGTGATAACCCATTCAATCGTATTATTAGTGACTATGATTTTTCAGTCATTTTGCCTAAAATCATCTTAAAATGTCTTTAATTGTTCATTGTTGCAGTTGGTCTGACACTCCCAGCCATGTTGTCATGTCTTATCGTTCTTTGTGCTTGGCCCCGATAATGGCTGCTTCCAGCTATATTTGTTAACTGTTTCCATCAGGTTCAGTCATAGTTTTATGTAGAAACATCCTTTTCAGTGACTGTCCCCTTCAGAAGTGACATTAATCTGGTTGTTTTTTGGCCGTGACTAGGTGAGAATATTATACAAATCTGCACTGGATAATGATTGCTAGTATGCCAAAAATTTTATATTTTCTAAATGTTGACATTTTCATTTTCAACATTTTCAAATGGACTAATAGCATCACGTGTCTTTAGTAAAGTGAGAATAAATAGTGTTATACTAAAGGGCTTTTGAATGCTTGAATCTGATTGGTTGACGAACGTTCTAAGGTGTGCAATTGATTATTTTCAGGGAAACGCACAGATAAAGTAGTTCCAGGCAGGTTTTGACCGCATTACAGTTCCATATCACTCCGCCAAATGATTTCAGTTATTTCAAAGGTCCTAAAAAATCAAAAGAACCAAAACCCACGACGACACTGAACAAGCAAATAAATATAGTAAACAATAGGATAAAAACAACTAATTATTTCCATGTTTTTTGCACATATTCTCTCTTTTTCCCACTCTTTCTAATGCACACACACACACACACACAGTACGTACACACTCTCGCACAGAAACCTGTAGTCAGCGCTGTTCTGGCGATTTTATTAGTAAAATAGTTTAGCAACTTTAAATCTACATGACCTTTGTCACTAGTGAGGTAATAACGGCGCAGATCTTGAACACTGTCGAGAGACGCACAGATTCAGGTAATTCACATTCACTTAATCTCTCTCTCTCTTTCTCTCTCTCTAATAACTCCACTATCTCCGTATTAGTCCACTATCAGAGGCTCAAGCCTCCATTACTAGCTCTAATATTAACTTTATGAATTATCAACAGAGGCGTGGGATGAGATGCGTGAGAAACGAGTCCTACACAAGAGCGTTTTAAAAAACAAATACCTGAACGGCTCCTTAAGACAAGTAAATCTGTCATTCACTTGTCCGAGTCAAAATTTTGCTTGTCCAGAAATATTTATTTTATTACTTTTTTTGTGTGCGTGTAATTTATTCTGAAGCAATATTCTCACCAGCTTTTAATCAGCTCAAAAGTTCAATCAGCTTTTAATCTTTTTTTTATTAAATCTTATTAAATATAGGCTATGCTTCAGCTTTCCTTTTATATTCTTAAATTTGATCAATTGTTACCAATCAAATGAAATAATTTACACTGAAAAATTACAACTGCATTAAATAATGTTATGAGATTGTTGTAAACATTTTTTGAATATACAAATAAGAAAAATTTGAAAGCATATTTAAACATGAAACTAAAGCCGCCAGTAGGTGGCGGCAGGTGACCGTTTTAATGAGTGAGTCATTGAGTCGATTTGTTCAAACGGATGATTCATTCAAGAATGAGGCGGTCGTTTATGAATAGGTGATTGAATCTTTGATTCAACTGATTCATTCAAATGCTGAATCATTCAGTAACACACACTGCTGCTGTGAGATGCGTTATGGTTCTGCTGTGGTCTTTGTTTGGAGCTATTTTCGCTGCTGAAATAGAACAAAAACAGTCAATATTGCGTCTAAAATGTAAGTGGCTTAATGTTAATTAATTGTTTATGGAGTTCTGTCATATAAATTAGTGTAATTTTCAGTCGTTATGGTATTCAGGAAAACAGCACTCTTGCTCGTGGGTTGTTGCTTAACTGTATCATATGTTATAAATATAAAAACACATTTTGAATGTTTACCGCAGTATATTAACTGAGTTTCTCTGTTTGAGCTGTGCTGATTTGTTGTGATTTCTCCTCGAGAGGCTTGTTACCGTCAGTACATTAGCTATACATTATATATTATTATCCACTATTGATCGCCGCTTCCACTAAATGAATGCAGAATCATTCTTGCATTTTGGCGATTCCCTAGTTATTTTTTGTTATTGACGTTTTAATCAGGATAATTGTCCGGTCGGGCAAGTAAAATTCTCTTTCACTTGCCCCTTCAAAAAATCCAATTGTCCTGGACAAGAGGACATTAATGTCGAGCCCTGTTTATGTACAATATGAATAGCTTTAAATTATTTATTGTTATACATTACATGTCCAGATTTCTACCCGAAATCATCAAAAGTTATTCTAACGCGAGCTCCCGTGCGTCTCCATTCACAGAAACATGTCATGCCTGGTCTCATTATAAAGCTCTCCGTCTCACACACAGCGCTGGCTAATCCAAATACGGCCATTTCCTTTGTAGAACTAACCAACCGCGAAAGTTTGCAGCCGAAAACCACATCTGATTGGTCAGGGAATTCCAGTCTTCCAGTCTTACACTGAACTACATTCTGAAGGCTTTTCCCGAGGGATTTGTTGATATATCATTCCTATCATAAGTTATAGGTCCTTATACTCCAAAAAAAAAAAACATGGTGAAAATGGATGTTTTAAGGCTATTGTCAGTATTCTTTAATTTACTAAAGCACAAAATCAGATACCCAGAATCCCCTCTGTTAAAGCCCTCTCATCTAATATGTCAACAAATACAACCAAGAATTTTAAACATGGTCCAATTTCCAGATTTAGTTTTTGGAAATGTACAAGTGCTGCTCATATAATTAGAATATCATCAAAAAGTTGATTTATTTCACAAATTCCATTCAAATAGTGAAACTTGTATATTATATTCATTCATTACACACAGACTGATATATTTCAAATGTTAATTTCTTTAAATTTTGATGATTATAACTGACAACTAAGGAAAATCCCAAATTCAGTATCTCAGAAAATTTGAATATTGTGAAAAGGTTGAATATTGAAGAATCCTGGTGCCACACTCTCATCAGCTAATGAACTCAAAACACCTGCAAAGGCCTTTAATGGTCTCTCAGTCTAGTTCTGTAGGCTACACAATCATGGGGAAGACTGCTGACCTGACAGTTGTCCAAAAGACGACCATTGACACCTTGCACAAGGAGGGCAAGACACAAAAGGTCATTGCAAAAGAGGCTGGCTGTTCACAGAGCTCTGTGTCCAAGCACATTAATAGAGAGGAGAAGGGAAGGAAAAGATGTGTAGAAAAAAGTGTACAAGCAATAGGGATAACCGCACCCTGGAGAGGATTGTGAAACAAAACCCATTCAAAAATAGGGGGAGATTCACAAAGAGGGGACTGCAGCTGGAGTCAGTGCTTCAAGAACCACTACGCACAGATGTATGCAAGACATGGGTTTCAGCTGTCGCCACTCTTGAACAACAGACAGCGTCAGAAGCGTCTCGTCTGTGCTAAAGACAAAAAGGGAAAAAAGTGGTCCAAAGTTATGTTCTCTGATGAAAGTAAATTTTGCATTTCCTTTGGAAATCAGGGTCCCAGAGTCTGGAGGAAGAGAGGAGAGGCACACAATCCACGTTGCTTGAGGTCCAGTGTAAAGTTTCCACAGTCATGGTTTGGGGTGCCATGTCATCTGCTGGTGTTGGTCCACTGTGTTTTCTGAGGTCCAAGGTCAACACAGCCGTATACCAGGAAGTTTTAGAGCACTTCATGCTTCCTGCTGCTGACCAACTTTATGGAGATGCAGATTTCATTTTCCAGCAGGACTGGGCACCTGCACACAGTGCCAAAGCAACCAGTACCTGGTTTAAGGACCATGGTATCCCTGTTCTTAATTGGCCAGCAAACTTGCCTGACCTTAACCCCATAGGAAATCTATGGGGTATTGTGAAGAGGAAGATGCGATATGCAGAAGAGCTGAAGGCCACTATCAGAGCTGGGCTCTCATAACACCTGAGCAGAGCCACAGACTGATCGACTCCATGCCACGCCGCATTGCTGCAGTAATTCAGGCAAAAGGAGCCGCAACTAAGTATTGAGTGCTGGACATGCTCATACTTTTCATGTTCATACTTTTCAGTTGGCCAAGGTTTCTTAAAATCCTTTCTTTGTATTGGTCTTAAGCAATATTCAAATTTTCTGAGATACTGAATTTGGGATTTTCCTTAGTTGTCTGTTATAATCATCAAAATTAAAAGAAATAAACATTTAAAATATATCAGTCTGTGTGTAATGAATGAATATAATATACAAGTTTGACTTTTTGAATGGAATTAGTGAAATAAATCAACTTTTTGATGATATTCTAATTATATGACCAGCACCTGTATGCAAATGAGCATATATTTAAGTATATAAGGCCTCATTTGCATATTAAAACATTAATTTACACAAAACGTGTAATACGTTTTTTCTTATGTTTATGCCAGTTATAAACTGGAGAAGTTTCACAATGATATCTTGTAATTTAAAAAAAAATGCCCTATTCACCTTTAGCGTCTCGCCTTCAAAACACAACAATAAGATTACAAATGAAACATAACAAAAAATATTCTGGGCTGCTTTTCCCCTGTTAAATATCTATAAAAAGGTTCCTAAAAACAACATTCATTAAATATTATTGCTAGTTCTCAGGGCATATGTCTTGCATTTACAGATCTCCAGAAACATGAAGCAGATGTGGAGTGACAGCGCCCTCTAGTGTCCCTGCACAGTCCGTTCTGCAAATCCCTCTAACTAAAAATAAATACTTCCTTAATGACATCATCCTCCAGGAAGTGACATCATTATGGAGGGAAAACAGCAGTACAAGCATAGCATCAGTGAGTATCTGATGCATTCTGGGATGTTTTGTGGGTTTGTCCTGTTTGATCAAATTACACAAATCGGTTTGATAATATAAACCCTTCATATGTAAACTAGACTTGAACAATGACTGATTCTAGCTCTTAATATCCCCTGTCAGTGTGTGATGAAGTGTTTTTATTCTTCTATAAGTCGCAAGCATTAGTTGGTTAGTTTGTTTAAAGCCTCATAAAGCGTGAGAAGAGTCTGTCGAGTGTGTGTGATCACACTAAAGGAGCTGCTCAGTTAAACATCATGACGGATTTAATCGAGCGAGGCTGTTATTGATCTGTGATGTCACTGCTTGCATTAATGCGCTCGTTCACTGATGATCATGTTTGTCTGGGATTATGGCCCATAAAGCGGATCATTTCATATCAGGATTTGAGGGGAAATCAATTTTTGAACCTGGACTTTTTTTTTTGGTAAATGTTCTGCTTTGTTTTTTGTTTTTTGTTTTTTTTTAACTATCTCAAGTTCAGCTTCAGGTCTCCAGACACAAGATTATTATATTTTGATGAATTATTATTATTATGATCATTATTTTATTTAGAGTAGCATCACTGAATCATTCACAAAAAGTCAGAGAGACATAAAGTAAGGCCATGTTCGTTTGATCTATCAATGCCAGGATGTTGAGAAAACGTGTGTGTGTGTGTGTGTGTGTGTGTGTCTGTGTGTCTGTGTGTCTGTGTGTGTGTGTGTGTGTGTGTCCAGTGCAGGTTTCTACATGCCCATAGAGCAGCTGTCTGTATGAATGGTAACAGGGTCAGACCTGTCAATCAACATCCAGCAGCTGCTTACAACGTGTGTGTGTGTGTGTGTGAATGTGTTTTAATCAGTGTATGATAATGTACAGACAGATGGCTTAATACACTAACATAATAAAGCCAGCAGAAACAGCACATATAGAGGGATATTCTGCAGTAATGACACAAACGCACATCAAATATTAATCAGACACACACACACACACACACCTGTTCAACAGTTCAGGGTTGGTGAGATTTATCAGATCATAACTCCAGTAATCAGTGTAATATTCCTCCAGTGTAGATCATCTGTTCTCTGTGTGCATATTCAGTAAAGTGTCATTTATTCCTGTGATTATCATCATCACTCCAGTCTTCAGGTCACATGACCCCTCACTAATCTCTCTCATATGAGGATCTGATGATTATGAAAATTGATTCTTCAGGATTCATTGATGAATACTAAGTTCATTAGAACGGTATTTATTTGCAATAGCTATAAAATGATCAGTTTAATGTAATGAGTCTGGCCATGTTTTAAACTCAGCTCTTGTTATTGAGGTGCGATCGAGACCAATGACATCATCAGCTCAATCTCAGTCACTCATCACAGCGGAGTTTGAGTGAATAACACGAGCAGCCGTGAGCCGTAGTGCTGTCAATGCTAAAGACATCAGTGTGATCACACACACACACACGGAGACACACACACACACACACACACACACACGGAGACACACACACACACACACACACACACACACACACACACACACGGAGACACACACACACACACACGGAGACACACACACACACACACACACACACACACACGCATATACAGAGACACACAGACACACACACATATACAGAGACACACACACTTATACAGAGACACACACACACACACTTATACAGAGACACAGACACACACACACACATACACAGAGACACAGACACACACACACACACAGAGACACACACAGAGACACACACACACACACACACACTTATACAGAGACGGATGGATGGGAGCGAGTGTCTGCTCTTTATAGTCCACTGTAAAACCTGATCAACTCATGTCTTCTCGCTGTTAAAGGACATTCATCTGGAGAATCTTCTCTGTGTTTAATTTGGAAGCGTTTTCTCTGAGCATTAAACATTTTAACATTTACATTTACACTAATGCACTCGACAGACACGTTTCCCCCGAAGGGACTGAAGGCATACATTTTAAATATTTATTTATTTTAACTTCTTTATTTATTTATTGGTATTAATTTATTTGAAATGATTTGTTTGTTTGTTTGTTTGTTTATATTTCATTGATTTATTTGTTTATATTTATTTTAATTTATTTTTTGGTATTTTTATTTTTATTTTAATTAATTGATTTATTTATTTGTATTTATTATTTGTTAATATACTTTTTTATTTATTTGTTTGTTTTCAATGTATTTTTTATTAATAATTACTTTATATTTATTTTATTCTTTATTTTTATTTTCTTAAGATATTTAGATTTATTGAGTAGTATTTTATTGTTATTTGTTTTAATGAATCAATTTGTATTAGTTTGTATTTATTTCAATTAATCATTATTTGTATTTATTGGTATTTTATTTTTATGTATATTTATTTATTTATTTGTATTTATTTGTTTTCATTAATTTATATTTTATTTTGTTTGTTTTTATTTTTATGTATTTATTTTTTGGTATTTTATTCATTTAAATGTATGTATTTATTTGTTTCATTTTAATATTTATTTATTTATTTTTATCACTTTTTATTGTTGTTTTAATTTAAATCATGCATTCTTTACAAATTAAAAGCATTTCTGGTGATTTACTCCACTTTGAGCTCCCGGAAAACAGTCTAGGATGTGTGAAGATATGTGTGTGTGCATGTTGATATGGATGTCCTCCATATGTAATGTCAGATTGATTCATATCAGTCATAAATGCTTCTCATCACGGATATAAATCTGAATCTCACACACGAGCAGATCGAGTCCATGGGAACCAGAGAAAATGCCTAAACATAATTCATGACCCCCGGAGCCTTTAAATGGCCGAAACAAAGCAGCCGCTCATGTTTCTGCCATTAATATTTGATTGGTTTTCTTTTACAAGGTCACAGGGTGGCACTTTACACTGGCCACAAACAAACAACAGCCAGAGCCAAATGACCATTAACTCCATATTCATATGCACACAGCCATTGTTAAAGAGTTTGGAGAGTTGGACAGGTCACGCGGGTCACGGATGCGCAAAGCTCGCGTTTAAATGTAAAGAGTGAGAAGGTCATGTGACCAGTGGAAAAACCCCGAGCGCGTCTCTGTTCTCCACGACTCTCTGTGATTTGATTAGAGCTGCTTTTCTTCTGAGCTTCATCTCAAACCAGCCGTGCCACAATAATAGAGCATAACATTTATTTTAGAAAGACTGTAAATGTCCAGCACAATCTTGATCGTGTGTGTGTGTGTGTGTGTGTGTGTGTGTGTGTGTGTGTGTGTGTGTGTGTGTGTGTGTGTGTGTGTGTGTGTGTGTGTGTGTGTGTGTGTGTGTGTGTGTGTGTGTGTGTGTGTGTGTGTGTGTGTGTGTGTGTGTGTGTGTGTGTGTGTGTGTGTGTGTGTGTGTGTGTGTGTGTGTGTGTGTGTGTGTGTGTGCTCTCTTCCAGAAGTCGAGACTCTGAATGAGCCCAGGAGACTGGGACTAGTTGTCACATTTTTACTCCAGTTAATTTTTTTCAGGGTAAATCCTATGGGATTAAATTCCTGCCGAATGCAAGCATGATGCAAGCAAATAAGAAGCATGATTTCAAAATTTCTAAACACATGCAAAAGTAGATTGCACAAAATAATGCAAATAGTTTAAGCGTGAATCAGAAACTTAAAAGTGCACTTAAATTAACAAGCATGAAAAAAATTTCTAAACACATTCAAAATGATATTGCACAAAACTTTTCCTAGTTAGTTAGTTTTTATGGTTTAAGCATCAGTTAGTTAGTTAGTTAGTTAGTTAGTTAGTTAGTTAGTTAGTTAGTTAGTTAGTTAGTTGTTATTTAGTCAGTCAGTTAGTTAGTTAATTAGTCAGTCAGTCAGTTAGTTAGTTAATTAGTCAGTCAGTCAGTCAGTCAGTTAGTTAGTTAATTAGTCAGTCAGTCAGTCAGTCAGTCAGTTAGTTAGTTAATTAGTCAGTCAGTTAGTTAGTTAATTAGTCAGTCAGTCAGTCAGTCAGTTAGTTAGTTAATTAGTCAGTCAGTCAGTCAGTCAGTTAGTTAGTTAGTTAGTTAATTAGTCAGTCAGTCAGTCAGTCAGTTAGTTAGTTAATTAGTCCGTCAGTTAGTTAGTTAATTAGTCAGTCAGTCAGTCAGTCAGTCAGTCAGTTAGTTAGTTAATTAGTCAGTCAGTCAGTCAGTTAGTTAGTTAATTAGTCAGTCAGTCAGTCAGTCAGTCAGTTAGTTAGTTAGTTAGTTAGTTAATTAGTCAGTCAGTCAGTCAGTCAGTCAGTCAGTCAGTCAGTTAGTTAGTTAATCAGTCAGTCAGTCAGTCAGTTAGTTAGTTAATCAGTCAGTCAGTCAGTCAGTTAGTTAGTTAATTAGTCAGTCAGTCAGTCAGTTAGTTAGTTAGTTAATTAGTCAGTCAGTCAGTCAGTCAGTCAGTTAGTCAGTCAGTCAGTCAGTCAGTCAGTTAGTTAGTTAATCAGTCAGTCAGTCAGTCAGTCAGTTAGTTAGTTAATTAGTCAGTCAGTCAGTCAGTCAGTTAGTTAGTTAGTTAATCAGTCAGTCAGTCAGTCAGTCAGTTAGTTAGTTAATTAGTCAGTCAGTCAGTCAGTTAGTTAGTTAATTAGTCAGTCAGTCAGTCAGTTAGTTAGTTAATTAGTCAGTCAGTCAGTCAGTCAGTTAGTTAGTTAATTAGTCAGTCAGTCAGTCAGTCAGTCAGTCAGTCAGTCAGTTAGTTAGTTAATCAGTCAGTCAGTCAGTTAGTTAGTTAGTTAATTAGTCAGTCAGTCAGTCAGTCAGTCAGTTAGTTAGTTAGTTAGTTAATCAGTCAGTCAGTCAGTCAGTTAGTTAGTTAATTAGTCAGTCAGTCAGTCAGTCAGTCAGTCAGTCAGTCAGTTAGTTAGTTAGTTAGTTAATCAGTCAGTCAGTCAGTCAGTCAGTTAGTTAGTTAATTAGTCAGTCAGTCAGTCAGTCAGTCCGTTAGTTAGTTAGTTAATCAGTCAGTCAGTCAGTCAGTTAGTTAGTTAATTAGTCAGTCAGTCAGTCAGTCAGTCAGTTAGTTAGTTAGTTAATTAGTCAGTCAGTCAGTCAGTCAGTCAGTTAGTTAGTTAATCAGTCAGTCAGTCAGTTAGTTAGTTAATTAGTCAGTCAGTCAGTCAGTCAGTTAATTAGTCAGTCAGTTAGTTAGTTAATTAGTCAGTCAGTCAGTCAGTCAGTCAGTCAGTCAGTCAGTTAGTTAGTTAGTTAGTTAGTTAGTTAGTTAGTTAGTTAGTTAGTTAATTAGTCAGTCAATCAGTCAGTCAGTTAGTTAGTTAGTCAGTCAGTCAGTCAGTCAGTTAGTTAATTAGTCAGTCAGTCAGTCAGTCAGTTAGTTAGTAAGTTAGTTAGTTTGCAAAGACAAAAAACTAAAACATTAATAAATTGTTCCTTGAAAGTTAGTTAGTTAGTTAGTTAGTTAGTTAGTTAGTTAGTTAGTTAGTTAGTTAGTTAGTCAAAAGCAAAGCAAAAATATCTAATTTTCTCATATTTCAACATGATGTACTAAAATAACTAAAACTGAAATAAATATTAACAAAAACACCTTAGACATTTTAAGGAAAACATAACAACCTAATACAAATGAAACACAATGCAATTACTAGAACTTCAACTAAAATGAAATAATATATATATGTATATATACCAATTTAAAATGTTAATAAAATAATAAACACAGGATATTACAAAACTCGAAATGAAGTAGACATTAAAAACTAATAAAAATACAAACTATAATAGTATCTCAGTCATACTAAAATAACAGGATTTTATGAATCCTGACTTAATATAGATTTAAAACTATACAACAAATAAAATTTGTAGTTAGTTAGTTAGTCAGTTAGTTAGTCAGTCAGTCAGTCAGTCAGTCAGTCAGTCAGTCAGTCAGTCAGTCAGTCAGTCAGTAAGTTAGTTAGTTAATAGTTTCTTAGTTAGTTAGTTAATTTCTTAGTTAGTTAGTTCGTTTCTTAGTTAGTTTCTTTCTTACTTACTTACTTACTTACTTTCAGCAAGTTGCCATTCTCATTTTCTCTTAGTTTAACGTGATGTACTAAAGTATTAACAAAAACACCTTTGACATTTTTTAAGGAAAACATAAAAACCTAATAAAAATTTGAAAACGAAGTTAGTTTGCAAAGACAAAAAACTAAAACCATTAATAAATTGTTCCTTGAAGTAAAATAAATTTGAAAACACAATGAAATTACTAGAACTTCAACTCAAATGAAAATAGATTATATATATATAATACATTTAAAATGCCTAAAATAACACAGGATGTTTAGAATCACAACTTAATAAAACTATATAGACTTATTAAAAAACTAATACAGTTAGTTAGTTAGTTAGTTAGTTAGTTGTTATTTAGTCAGTCAGTTAGTTAGTTAATTAGTCAGTCAGTCAGTCAGTTAGTTAGTTAATTAGTCAGTCAGTCAGTCAGTTAGTTAGTTAATTAGTCAGTCAGTCAGTCAGTCAGTCAGTTAGTTAATTAGTCAGTCAGTTAGTTAGTTAATTAGTCAGTCAGTCAGTCAGTCAGTTAGTTAGTTAATTAGTCAGTCAGTCAGTCAGTCAGTTAGTTAGTTAGTTAGTTAATTAGTCAGTCAGTCAGTCAGTCAGTCAGTTAGTTAGTTAATTAGTCAGTCAGTTAGTTAGTTAATTAGTCAGTCAGTCAGTTAGTTAGTTAGTTAATTAGTCAGTCAGTCAGTCAGTCAGTTAGTTAGTTAATTAGTCAGTCAGTTAGTTAGTTAATTAGTCAGTCAGTCAGTCAGTTAGTTAGTTAATTAGTCAGTCAGTTAGTTAGTTAATTAGTCAGTCAGTCAGTCAGTCAGTTAGTTAGTTAATTAGTCAGTCAGTCAGTCAGTCAGTCAGTCAGTTAGTTAGTTAATTAGTCAGTCAGTTAGTTAGTTAATTAGTCAGTCAGTCAGTCAGTCAGTTAGTTAGTTAATTAGTCAGTCAGTCAGTCAGTCAGTTAGTTAGTTAATTAGTCAGTCAGTTAGTTAGTTAATTAGTCAGTCAGTCAGTCAGTTAGTTAGTTAATTAGTCAGTCAGTCAGTCAGTCAGTTAGTTAGTTAGTTAATTAGTCAGTCAGTCAGTCAGTCAGTCAGTCAGTTAGTTAGTTAATCAGTCAGTCAGTCAGTCAGTCAGTTAGTTAGTTAGTTAATCAGTCAGTCAGTCAGTCAGTCAGTTAGTTAGTTAATTAGTCAGTCAGTCAGTCAGTTAGTTAGTTAGTTAATTAGTCAGTCAGTCAGTCAGTCAGTTAGTCAGTCAGTCAGTCAGTCAGTCAGTCAGTCAGTTAGTTAGTTAATCAGTCAGTCAGTCAGTCAGTCAGTCAGTTAGTTAGTTAATTAGTCAGTCAGTTAGTTAGTTAGTTAATCAGTCAGTCAGTCAGTCAGTCAGTTAGTTAGTTAATTAGTCAGTCAGTCAGTTAGTTAGTTAATTAGTCAGTCAGTCAGTCAGTTAGTTAGTTAATTAGTCAGTCAGTCAGTCAGTCAGTTAGTTAGTTAATTAGTCAGTCAGTCAGTCAGTCAGTCAGTTAGTTAGTTAATCAGTCAGTCAGTCAGTTAGTTAGTTAATTAGTCAGTCAGTCAGTCAGTCAGTTAGTTAGTTAGTTAGTTAGTTAATCAGTCAGTCAGTCAGTCAGTTAGTTAGTTAATTAGTCAGTCAGTCAGTCAGTCAGTCAGTCAGTCAGTTAGTTAGTTAGTTAGTTAGTTAATCAGTCAGTCAGTCAGTCAGTCAGTTAGTTAGTTAATTAGTCAGTCAGTCAGTCAGTCAGTCCGTTAGTTAGTTAGTTAATCAGTCAGTCAGTTAGTTAGTTAATTAGTCAGTCAGTCAGTCAGTCAGTCAGTTAGTTAGTTAATTAGTCAGTCAGTCAGTCAGTTAGTTAGTTAATCAGTCAGTCAGTCAGTTAGTTAGTTAATTAGTCAGTCAGTCAGTCAGTCAGTTAATTAGTCAGTCAGTTAGTTAGTTAATTAGTCAGTCAGTCAGTCAGTCAGTCAGTTAGTTAGTCAGTCAGTCAGTCAGTTAGTTAGTCAGTCAGTCAGTCAGTCAGTCAGTCAGTCAGTCAGTCAGTCAGTTAGTTAGTTAGTTAGTTAGTTAATTAGTCAGTCAATCAGTCAGTCAGTTAGTTAGTTAGTTAGTCAGTCAGTCAGTCAGTCAGTTAGTTAATTAGTCAGTCAGTCAGTCAGTCAGTTAGTTAGTAAGTTAGTTAGTTTGCAAAGACAAAAAACTAAAACATTAATAAATTGTTCCTTGAAGGTTAGTTAGTTAGTTAGTTAGTTAGTTAGTTAGTTAGTTAGTTAGTTAGTTAGTTAGTTAGTTAGTTAGTTAGTTAGTTAGTTAGTTAGTCAAAAGCAAAGCAAAAATATCTAATTTTCTCATATTTCAACATGATGTACTAAAATAACTAAAACTGAAATAAATATTAACAAAAACACCTTAGACATTTTAAGGAAAACATAACAACCTAATACAAATGAAACACAATGCAATTACTAGAACTTCAACTAAAATGAAATAATATATATATGTATATATACCAATTTAAAATGTTAATAAAATAATAAACACAGGATATTACAAAACTCGAAATGAAGTAGACATTAAAAACTAATAAAAATACAAACTATAATAGTATCTCAGTCATACTAAAATAACAGGATTTTATGAATCCTGACTTAATATAGATTTAAAACTATACAACAAATAAAATTTGTAGTTAGTTAGTTAGTCAGTTAGTTAGTCAGTCAGTCAGTCAGTCAGTCAGTCAGTAAGTTAGTTAGTTAATAGTTTCTTAGTTAGTTAGTTAATTTCTTAGTTAGTTAGTTAGTTTCTTAGTTAGTTTCTTTCTTACTTACTTACTTACTTACTTTCAGCAAGTTGCCAAGCAAAAATTTCTCATTTTCTCTTAGTTTAACGTGATGTACTAAAATATTAACAAAAACACCTTTGACATTTTTTAAGGAAAACATAAAAACCTAATAAAAATTTGAAAACGAAGTTAGTTTGCAAAGACAAAAAACTAAAACCATTAATAAATTGTTCCTTGAAGTAAAATAAATTTGAAAACACAATGAAATTACTAGAACTTCAACTCAAATGAAAATAGATTATATATATATAATACATTTAAAATGCCTAAAATAACACAGGATGTTTAGAATCACAACTTAATAAAACTATATAGACTTATTAAAAAACTAATACAATTTGAAAAACACAACATTTTAAAAAAATTAACTCAAAACTAAAACTTTAACTCCAATTAAAATGAAAATACAAAAGCAAAAATTACATTCAAAATATTATATAAATTTTTACGAAAATATAGTTTATTCAAAATGCTAATACAAACAATAACAGTGTCCCAGACATGCTAAAATAACACAGTATATTATGAATCCTGACTTGATAAAAAAAAAATACACTTTGTTGTTGCTGTTGTTGCTTTATTAGACAAGATTTAAAAAATCGTATAAGGATTGTTCATACAATATTTCCAAACGGTGATATAAACAAAAAGCCAAAGGCTTATTTCCATAGTGGTCCTCTATGTTTACAAAATGACACTAACACAAAATGATGAAATATAAAAAATAAAAACATCAAAGTATTAATAGAAACTATAATGCATCTGTAAGTGAAGATCAGTGTGAGATCTGCTGGTCTGAACATCATCTCTCTCTCTCCTGCTCATTATTAGTGCGCCATCAGACGTCTCGTCGGTGTGTATTTTTATCTTTCGAGTGTGTTTGTTCGTCTCTGTCCAGACGCTCCGTCATTGCGAGCGATGACATCATGCAGTCTGGGGGTGTCGCGGGCGTCTCCAGACCTCCTGGCTTCAGGACTCACAATCATGGGACAAAAGACACCTGAAGCGAGGCCAGTGTCCGCTGATGTACCGCGGTAAGACGAGGACAGAGACAGGGGGTCGAGAGCGACACTCGTGTGTGAAGAACCCTGCGGTGTCACACACACACACACACACACACACAGAGAGCAGGAATGTCACTCAGAAGATGAATGAGTGAGGTGTGGAAACTCCTACTGATCAAGGGCTACTGTAGTTAACTCTAACTAAAGTCATTGTATACCTAACTAAATTAAGCTTCTTTTATCAGGGGCCAAGCACTGAAGGTTAGGACGATAGCATCAGTGTTCATTTTGACAGCATATTTTGATTTAGTTTTAGTCGTAGTCTTTTGACTAAAATGCCATTTAGCTTTAGTCATACTTTAGTCACCTGAATTGTCTTTAGTTTTAGTCTAGTTTTAGTCTCCTAAAATCTAATGAGTTTAGTTCAATTGTAATACATTAAGCATTTAAGCGTCACATAACCGACTGACACTTGAACTGACATTTTGACATCATTTTGTTTTTGACATAAAAAATACACGAAAGAGCTCAATTCACTTTTGTGTTTGTTTTTAAAAACATCTATATAGTTTCTTTGTATTTCTGTTTTAGTTAGTATATCATGTTGAGCTAAAGCTTCAAATAAGTTTGTTTATTAATTTTTAAAATTTCAGTTCACATTATTTAATATCAAGTAATGAAGATTTGTTTTAATGGTTTTAGTGAACTATTATAACCCTGATACTTTATTAAATATGTGTCAAATACTGGTCTTTCCTCCTGACTATGAATTAAATGGAAATGAAATTAAATATAGTTTATTGTGTAACCATAAACTAATATATAATGCGTGACTTTTAATAATAAACCAGCTGGAAATACACCGGGACTCTTATTTTGAAATCTCGCCTTACTATTGCAGTTGCAGGAGCTCATTCAAGAGATGAGGAGATAAAATATGCGTTGTTACAACCGTCTAAAACTCATGACTATATAAACATCGTAAAGTAAACACTGTCATTATTCATCAGCATTAGTTCATAAACACTTGTCTGGCATAAGTGTGTGTTATTGATTGATTGAGCTGCTCTGGAGCGCTGGATTGGGGGTGTGTGAGCCTGTAGGCCGTGTGTTCTCCAGCGGTTAGATCAGTTCAGATCAAATGTGCGCATCTGTGACACAGGACATCAGTTCTGACTGGATCTCTTCCCTAATCGTCCCTCCCTAACATTTTCGTCTCGTTTTTATTTGTTGACGAAAATAACAGTTGATTTTCGTTATAGTTTTTGTCATCCAACACTAGTTTTTATTTAGTTATCGTCTCGTTTTCGTCAGTGAAAAAAGGTTGTTGACGAAAATTATTCATCAACGAATATTAACACTGGTTAGCGTTAGGGTTATGAAATTTGGCACACAGATAGAGGACAGTCCCAACTGTCACTATAGCGAATTTGGAGTCTCTAACTCAATCCCTCTAGCGCCACCACCTGTCCAAATCTACACTCATGTTTATGCTAATAACTTTGAACCATAAGGGCTAGAAACAAACTATTTTTTCCTCTGATTCCTTGCAGATTCGATTGCACCCTATGACAAAAAGTTCTGGAATTCAAGTCGATTCGTCAAATCGTTTTCGATAAACGCGCGTACAAATTTTACGTAGAGGTTGCGAAAATACACTTAAGGCTATATCTCCGCAACGCTTTATCGTATTCAAAACAAACTTGGTACATGTCATCACAAGCATGACCTGAGGCAACATGCAGTTTTCGGCACAGCGCCACCTACTGGTCCGGAGATACGAAAAATTGCTATTTTTCCTTATAACGTCTGAACCGTTTGTCCAAAAATCATAAAAGGGCTCTCCTTAAATTCGAGAAGTCATGCCGAGTCAACTGATATCCAGTTTTACCATATCGGCCATTTTGTCTGTCGGCCATTTTGAATTATGTGCTAAAATGCTGTATTTTATGAACTCATGAATGGATTGCTATGAAACTCGGTATGGGTCATCAGCACGATGCCCTGAAGGAGCATGAAGTTTCGAAACAGCGCCACCTAGAGGATCTTTTTTTTCCAAACGCTTAGAACTTTAGGTGGTGTTGACTTATTTTCATGGGAGTAACTTTTTTTTGTCTCCTGAATCCTTACCGAGTCCAACGATACCAGACTTGCTAGGTTTCATCATATGGTTTGTGCAGCGTTGTAATTTAGCGCTTAAAAAACATTAGCTGATATCTTCAAAACCACACATCTTAAAATGTGTTTAAGATGCCATTTCTCTGAGACTCCCAGCCATTTTGGCATGTCTTGTCTTCTTATTTGCGCTTGGCCCCGGTATTGCTGCTTGCAGCTATATTTGTATTTCTATTTATTTCTATTTATTTTATATTCTTTTTTTTTCTTTTTTCCTTTTCTTTTTATTCCGAAGACAAATGCATTGTTGTAACAATGATACCACAGGAAATGGCATAAACCCTTTACATATGTAAAGGTATCTAAACAACTAGACTATATCGGATATGAAAAGTTACAATATCAGTGAAAATCCCATTACTCCCCAGGTGGTACATTTATGGCAGAGAAATATGATAATAAAGGTTGCCAGACATAAGAAAATTAATGAGAACCTCTAATTGAATATTTAATCTTCTCCAAGTGTAGGTATAACATCAAATCCTGAAGCCAATGCGATGCTTTAGGTGGGTTTGTAGACCCGTGTGTGAGCCAGTGAGGAATAATGTTTAGTTGTCTTTGTGTCAGACTCAGTTCATCACACGGAGCACCAAATAGCCTCCTGGGACCCAGAAAGAAAAAAATGATTTTGTTCATGTCATTACATGACGTACAGTATAAGAAACAAATGGGGAAAAAAAGAATTATATTTTATTCATATGTTATGATATGTCCTCTGTAGTTGACACCAGGGGTCCGTTCTTCGTACCTCACTTAACACATCTGAGATGATTTGACAGATCCCAGATCTTTTAATCGTGATAACTGATCTCTGGCTAATTTGGTTCTTCAAACGAATTTGCGGATTGGATTTTAATATCTGGATTAAATGATCTGAGATCACTGCACGTTCTTGTGTTCCCTGAAGAGGGCAGATGATCGATACTCCAAACCATGATCAGCAGTGCAGCGATTGGCTGGCATCAAGACAGCAACGTCATGACATCATATAATTAAAAAAGCCACCTGGCAAATTACACAAAAAAACCCACGAATATCTGGAGCTTTATAAGGAAACAGCTAAACGACCAAACCAACATAAAAGTGATAATAGATCAATGATAAATGTTTTTTTTTTTTTACATGATTACCAATTATTTATATTCATGATGTTATACAGTATTTCTACACCCTTTACATTTGTAATTCAATTTGAAGCAGATTTGTAACGTGACAGTATTAAAGTTTCTTAAGGGTCAAGATCAAATTCTCTGCATCAAGCCATCCCATAAAATACGTCATCACTTAAATGAATGCACGGCTCAGATTAACTGTACAACATGTGTGCAAACCTCCAATAAAATTATAAAGTAATTATTCCATCACAAATAAATCGCTCAATCAAGTGGCTGTGTCTATAGTATTATACACAACATTATAATATTATATGCATTCTCATATACATACACAATTTAAAATGTGTATATTATTATTATTATTTAAAATGAGTATTATTGCCCCTGGTTCAGTAATGAACTCTTGTAATAAAGCCGCAGTGGCTGGGACAGATTTTAAGATGCGATCTAATCCTGTTCCCATGAAATCAGCCGCTCGAGCAGGTTTAAGATCACGGACCTGTTGCTATGACAGCAAGTCCAGGATGAGCGGCGAAGAACCAAACAATCCAAGATCACGCCAAATCGTCAACAATCCAGCAGCTAACTGAGTTAGCGAAGGACGAAGAACGGGCCCCAGGTTTACAAACTGCATGTATAGGCAAAAACAATGGGATTTATAGGTTAAAATTTTTCGATTTCAGGTTTTTTTTTTTACCAAACTTTGTTTAAAGATGATTCTGAACTATGTTATGAAAGATATAACGGAATGCATTGATATACCATTTTACTTTATGCAATATGTGTGTAAAATGGCCATACTTGGATTTTCCCATTCAATTCACTGCATCTAATTTGCATATTAATGTGTTCTTGGTGCAACATGTAATGAAAATAAAAGTGTAATAATGGGAGTAATAATTGGCAACATTTTCATAATAATATCTCATATTTCATAGGAATATTGATATTTAATTTCTTTCTTTATTCACTTGTTGTGTCTCCAGAATGCCTGATAATTATGATTTAACTCCTGGTGTCGACTACAGTGGACATTTATGAAATCAATGCCCTGTTTTGTTACAGAAAGTCATATTTTTCATTACATTTTCCTGAGATGTTGATTTATAACAAACAATTTGCAAATTAATCCGATTTAAATTATAATTACAAAATATTATATTTCCATAAGATTGCTAAACATTAATGTCAGCCGTTTTTAAAGACTGTGTGTGTGTGTGTGTGTGTGTGTGTGTGTGTGTGTGTGTGTGTGTGTGTGTGTGTGTGTGTGTGTGTGTGTGTGTGTGTGTGTGTGTGTGTGTGTGTGTGTGTGTGTGTGTGTGTGTGCGCGACTGTGTTATGTTTAATTACATTTACAAATATTTGAATAAACATTGTAATATTTCTTCATGTTCAGTATGTAGGCTTTATAGTGATATTACAAATCCTGACTTGATAAAAATGAAAATGACTAAAAGTGAAACGTTTACAAATAAAATGATTAAAACTACATAGACATATATTTTTAAAAAGCTAATAAAAATGATACAAACATACAACAAAATTACTATAACTAAAATTAAATCAGAAAATATAAAGATAAATACGAATTAATTAATATTAATAAAAACTATAATGTCATATGAATGATAATAAAATAACAGTCACTCCTCTGTGTTTTCATCTCTACAGTGAAAGTTTCCTTTAATCCTTTAATTAATGCGGTTTCTGCTTCGTCCAATCACTGTTTGTTTTTGTAATGATGCAATAATCTGAGAGTGATGCTAATCTAGAGCTGTGAGAGCGGACAGATGACCTGCTGAGAGCAAACCACAGGAGACATCCCAAAACAAAGAGGTTAAAGATGCAGGGATGACTTTATTGGGCTGGAACTTCCACACACACACACACACACACCCTCTCTCTCTCACACACACAGTCAGTCTCAAAGGTGTGTGTGTGTGTGTGTGTGTGTGTGTGTGTGTGTGTGTGTGTAAATGAGGCGCTCAGAGCAGTCAAGGCTGAATGTAATTCATGTGTAAAGCGAGAGCAGGGGCTTCACAGCAGGACGGGGGATGATGTCATGCTCAGACGCAGGTGGTCAGAGGTCTTCAGAAGCGCAGGGTCAGCATGTTTGCATTAGCGTTTGAATAGAGCGGATTATCAGTGCAGGTTAGAGGTGATGGAGCCCTGCGGAGACGAGCGGGTGTCTCATGCACAGGTGTCTCTCGCTGCGCTCATGTGTGGGAATGGCCGTGTCTTTATCAGCCGGCGGGCCACAAATGAAGGAACAATGACTTGATGATGCACAATTAGTGACCCAAAGACAAACACAACAGTGATCGGGACATTACTTATGTTCTCAATACATTCGCTCAAACATTTTATTTGTACATTGTTTGTGGAATGTTCTTTTTTTGTTGTTGTTTTTTTAAGTTTTTCCGAGAACATTCATAAGTAGCATTCCCATAATGTCTGAAGAATGATACAACGGAAGGTTTAAATTACATTTTAAACATTCAGAAATATGATATCATAACATAATAACATAAATTGACTTAATGTTGTAACTTACACACACACACACACACACACAGGTTTGTTTTGCTATCTAAGTGAGGACATCCCATAGGCGTAATTGTTTTTATACTGTACAAACTGTACATTCTATCCCCCTACACTACCCCTACCCATCACACACACACACACACACACACACACACACAACCCCTACCCATCACACACACAC